>CM038147.1:418589934-418983266 GCA_021437245.1 Aegilops speltoides | reverse complement strand
CTAGATACATATTGAAAGTGGGAGCAATTAGCTAGAGTAGCTTCGCGCAGAGCATTGTAGACATAGAAAATTGCAAAATACATAACGGATCCGAATGTGAAAGACCCGCTGACTAAGACTCTCTCACAAGCAAAACATGATCACACCTTAGTACTCTTTGGGTGTTAATCACATAGCGATGTGAACTAGATTACTGAATCTAGTAAACCCTTTGGGTGTTGGTCACATGGCGATGTGAACTATGGGTGTTAATCACATGATGATGTGAACTATCGATGTTAATCACATGGTGATGTGATCTAGATTATTGACTCTAGTGCAAGTGGGAGACTAAAGGAAATATGCCCTAGAGGCAATAATAAAGTTATTATATATTTCCTCATATCATGATAAATGTTTATTATTCATGCTAGAATTGTATTAACTGGAAACATAATACATGTGTGAATATATGACAAACAGAGTGTCACTAGTATGCCTCTATTTGACTAGCTTGTTAATCAAAGATGGTTATGTTTCCTAACCATGAACAAGGAGTTGTTATTTGATTAACAAGGTCACATCATTAGTTGAATGATCTGATTGACATGACCCATTCCATTAGCTTAGCACCCGATCGCTTAGTATGTTGCTAATGCTTTTATCCATGACTTATACATGTTCCTATGACTATGAGATTATGCAACTCCGCTTACGGAGGAACACTTTGGTACTACCAAACGTCACAACGAATCGGGTGATTATAAAGGAGTACTACAGTGTCTCCAAAGGCGATGTTGGGTTGGCGATTTGAGATTAGGATTTGTCACTCCGATTGTCGGAGAGGTATCTCTGGGCCCTCTCGGTAATGCACATCACTTAAAGCCTTGCAAGCATTTCAACTAATGAGTTAGTTGTGAGATGATGTATTACGGAACGAGTAAAGAGACTTGCCGGTAACGAGATTGAACTAGGTATTGGATACCGACGATCGAATCTCGAGCAAGTAACATACCGATGACAAAGGGAACAAACGTATGTTGTTATGCGGTCTGACCGATAAAGATCTTCGTAGAATATGTAGGAGCCAATATGGGCATCCAGGTCCCGCTATTGGTTATTGATCGGAGACGGTCTCGGTCATGTCTACATAGTTCTCAAACCCGTAGGGTCCGCACGCTTAACGCTTCGCCGATTTATATAGTATTATATGAGTTATGCATGTTGGTAACGAATGTTGTTCGAGTCCCGGATGAGATCATGGACATGACGAGGAACTCCTAATGGTCTGAGATAAAGTTTGATATATGGGATAATAGTGTTTGATCTCCGGAAGGGTTCTGGAATTCACCGAAGGGGTTTCGGATGTTTCAAAATGTTTGGGTACGAGAACACGTTATTTGGGCCAAAGGGAAAGCCCACAAGGTTTTGGAAAGCGCAAAGGAAGTTTTTCGAGTCCAGGGGCGACGCCAGGTCCTCGGCATCGGGTCCGACGCCGGGAACCTCAAGCGTCTCGCCCCGAGTCCGAGAAAGACTCTTGCCTTTCGGGTGAAACCGACTTTGTGGAGGCTTTACTCCAAGTTTCACCCCAAGGCTCAACATATAAATAGAGGGGTAGGGCTAGCACCAAAGATGATCAAGAAACACCAAGCCGTGTGCCGCAACCCCGCCCCTCTAGTTTATCCTCCGTCATAGTTTCCGTGGTGCTTAGGCGAAGCCTCGCGAGATTGTTCTTCATCAACATCGCCACCACGCCGCGTGCTGCGGAACTCATCTACTACTTCCGCTCGTCTTGCTGGATCGAGAAGGCAAGGACGCCATCGAGCTGAACGTGTGCGTAACTCGGAGGTGCCGTGCATTCGGTACTTGGATCGGTCGGATCGTGAAGACGCATTTACTACATCAACGCGCTGATAAACGCTTCCGCTTAGCGATCTTCAAGGATATGAAGATACACTCCTCTCGCTGCTATACATCACCATGATCTTGCGTGTGCGTAGGAATTTTTTGAAATTACTGCGTTCCCCAACAAAGGGCATCCGAGCCTAGGTTTTATGGTTTGATGTTTTGCACGAGTAGAACACAAGTGAGTTGTGGACGATACAAGTCATACTGCCTACCAGATGTCATACTTTGGTTCAGCGGTATTATGAGATGAAGCGCCCGGACCGACATTACGCCAGACGCTTACGCGAGACTGGTTTCACCATTACGAGCACTCGTGCTTAAAGGTGACCGGCGGGTGTCTGCTCTCTCACTTTAGTTGAACTGAGTGGCTACGCCCGGTCCTTGAGAAGGTTAAACGGAGTCTATTTGACGAAGTATCGCTGTGGTTTTGATGCGAGGTAAGATTGGTTCTTGCTTAAACCCGTAGCAGCCACGTAAAATTTGCAACAACAAAGTAGAGGACGCCTAACTTGTTTTTGCAGGCATGTTGTGATGTGATATGGTCAAGACGTGATGCTATATTTTATTGTATGAGATGATCATGTTTTGTAACCGGTTATCGGCAATCGGCTGGAGCCATATGGTTGTCGCTTATTGTATGAAATGCAACGCCTCGTAATTGCTTTACTTTATCACTAAGCGGTAGCGATAGTCGAGAAGCAATAGATGGCGAAACGACAACGATGCTACGATGGAGTTCAAGGTGTCGCGCCCGGTGACGATGGTGATCATGGTGGTGCTTCGAGATGGAGATCACAAGCACAAGAAGATGATGGCCATATCATATCACTTATATTGATTGCATGTGATGTTTATCTTTTATGCATCTTATCTTGCTTTGATTGACAAGCATTTTAAGATGATCTCTCACTAAAATTATCAAGTAGTGTTCTCCCGAGTATGCACCATTGCCAAAGTTCGTCGTGCCTGCACACCACGTGATGATCGGGTGATAAGCTCTCGTCCATCTACAATGGGTGCAAGCCAGTTTTGCACACGCAGAATACTCAGTTATACTTGACGAGCCTAGCATATGCAGATATGGCCTCGAACACGGAGACCGAAAGGTCGAGCGTGAATCATATAGTAGATATGATCAACATAAGATGTTCACCATTGAAAACTACTCCATCTCACGTGATGATCGGTTATGGTTTAGTTGATTTGGATCACGTGATCACTTAGATGACTAGAGAGATGTCTGTCTAAGTGGGAGTTCTTAAGTAATATGATTAATTGAACTTAAATTTATCATGAACTTAGTCCCGTAGTATTTTGCAAATTATGTTGTAAATCAATAGCTCGCGTTGTTGCTTTCATATGTTTGTTTTTGATATGTTCCTAGAGAAAATTTTGTTGAAAATGTTAGTAGCAATGATGCGGATTCGATCCGTGATCGGAGGTTTATCCTCATTGCTGCACGTAAGAATTATGTCCTTAATGCACCGCTAGGTGACAGACCTATTGCAGAGCGTATGCAAACGTTATGAACGCTTGGCTAGCTCAATATGATGACTACTTGATAGTTTATGCACCATGCTTAACAGCTTAGAATCGGGACTTCAAAGACGTTTTGAATGTCATGGACCATATGAGATGTTCCAGGAGTTGAAGTTAATATTTCAAGCAAATACCCGAGTTGAGAGATATGAAGTCTTCAACAAGTTCTATAGCTAAAATATGGAGGAGAATCGCTCAACTAGTGAGCATGTGCACAGATTGTCTGGGTACTACAATCGCTTGAATCAAGTGGGAGTTAATCTTCCAGATAAGATAGTGATTGACAGAATTCTCTAGTCACCATCACCAAGTTAGTAGAACTGTGATGAACTATAGTATGCAAGGGATGATGAAAATGATTCCCGAGTTCTTCGTGATGTTGAAATCGATTTAATGTAGAAATCAAGAAAGAGCATCAAGTGTCAATGATTGACAAGACCACTAGTTTCAAGAAAAGGGCAAAGGGGAAGAAAGGGAACTTCAAGTGGAAAGACAAGCAAGTTGTCACTCCCGCGAAGAAGCTCCAAAGCCTGAAACCGAGTGCTTACAATCGCAAAGAAAATGGTCACCGAAGCGGAAATGCCCTCAATATTTGGTGGATAAGAAGGATGGCAAAGTGAACAAAGGTATATTTGATATACATGTTATTGATGTGTACTTTACTAGTGTTTATAGCAACCCTTCGGTATTTGGTACTGGTTCGTTCCATAAGAGTAGTAACTCAAACGGAGTTGCGTAATAAATGTAAACTAGTTAAGGGTGAAGTGACGATGTGTGTTGAAAGTAGTTTCAAGATTGATATAATCATCATCGCACACTCCTATACTTTCGGGATTAGTGTTGAACCTAAATATATGTTATTTGGCGCTTATGCTGAGCATGAATATGATTTGATCATGTTTATTGCGTCGGTTATTCATTTAAGTAAGAGAATAAACTGTTGTTCTGCTTACATGAATAAAACCTTATATGGTTACACATCCAATGAAAATGGTTCATTGGATCTCGATCGTAGTGATACACATATTCATAATATTGAAACCAAAAGATACAAAGTTAATAATGATAGTGCAACTTATTTGTGGCAATCGCCGCTTAGGTCATATCGGTATAAAGCGCATGAAGAAACTCCATACTGATGGACTTTTGGAGTCACTTGATTATGAATCACTTGGCACTTGCGAACCGTGCCTCATGGGCAAGATGACTAAAACCCCGTTCTCCGGTACTATGGAGAGAGCAACTTATTTGTTAGAGATCATACATACAGATGTATGTGGTCCAATGAATGTTGAGGCTCGTGGCAGATATCGTTATTTTCTCACCTTCACAGATGATTTAAGCAGATATGGGTATATCTACTTAATGAAACACAAGTCTGAAACATTTGAAAAGTTCAAAGAATTTCAGAGTGAAGTGGAAAAATCATCGTGACAAGAAAATAAGGTTTCTACGATCTGATCACGGAGACAAATATTTGACTTACGAGTTTGGTCTTCAATTAAAACAATGTGGAATAGTTTCACAAATTCATGCCACCTGGAACACCATATCATAATGGTGTGTCTGAACGTCATAACCGTACTTTATTGGATATAGTACAATCTATGATGTTTCTTACCGATTTACCAATATCGCTTTTGGGATCATGCATTAGAGACAGCTGCATTCACGCTAAATAGGGCACCATCTAAATCCGCTGAGACGACACTATATGAACTGTGGTTTAGCAAGAAACCAAAGTTGTCGCTTTCTTAAAGTTTGGGGCTGCGATACTTATGTGAAAAAGTTTCATCCCGATAAGCTCAAACCCAAATCGAGAAGTGTGTCTTCATAGAATACCCAAAGGAAATTGTTGGGTACACCTTCTATCACAGATCCGAAGGCAAAACATTCGTTGCTAATAAATGGATCCTTTCTAAAGAAGGAGTTTCTCTCGAAAGAAGTGAGGGGAGGAAAGTAAAACTTGATGAGGTAATTGTACCTTCTCCCTTATTGAAAATAGTTCATCACAGAAATCTGTTCCTGTGACTACTACACCAATTAGTGAGGAAGCTAATGATGATGATCATGTAACTTCAGATCAAGTTACTATCGAATCTCGTAGGTAAACCAGAGTGAGATCCGCACCAGAGTGGTACGGTAATCCTGTTCTGGAAGTCATGTAACTAGATCATGATGAACCTACGAACTATGAGGAAGTGATGATGAGCCCAGATTCCACGAAATGGCTTGAGGCCATAAAATCTGAGATGAGATCCATGTATGAGAACAAAGTGTGGACTTTGGTGGAGTTGCCCGATGATCGGCAAGCCATAGAAAATAAATGGATCTTCAAGAGGAAGACGAACGCTGATAGTAGTGTTACTATCTACAAAGCTAGACTTGTCGAAAAAAGTTTTTGACAAAGTTCAAGATGTTGAATACAATGAGATTTTTCTCACTCGTATCAATGCTTAAAAGTCTGTCCGAATCATGTTAGCAATTGCCGATTTTATGAAATCGGCAAATGGATAAACAAAACTGCATTCCTTAATGGAGTTATTAAAGAAGAGTTGTATGTGATGCAACCAAGAGGTTTTGTCGATCCTAAAGGTGTTAACAAAATGTGCATCTATGAACTGTGCAAGCATCTCGAGTTGGAATATACACTTTGAAAGTTGATCAAAGCATATAGTTTTGTGCAGCACTTATGGTGAAGCCTCAGTATTTACTAGAAAGTGAGTGGGAGCACTACAAGATTTCGATAAGTATATGTGAATGACATATTGTAGATCGGAAATAATGTAGAATTATTCGCAAAGCATAAAGGAGTATTTGAAAGAAGTTTTTCAAAGAAAGACCTCGGTGAAGTTGCTTATATATTGAGCATCAAGATCTATAAAGATAGATCAAGATGCTTGATAAGTTTTTCAATGAGTACATACCTTGACAAGATTTTGAAGTAGTTCAAAATGGAACAGTCAAAGAAAGAGTTCTTGCCTGTGTTACAAGGTGTGAAATTGAGTAAGACTCAAAACCCGACCACGGCGAGAAGATAGAAAGAGAATGAAAGTCATTCCCTATGCCTTGGCCATAGGTTCAAAGTATGCCATGTCAGTGTACCAGATCTATTGTATACCCTGACCGAGTTTGGCAAGGAGTACAATAGTGATCTAGGAGTAGATCATCGGACAGCGGTCAAAATTATCCTTAGTGGAATAAGGATATGTTTCTCGATTATGGAAGTGACAAAAGGTTCGCCGAAGGGTTACGCCGATGCAAGTTTTGACACCGATCCGATGACTCTAAGTCTCGATCTAGATACATATTGAAAGTGGGAGCAATTAGCTAGAGTAGCTTCGCAAGAGCATTGTAGACATAGAAAATTGCAAAATACATAACGGATCTGAATGTGAAAGACCCGCTGACTAAGACTCTCTCACAAGCAAAACATGATCACACCTTAGTACTCTTTGGGTGTTAATCACATAGCGATGTGAACTAGATTATCGAATCTAGTAAACCCTTTGGGTGTTGGTCACATGGCGATGTGAACTATGGGTGTTAATCACATGATGATGTGAACTATCGATGTTAATCACATGGTGATGTGATCTAGATTATTGACTCTAGTGCAAGTGGGAGATCAAGGAAATATGCCCTAGAGGCAATAATAAAGTTATTATATATTTCCTCATATCATGATAAATGTTTATTATTCATGCTAGAATTGTATTAACCGGAAACATAATACATGTGTGAATATATGACAAACAGAGTGTCACTAGTATGCCTCTACTTGACTAGCTTGTTAATCAAAGATGGTTATGTTTCCTAACCATGAACAAGGAGTTGTTATTTGATTAACAAGGTCACATCATTAGTTGAATGATCTGATTGACATGACCCATTCCATTAGCTTAGCACCCGATCGTTTAGTATGTTGCTAATGCTTTTATCCATGACTTATACATGTTCCTATGACTATGAGATTATGCAACTCCGCCATCGGAGGAACACTTTGGTACTACCAAACGTCACAACGAATCGGGTGATTATAAAGGAGTACTACAGTGTCTCCAAAGGCGATGTTGGGTTGGCGATTTCGAGATTAGGATTTGTCACTCCGATTGCTCGGAGAGGTATCTCTGGGCCCTCTCGGTAATGCACATCACTTAAAGCCTTGCAAGCATTTCAACTAATGAGTTAGTTGTGAGATGATGTATTACGGAACGAGTAAAGAGACTTGCCGTAACGAGATTGAACTAGGTATTGGATACCGACGATCGAATCTCGAGCAAGTAACATACCGATGACAAAGGAACAAACGATGTTGTTATGCGGTCTCGACCGATAAAGATCTTCGAGAATATGTAGGAGCCAATATGGGCATCCAGGTCCCGCTATTGGTTATTGATCGGAGACGTGTCTCGGTCATGTCTACATAGTTCTCGAACCCGTAGGGTCCGCACGCTTAACGCTTCATTGACGATATAGTATTATATGAGTTATGCATGTTGGTAACGAATGTTGTTCGAGTCCCTGATGAGATCATGGACATGACGAGGAACTCCTAATGGTCCGAGATAAAGTTTGATATATGGGATAATAGTGTTTGATCTCCGAAGGGTTCCGAATTCACCTAAGGGGTTCGGATGTCTCCCAAATGTTTGGGTACGAGAACACGTTATTTGGGCCAAAGGGAAAGCCCACAAGGTTTTTGGAAAGCGCAAAGGAAGTTTTATGAGTCTGAGGCGACGCCAGGTCCTCGGCGTTCGGGTCCAGACGCCGAACCTCAAGCGTTCGCCCCGAGTCCGAGAAGGACTCTTGCCTTCGGGTGAAACTGACTTTGTGGAGGCTTTTACTCCAAGTTTCACCCCAAGGCTCAACATATAAATAGAGGGGTAGGGCTAGCACCAAAGATGATCAAGAAACACCAAGCCGTGTGCCGCAACCCCGCCCCTCTAGTTTATCCTCCGTCATAGTTTCCATAGTGCTTAGGCGAAGCCTGCGGAGATTGTTCTTCACCAACACCGCTACCACGCCGTCGTCTGCCGGAACTCATCTACTACTTCGCCGTCTTGCCGGATCGAGAAGGCGAGGACGCCATCGAGCTGAACGTGTGCGAACTCGGAGGTGCCGTATGCTCGGTACTTGGATCGGTCGGATCGTGAAGACGACGACTACATCAACCGCGTTGATAAACGCTTCCGCTTAGCGATCTTCAAGGGTATGAAGATACACTCCCCCTCTCGTTGCTATACATCACCATGATCTTGCGTGTGCGTAGGAAATTTTTTTGAAATTACTGCGTTCCCCAACACCTCTCATGCTCCAGGGCACGGCCCGGACATGGTTGAACAGCCTGAAGCCCCGCAGCATCAACAGCTGGGTCGACTTC
The DNA here is from genome assembly GCA_021437245.1 of Aegilops speltoides. Lineage (NCBI taxonomy): Eukaryota > Viridiplantae > Streptophyta > Magnoliopsida > Poales > Poaceae > Aegilops > Aegilops speltoides. The sequence goes on along the minus strand of CM038147.1, from coordinate 418,974,457 downwards.
ACTGAAGCCTTCATCCGCAACTTCACGATCACGTACAAGCGACCTCCCAAGCCGCGCCAGCTCTCCTTGTGCGTGCAAGGCCCTGATGAATCGACGCGCGACTACCTCACGCGCTGGGGTGAGCTTTGGAACTCCTGCGAGGGTGTGCACGAGGTGCAGGCTATCGAGTACTTCACCGCCGGGTGCCGAGAGGCACCTCTCAGCACAGTTCTGAGCTCCTGCGATGAGCCGAAACCCTCGATTTAACCGCTAATCATAGCAGACAAGTACGCCACGGCCGACTCTTCCATGAAGACAGAGATCCAAGTCAGCACCGCTGGCAAGGTGACCCCTCAGGCTCCCAAAGCCTCGGCTGGAGACACCAGTCGGCGCTAGTAACAGAACGACAACAAGCGCAAGGCCCAACAGCCGACTTCCAACAGTCGGCAAGTGGCGACCATTGAAGACCAACAGCCAGAGGGGCAGCCTCCAGCCAAGCGGCAGAAAGGCGGCAAATCCAACTGGTTGCCAGCCTTCTCCTATGAGCAGACTTTGATGGTCCTCGCAGTTCCACAACAAGCGCGAAGCCGTCCAACCACACCACCAGAAAGTGCCACTGGCTCACCAGAATCGCCAAGGGAGACGGCCTCACTCCTCCTCCGCCTGCCGGGCCGCCGCCTCCACCACCGCCTCAGCAGCCGGCTGCTCGGCCAGTCGGCGCAGTGCAAGACGAGTTCCCAGAAGAGCACGGAGCCTATGTGGTGTTCACCAGTGTGGAAGATGACCGGCGCAGCAGGCGCCAACAGCAACAAGAAGTAAATGCAGTAGCAACAGATACTCCGGAGTTCATGCATTGGTCCGAGAGGCCTATCAGTTGGAGTAGAGCGGATCACCCAGAGGTGATGCCGAGTTCGGGCTCTTATGCCCTGGTCCTAGGTGCTACCTTGGCCACTGATAGGCGGGCGGCCCGTTTCTCGCGAGTTCTGATAGACGGAGGCAGCAGCATCAACATCCTGTACAAGGACACCATGGAGAAGCTAGGAATCAAGCGGAGACAGCTGCAGAGCAGCCGGACTGTGTTCCATGGAATTGTACCCGGCCTTTCCTGTTCACCAATCAGCAAGATCCTGATAGACGTCCTCTTCGGAGACAAAGATCATTTCCGCCGAGAGCCGGTCTGGTTCGAAGTGGTGGACTTGGAAAGCCCGTACCACGCCCTGCTTGGCCGACCTGCCTTGGCCAAGTTCATGGCGGTTCCTCACTACGCCTACCTGAAGATGAAGATGCCGAGTTCCAAGGGAATTTTGACCGTAGCCGGCGACTCTAGAAGTCGTCGTCACTTTCTGCCGACAGCAATCGGCTGGCCGAGTCCCCGTGATCGCTGGTGAGAAGCGGCTCCTTGACCGGTCGTATGGCGATGGCGAAAGCAGCCAGAGATGTCGCCTGACCCCAAGGAGTCGGAAGCAGAAGGATCATTCAAGCCGGCCAAAGAAACCAAGAAGATACCCTTGGACCCGGAGCACCCAGAGAGGCACGATGTTGTAGGCACAGGCCTTGACAACAAATAGGAAGGCGAGCTCGTCGATTTCCTCCGTGAGAATTGAGACATCTTTGCATGGTCCCCTAAAGACATGCCAGGTGTACCGACGGAATTCGCCGAGCACAAGCTAAACATCAGGCCAGATGTGAAACCCGTCAGGCAGCCCTTGCGCCGCCTGTCAGAAGATAAGAGAAGAGTTGTTGGAGAGGAGATAGCCCGACTTCTTGCGGCCGGCTTCATTATGGAAGCGTTTTTTCCAGAGTGGCTGGCAAACCCGGTTTTGGTGCTGAAGAAGAACAAGCAATGGCGGATGTGTATTGACTACACAAGCCTCAACAAAGCCTGCCCAAAGGACCCGTTTGCCCTGCCAAGAACTGATCAGGTGATAGACTCCACAGCCGGATGCGAGCTGCTGAGTTTCCTAGGTGCATATTCAGGATATCACCAGATCAAGCTGAACCCAGCGGACAGACTGAAGACCGCCTTCATCACGCCATTCGGAGCCTTCTGCTACCTGACGATGACGTTCGGCTTGAGGAATGCCGGCGCCACCTTTCAGCATTGCATGCAGAAGTGCCTCCTCAAGCAACTCGGCAGGAATGCCGACGTCTATGTGGATGATGTGGTGGTGAAGACAGAGAAGCATGGGACGCTGCTGGAAGACCTCAGTGAGACCTTTGGGAATCTGCGCCGATTCCAGATCAAGCTCAACCCTGAGAAGTGCGTTCTCGGAGTACCAGCCGGCCAGCTCCTTGGCTTCCTGGTCTCCGAACGCGGCATAGAGTGCAACCCCGTGAAGATCAAGGCCATTGAAAGGATGGAGGTACCTGGCCGACTGTTAGATGTGTAGAAGTTCACCGGCTGCTTGGCGTCCATCAGCCTATTCATCAGTCGGCTGGGCAAGAAAGCTCTGCCCTTGTATCAATTGATGAAGAAGTCCACCTTTTTTGAGTGGAACCACAAGGCGGATGAGGTGTTTCTCCAACTGAAGAAGATGTTGACTACTACCCCTGTGTTGGCGGCTCCGACTCCCAAAGAGCCCATGCTCTTGTACATCACTGCCACCAGCCGAGTAGTCAAGACACCATCGAGTCGGCGCAAGGAGGAAGGCAAGGCACTCCTGTCCGAGAGACCGGTATATTACGAAGCGAGGTAATCGCCGACCTCCAAGCAGAACTACCCTCACTACCAGAAGATGTGCTACGGTGTGCATTTTGCCGCCAAGAAGCTGAAGCCTTACTTTCAAGAACACCCAATCACTGTGGTTTGCACTGCTCCAGTCGCCGAGATCATTGGAAGCCGAGACGCCTTCGGCCAAGTAGCCAAATGGGCTATAGATCTGGCTCCTTATACCATCTACTACCAGCCCCACACCGCCATCAAGTCGCAGCGCCGAAGACTTTCTCGCCGACCGGGCGAGACTCCAAGACTGCCGCCAAATACCGACTCCACCCATTGGCGGATGCATTTGACGGCTCCAAGATGCGCACCGCCCGGGCCGCGCCGCCCTCACCTCCCCTAAAGGCGATAAGCTCAAGTATGCACCGCAGATCCACTTCGCCGCCTCCAACAACGCCGCCAATATGAGGCGCCATTCATGGGCTCCAGCTTGCCAAAGAACTTCGGCATTCGCGGATCCCGTGTTATGGCGATCCGACTTGGTGGTTCAAGAATCATCCGCGCATCGACGCCAAAGACGCAAACATGGCGAAGCTACCGCTTCGTGCAGCAACTCAGCGGATACTTCGAGGTGCGAATTCCTTCACGTGCAAGAAATGACAATGATCAAGCAGATGCCTTGGCACGAGTCTGCTCCACTCGCCAAGCGATACCTTCCGGCGTCGCCCTTCAGCGCCTCCTCAAGCCGTCTATCAAACCTTCACCAGAGTCAGACTCCATCTTCGTGCCAGCCCCTCCAGAAGTAGTTGGATCTGACTCCAGAGCCCCAGCAGACAGCCCCAAGAAAACTATCAAAGGCCGCCCGGGACTTCGAACCCGCCCGAGGATCTGCGCCACTGCCCGAACTTCAGAACCCGCCCGGGATGCGCCACCAACCTGGGACTTCAGAGTTCGGCCGGGATGCGCCAGTCGGCCCAGAGACTCCGTCAATCCAGCAAACAGCCGCAGACTCCAGCCCGCCGCCTCCCTGCCCGGCCACCCTTGTCCAAGTCATTGTGGTAGCAGTTGAAGAGATAGCAGCACCCTCATGGGCACAGCCCATTCTCAAGTTTCTAGTGAACAGAGAGCTGCCGACAGATGAGATCCTGGCTCAGCAAGTGCAACGCCGAGCAGTAGCATACACCATAGTCAACAGAGAGCTAGTCAGGCGCAGTGTCACTAGTGTCTACCAGCTGCGTGAGAATCGTAACAAGGCCAAGCAATCCTCGAGACATTCATCGTATGAAAAGGGCCACCATGCGGCTTCAAGAGCACTCATCGCCAAAGCTTTTCGGCACGGTTTCTTTTGGCCGACTGCCCTAGAAGAGGCTAAAGAGCTAGTCCAAAAATGCAAGGGGTGCCAGAGGTTCCGCTCCAAGCCACTTCAGCCGGCTTCCGCGCTAAAGACAATCCCCATCGCCTGGCCCTTCGCAGTTTGGGGCCTGGACATGGTAGGACCATTCAAGACGGCCCGAGGCGGCCTAACTCACCTACTTGTCGCGGTGGACAAGTTCACCAAGTGGGTAGAAGCAAAGCCCATCAAGAAGTTGAACGGACCGACTGCAGTGACTTTCATCGACGACATCACGGTGCGGTATGGCATACCGCACAGCATCATCACCGACAACGGCAAAAACTTTGCCAAGGGCGCCTTGGCCCGTTTCTGCATGACGCAGGGCATCCGACTGGACTTAGCGTCCGTTGCCCATCCACAGTCAAACGGCCAGGTGGAACGAGCAAACGGCCTCATCCTGTCCGGCATCAAGCCTCGACTGGTCGAACCACTCGAGTGTTCGGCCGGCTGTTGGGTCGAGGAGCTACCAGCCGTCCTCTGGAGTTTGCACACGACTCCAAACAAGTCAACCGCTTCACGCCTTTCTTCCTCGCTTCACGGTGCCGGCCGCCATCCCAATGGATATAGAGTTCGACTTCCACGATTCACCATGTACACCAAGAGGAAGCCAAGAAGCGCCAAGACGGCGCTGACCTCTTTGGAAGAGGGCCGCTATTGGCACTCAGCCGTCCAAAGATCTACCAAAGCAGAGTCTGCCCGATACTACAAACCGAAAGGTCAAGCCGAGATCATTTCAAGAGGGCGACCTTGTGCTCCGGCTGATTCAGAGAACAGCCGGCCAGCACAAGTTGTCGGCACCTTGGGAAGGTCCCTTCATCGTCAGCAAGGTGCTGGGCAATGGCTCCTACTACCTAATCGATGCTCAGAAGCCTCGAGCGCGCAAGAGGGACGACTCCGGCAAAGAAACAGAGCGCCCGTGGAACGCGAATCTTCTTCGAAGATTTTACAGTTGATGCAGTATGTATCGCACTACCCCTTTGTATTAAAGTACTGAGACCTTAGGCCCCCCGAGACGAGCTCGGGGACTGCCTTTTTGTTATTTGTATGATAAGAATCACGCTTCCAAACATGCTATTCTTTTGTATCATACCATCTGGCACCGGGTCCGACTAGTCGGCCCGGGGACTTGCCGTCTTGCGCTATGAAACGCTTCCTGCAGTCGGACAAGTAATGTGTTGCACTCAAGCCGTCTCCTGTCGAAAGCCGCAGCTCGCAGAGCGACTGTTGGCAGACGGAGAACAGGCAAGAACGAGCGCACACATGAAAAATGACTAAGGACCTAAAGTGAATGCATAGCCCAAGCCGGCTACCAGTCTCTCTCTACAGAGCCAACTCATGAGTAGTCGGCTCGCCGTCTTAGCTCTTATCAAAGATGGCCGACTCTTGGATAGTCGGCCTGTCGCTTTCTAGCCGACTTGCTAAAGAAACTCTAAACGGCCAAGTACTTGCCTTCCCGAAGTAGCCAAGCACTTGACCTAGCGATAGTCCGCAGAGCGGCTGTCCAGCCGGCAAGGCGGCAACTAAAGGAAGACGGCAAAGGAAATAAGCCTAAGGAGCAATAAGCAAGGAAAGGCGGAAATCGGATAAATATTTACATAGGCCCTTGGCCGAATCTTCGAATAAAAATTCAGGATACACCTCGCGGGTGGAATTGTTCGAACCTAACAAATTTTCAAAAGATTACTAAAGACAGATAAACAGAGGCGGAAAAAGCAGCCTAGGAGGCGGTCTCTGGGGCCGGAGGATCGGAGGAGACGGCGGTGTCGAGTGCCGGGTTAGTCGGCTGGGCGGTCTCGGCTTGGTCGCCTCTGGCGGCATTCGCCTTGTCTCCACGCGGCTCGTTGCTGGAGGCGCGATCGGGTTGAGGCTGGCCGCCTGCTCCGTCCTCTGGCACCTCCGCCTCACCTCCGTCCTTCGCCTCGTCCTCCTCCTCGGCGCTGGAGTCGATCAACTCCGCCGAGTCTTCGCCATACTCCGGGTTCATCCCGAACCAGTCCGGCGGCACTTCCTCGCTGCCTTCAGCCCGCTCGGGCATGAAGACGTTGGTGTCCGTGTACTCGGCGATGGCCGCCGCGCGCTCGACAAGGGCGCCCTCCACGGCCTCCATCTCGGCCTGGGCTTCGCCGAACGCTGCCAGCGGTCCAGTCCAGCCCGGATACCACGCTTGATTTAACTCCAAGGCTCGGCGCGCTCCGGCCCGGGCCGAGGAGCCCTTCCAAGCCTCAAGACAGCCGGCAGCTACTTCCAGCCAGTCGGCGGTCCGACCGGTCTGCGCAGAGCCGCATGTCCGCCACGAGGCGGTAATCGCTGGTATTGGCGGCTGAAGCCGGGCGCAGCAGCCGGTGAGCCGGACGAAGACGGGCTTCAATGCTCAGAGCTGCTCGTCGATGGTTCGAGGGGCATTAGCGGTGATCTCTCACCTTCGCCCTTCAAGGCGCCTCTCGAGCAGCCTCGATGGCCGAGGGACTGCCAGAATGACCGGAAAGAAGTCTGCCAAGACAAAAAAGAAGAAAGTCGTAAAATCAGAAGCCGGCCTAACACATAGTCGGAAGCCCGAAGAAACGAAAGAAACTTACCATCAACGATGTCCTCGATCTCGTAGTAGCCAGAGGTCAGCATCGCCTCCCTATCGGTCCAGGCGGAGCGCTCGATCTCGAACTCGGCCATGAGAGCGGCCTCCCGCGTCTTGGCCTCGCCCAGCTGCCTTCGAGCAGCTCTTTCGCTTTCGCCACTGCGCCGCCAAGAGGTCACGCTTTTGGCGAAGCTGCCGACTCCACCTCCTTGGCACGCCGGGCGGTGTTGGCCTCGCCAGCTTCTCTCAAGAGCGGCGCTGGCACCAAGAACGAAGAAAGAGACAAGCAAGTCGCCAAGAAAGTAGATCATCGATATCCAGCCCGATCGCAGTGAGCCGGCCCAATCTCGGGACTACAGCCAGCATGGTGCACCAGCGCGCCCCCGTGAAGAAGGAAGAAAAGAGCTCACCCCGGCTTTCCACCAAGTCGGCGGTCCGCTTGGTCAACTCCTCGACATTGCGGTTGAAGGCAGTGGCGCGGAGGTTATGATACTCCAACAAAAGGCCAATGAAAGCAAAGTCGATTCGAAACTTGTTAGGAGGAGTTCGAACCGCCGCTTAGCAGCCGCCCGAACTCGGGATTACACCAGCTGGTGTGCTGGCGCGCCTCACGTAAGAAACAAGAATCAGAAAGAAGAAGAGAATGTACTCGGACAGATGTCCGCATGGCCAGATGCGCCCTGGTGCACACTTGAAGGGCGTCGCTTTCAGCGCGCAGCTTCGCCTGGACGTCCAGGAGCGCTTGGTTCAGCGGTCCGGTGCCACCTTCGCGCAACCACCCGGTGGGCGCGGCACTAGAGGCCTCGACGTCCAGACTCGCCGAGCTGGCGGTGCCGGTTGCCCGAGGTCGCGGCGCCGAGGTCGTCCTCTCAAGACGGCGGCGCACCGGAGTGGCAACTTGAAGAAGTAGCCGCACCTCGGCCTCGTCCGCGGTCGGCGGCTCCGACTGGCCCGCCGGCTGTTTGCCGTGCGGTCTTCCAGACGGTGGCGGAGGCGGCGGAGGCGGCACGAGGGTGTCCGAGCCTGAAGCCTCGCCGCCCTCCTCCACGAGGGGGTTCTCGGTGCCGACCTCTCCAGTCTGCCCCGTGAACTCCGGATCCGGCGGCGCCGACGACAATGGGGGGACGAGCATCGCCGATCGGCGACGCGCGGCCTCGTCAGCACGCCGCTTCGCCGCAAGGGCGGTTTCGGCGTCCTCCAGCTTCTTCTGGGCGTTGGCGGCCGCCTTCTCGGCCTGCACCTTCTCCAGGCGGTCGGCCTCCTCCTCGTCGCGCTTCTCCTGCGCATTCCGCTCCGTCGCCTCCCGAAGGTCGGCGGCGGGATCGAGCCGCCGAGTGTTGGCGGACGTCTCCACCGACCCCATGACAGAGGGGACGGCGACTCTTTCGAGGGAGAGGGGGGCCTTGAAGAAGAACGAGGGGAGAATAAAGGAAAGTTCGGGCAAGATTCAACGAAAGAAAATAAAGAACGCGAAGACTTACGGTGAGACTAGCGGCGGCCTTCTCACTTCCCTTCGGAAGCGGTTGGCATTCGCGGCCGCCTCCTCCCGTTTCGTCGCGGCGGCCGCCCCCTTGAACTTCTTCAGTTTGTCGCCGGGCGCACTCGGCCCGGCGTGACGCCTCTTCGCGCCGCCTTGGCCAGCCAGGCCGGCCCTCGGCTGGTGGCGCGGGGCGACTTCCCCGTCGACGTCATCTTCAGGCCAGTCGGCGAAGGTGGCCGAGGGCCTGAAGCCGCTGTCTGCCCCTTCTCCGCCGCCCTCGGCGTCGGCTTCCATTGCCGCCGCCCCCAAGTCGGGGTCGTCGACATCGTTGTCCGCGCGGTCAGGGACATACTCGCGGGTCTGTCTCGTAGCGCCGGCTGCAGGCTCCATGAGGGGGTTCTAGCCAGAAGAAACCGACAAGAGTCAGAAGCCGGAGTCGGCTGCAAAAGAAGACAAAATTACAGGGAGATGCGACTTACCATTTGGAGGGGGTTGTCGCCGCAATCACGACTCCTTGCCGAACTGCCAGTCCTCCGTGAACTCGCAGTGCGCGATATGGTTCACCAAGTTCGCCACCTTCTTGCGGGGAATCTCCTTGGTGCTCATCCGACTTGGATCTCGGAGGCCGCTTATCTGACATATCAGGTGAGGCCGGCCTTGGAGCGGGAGGACTCGGCGCGCCAAGGCGGCGCCAAGGTCGATCCGATGAGGCCCTCCGATCGCAGAAGACTCGAAGTCGCCACTGGCGGCAGCTCCGAGGGAGTCAGCGACTTGGCTCGATGAGACCAGGTGAGGAGCCTCGGTCGGGGGCGTTGAAGGCGGCAGAGTTGACCCGATCGCCGTCGGTGGAGAGGTTCTTCACGTAGAAGCATCGGCGCCGCCACATCTTCACCGACTTTATCAGCGAGATGGGAGGAAAGGGGTAGTCGGCTGTCGAGCGCCGCACCGCGACGTAGGTGCCGCACTGAGCCGGAATGCCGGCGACGTGCGTACCGAGCTTCGAAGAGAAGAATTCTCCCCACAGCTCGAGGGTGGGGAGAACGCCGAGGAAACCTTCGCACAGAGTGGCGAAGGCGGAGAGCAACACCACCGTATTTGGAGTAAGGTGGTGTGGTTGAAGGCCGTGAAACTCCAAGAACGAGTGGAAGAACCCGCTCACCGGCAGCCCCAGGCCGCGCATGAGGTGCGAGCGGAAGATGACCCGCTCGCCCTCCTCCGACGCCGGTCGGATCTCCCCCGCCGGCGCGGGGCGGGTGCGCACGAGGTCCGCGCTGGGGAGACGGCGGGTCTGGCGGAGGAACTCGATGTGTTCCTCCTCCACCTCCGAGCCGTCCCATACGCCGGAGCGCACGGCGGGGGCCGCGGCGGAAGAAGAGCTCATCGTCGCGGTGAGGGAGTGTTCTCGCTCGACGGCGGGGGCAGGAGGAAGACAAGGCAAGTGAAGCGGGAGAATGGGGGAGAAGAGTGCACGTGCGGTGCCGCCCCGCTCCTCCCCGCCTATTTATAGCCCTGCGGGCTGAGGAGCCGAGGGGGCGGGCGTGGATTAATCGCGACGATGCCCGCGCTGCCCGATTTACCCCCACGGTTATCGCCGCGCAGAACGGCGTGGGGAGACTAACCGTCCACGGCCGCAACGGATCCGTTCGTATGCCGAGGCGCGGTAGTGGCGGGCCCCGCCTGACGGCCCGTCCCGTCGCGCGCGTGGGTGAGCAGACTGTCCTCTCCACGTGGCGCCACGCGATAGGACCGCCTCGATGGCAGCAGGGAAGCATATTAGATACGCCGCCCATTTTCCCGCCGCGACTTTCAAGCGGCGGCCCCTCGCTAGGAAAGATCCGACTTTCAACAAGTCGGCCGAGGATAAGACGGCAGCCGAGTTCCAGAGTCTGTGCGGGGAAGGATGAATTTGTTGAAGCCCCACAAGGCGGTGTCCACGGGGGTTCACCAGCTTCGGGGACTACTGTCGGAGTAATGGGCCATGGGTAGGCTAACCCGGGTCCCAGGATCTTTCAAGACATTGGGGCAGGCCGCGCCCCTCAAGCCGAGTCCCAGCCGTCGGCTCCAAGACAAGCCGAGTCCTAGACGGCGACTCCAAGACAAGCCGACTCCAAGCAGGCGACCTCCGGAGAGGCCGACTATGGGAGTCGGCCCATGACCCTTCCCGAAGCCCGATGCGGGGTACGGTCACAGCATGGCCGTTTCCCCTGCCTACGAGGGGCTGGCATGGCTACAATGAGCCGTATCGCCGGAAGATCTCCGGCGAGGCGCTGCATCTTGTGCCATGCCTGCCTCGACCTCAACCACAGCAGTGCAATGCATTTGTACCCCACGACGGCGGCCTCAGACGGCCCGAAGACCGCTGGGGCCGCTGTCGATGGGTGGACGAGGCGGCTAAGCACCCTAAAGACGGCCTCAGGAGTCGGCCTCCCGAGTCGGCCGCCTCCCTCCAGACCCCACGAGCTATTAACCCGATAGGATGGGGAATGGCGGCGGTGATCGCCCGATAGACGGCGGCATCGCTGTTGCGACGACAATGACCAAGCCAGCGTCATCGAGGCGCCAAGACAAGGACATTTGTCCACCGGACCCACCAGTCGGCGGGCCCCAGAAGCCGGCGGGAAAGACGGCGGTGTGAGAGACAGACGACTGGGACCCGCGCCCAGTAGGATTACCATTGTACCCCCAGGGGGGAGGCCTATATAAACCCCCGGGGCACCCATGCAAAGGGTTCGGACCTTGATAGAGATAGACCAGATAGCAACGGAAGGAGAGGGCTAGCCTTGCTCTCTCCTACCTCCCGATACAGCTCAAGGAGCACCTTTGTAGTCACCTTGCTGTAGTGATCATGCGGAGACCCCGCAGAGCAGCAGTAGGGGTGTTATCTCCCCGAAGAGCCCCGAAGCTGGGTAAGATTCGCCGGCGTGCATGCCTACGCCTCATCCCGTTTCCAGGCACCGGCGACGTTCTACTTGCCCCCACCATGATAAGCCATCCTTTGGCATATGTCGCACCCAACCCCCGACAAGTTGCGGACGCTTGCAATAGGGGTTAATCATAAGTGGGATGCTTGTCCAGGTAAGGGTAGTACCCAAGTGCCGGCCAACCACATATCAAATTATCAAAGTACCGAACGCGAATCATATGAGTGATGAAAACTAGCTTGACGATAATTCCCAATGTGTCCTCGGGAGCTCCTTTCTCATTATTAGAAATTGTCCAGGCTTATCCTTTGCTACATAAAGGATTAGGCCACCTTGTTGCACTTTACTTACTTTATTTGCTTGTTACTTGTTACTATTTATCTTATCACAAAACTATCTATCACTTACAATTTCAGTGCTTGCAGAGAAAACCTTACCGAAAACCGCTTATCATTTCCTTCTGCTCCTCGTTGGGTTCGACACTCTTACTTATCGAGAGGACTACGATTGATCCCCTACACTTGTGGGTAATCACACCCGCCAGCCACCTATGTGCAAAGCACGTTGGTAGAACCAGTCTCGCGTAAGCGTGCGCGTAATGTCGGTCCGGGCCGCTTCATCCGACAATACCGCCGAACCAAAGTATGACATGCTGGTAAGCAGTATGACTTGTATCGCCCACAACTCACTTGTGTTCTACTTGTGCATATAACATCTACATATAAAACCAGGCTCGGTTGCCACTATTGGGGAACGTAGTAACTTCAAAAAAAATCCTACACACACGCAAGATCATGGTGATGCATAGCAACGAGAGGGCAGAGTGTTGTCCATGTACCCTCATAGACCGAAAGCGGAAGCGTTTGCACAACGCGGTTGATGTAGTCGTACGTCTTCACGATCCGACCGATCCAAGTACCGAACGTACGGCACCTCCGAGTTCAACACACGTTCAGCTTGATGACTTCCCACAAACTTCGATCCAGCAGAGCTTTGCAGGAGAGTTTCGTCAGCAGGCGTGATGACGGTGTTGATGATGCTACCGACGCAAGGCTTCGCCTAAGCACCGTTACGATATTACCGAGGTGGAATATGGTGGAGGGGGGCACCGCACACGGCTAAGAGATCAATGATCAATTGTTGTCTAGAGGTGCCCCCCTACCCCCGTATATAAAGGAGGGAGGGAGAGGCCGGCCCTAGAGGGGGCGCACCAAGTGTAGGGAGTCCTACTAGGACTCTCAAGTCCAAGTAGGATTCCCCTCTCCTTTTCGGAGTAGGAGAGAAGGAAAGAGGGGGAGGGAGAAGGAAAAGGGGGTTGCACCCCTTGTCCAATTTGGACCAGGGGGGCTCCTTCCTTTTGGCCTCTCTCCTCTATTCCCATATGGCCCAATAAGGCCCAATACTTCTCCCGGTGAATTCCCGTAACTCCCCGGTACTCCAAAAATACCCGAATCACTCGGAACCTTTCCGATGTCCGAATATAGTCGTCCAATATATCGATCTTTACGTCTCGACAATTTCGAGACTCCTCGTCATGTCCCCAACCTCATCCGGGACTCCGAACTACCTTCGGTACATAAAAACACATAAACTCATAATATAAATCGTCACCGAACGTTAAGCGTGCGGACCCTACGGGTTTGAGAACTATGTAGGCATGACCGAGACACGTCTCCGGTTAATAACCAATAGCGGAACCTGGATGCTCATATTGGCTCCCACATATTCTATGAAGATCTTTATCGGTCAAACCGCATAACAACATACGTTGTTCCCTTTGCCATCGGTATGTTACTTGCCCGAGATTCGCTCGTCGGTATCTCAATACCTAGTTCAATCTCGCTACCGACAAGTCTCTTTAATCGTTATGTAATGCATCATCCCGCAACTAACTCATTAGTCACATTGCTTGCAAGGCTTATAGTGATGTACATTACTGAGAGGGCCCAGAGATACCGCTCTGACAATCGGAGTGACAAATCCTAATATCGAAATACGCCAACTCAACAACTAACTTCAGAGACACCTGTAGAGCACATTTATGATCACCCAGTTACGTTGTGACGTTTGGTAGCACACAAAGTGTTCCTCCGGTAAATGGGAGTTGCATAATCTCATAGTCGTAGGAACATGTATAAGTCATGAAGAAAGCAATAGCAACATACTAAACGATCAAGTCCTAAGCTAACGGAATGGGTCAAGTCAATCACATCATTCTCTAATGATGTGATCCCGTTAAACAAATGACAACTCATGTCTATGGCTAGGACACTTAACCATCTTTGATTCAACGAGCTAGTCAAGTAGAGGCATACTAGTGAAATTATGTTTGTCTATGTATTCACACATGTACTAAGTTTCTGGTTAATACAATTCTAGCATGAATAATAAACATTTATCATGAATTAAGGACATAAATAATAACTTTATTATTGCCTCTGGGGCATATTTCCTTCACAACCCTCAACCAACTTTCCGAGCAAGCTGGTCATGCCGGAGGCAAACTGCCCAACTAGATGCTCAACAGGTGCCCTCGCCTGAGCACAAAAACAAAAAAGTAGCAAAAACCAAAGATATTAGAGTCACATGCGTAAGAATAAAAAAACAAAACAACCATAAGATATATATATATATATATATATATATATAATGCAAAGAGAAAAAAAATTTCAAAAAACAAAAAAAACATCCTTGATTACCTCAGTAGGACAAGATGGAGTTGAATGCACATCCATGGCCACTTGCCAAAGTTTTGTGGCCCACCAAACACACTGTAGTCTATAGCATGCTTGGCCATCAGCTAGAAAACAACAAAAAACAACTAAGATGTAAGAGAGAAATAAGGTACAGTGACTAACAATTCATGTATTGCAAAAAAAGAGGAAAGAAAAAAGGAGTTTCGACACAGATGGCAGAGTTGCCATATGGGGTCAGACATGGGTGCCATGTGCAGACAGCCATGGCTGCCATGGTATTTATCTCTTGTTAGCCATAAATGATTGTCGTACGGGGATTTTTTTCACACGTTATGCAACATCGAAATTGAAGAATGTCGTGCAAGAAAGAAGGCAAAACTAACCTGCAGTTTCCCATATTTTGTATCGATTATCTTGTCTGCGGCAAGCACAGCCTTGATAGCAGCGTCCGTCCACACAGAGACAACAAACTTATGTGCAGGCGGCGGGCATCCTATCCCAATAAAGTCAACGGTGGACAGATCAAGAGCATCGACGTACATGAGCTGGTATACACAATAAAAAAGGAAGCTATGTCAGTTTCAATCATGCTACAGTGAAAAAAGAAGCTTATGTAGTTTTCTTGAGTCATCAAGTTGAAGAGAATGAAGAAAAAGGATTTGCCATCTATCTATGTTAGTTGCCATCATCTGTGTTGGCAGTTGCCATCTTGTTATGCTGGTAGCTGCCACCAGCTCAACATCATAGTTGCCATGCAGATTGTATAAGAGAGAATGAATGTACGATATGAACACTTTTTGTGTTGTTGAAAAATGCTGGTATACACAATAAAAAAGGAAGCTATGTCAGTTGCAATCATGCTATGGTGAAAAAGAAGCTTATGTAGCTTCCTTGAGTCATCAAGTTGAAGAGAATGAAGAAAAAGATTTCCCATCTATCTATGTTAGTTGCCATCATGCTTTGTTGACAGTTGCCATCTTGTTATGCTGGTAGTTGCCACTAGCTCAGCATCATGGTTGCCATGGAGATTGTATAAAAAAGATTGAATGTATGAAATGAACACTTTTTTTGTGTTGTTGAAAAATGCTATTGCCTTGTAGGCAGCAACTACAGTTGTCATGGATTAAACAAAAGTCACTTTCACATATAAAAGGATTCACATAAAAATGAAACAAAGGGTTGCCATGCACGATCTTGTACGGTTGCCATGCATGATCTTGTATGGTTCACACTTATCAACAGCTGTGATGTTGATTTAGGAAAATCATTGAACCGCGATAAGAGTATTTGCAAAAGAGTAGGGGGAAAATACCATTAGGTGCAAGCGACAACCCTTCTGGTACATCTTGGACGAGAATGCATCATGTAGGAAGTCTGCGATGAATTTACACCAATTCTTAGCATCTTTCAGCTTTGCCTACACAAATACAATTTCTAAACAAAAAAGTCATGCCGCATCAGCATTCAAATAAAAACATAAAAAAACTAGCAGTGACTAGCTTCCAGATAACATCAAAATCCAAAAAAATTGAAGGGAAAAGAAGAAGTACAGAGAGAGCATTCACCAGGATAGGGAAGCACTTGTTGCTTGGGCGAAGAGATGTGGTAGGCGCAAAGACAGCTGATATCAAGTACATGAGCAGCTTCATCTTAAATACCTCGCCATGAGTTTTCATGCCATACAGCGAAGTTGCCAGCACAGTTGTATTCGGCATGGATGACATCCCAGGAAACAAACGGGGGAACAAGGCTTCCTCAATCTTATTATTCACCTCATACGGGACTTTCATTTCGCCACGGGGCACACCCAAAGTACAGAACACAGATTCCTCATCCAAATGCAGTCTTCCCCGTCCCGGAATCATGAATTCTCTGGAGGCAGGATCATAAATCTCACCGAGCCAGTCGCATACAGGGTTCACTAGCTTCTTGCAACGAACATCCATCAGAGCCTGCATCCCCATCTCGACGGCAGCTCCCTTCTGCTCATCAGTAAATCCATCGTTCAAAATGGTCAGGCGTTCTTGCGAAGCCCTATTGTGATGACGTGTCTTCTTCTGCATAACAGAAAAAGGATCATTTGTTGCCATGTTCAATGTCATGAAAATTTAGGTCTAACGAAAAATTGAAAACTCAGTGTGACAATAAAACATATGGGGGTGGAAAGTGACCTCATCGCCATCATGTGCCCGACCAGTCGCGCGATTCTGTTGCAGTGCATCCATGAAGTCATCAGGTCTTGATGGTCGCCGCGAGCCATTGTGCTACGATAAGAACAAAACACACGTTAGGGTGAAATGAAAACACAGCCGACGGATACGGAATGAAATGCATAAAGTAACTTCACTCGATATCTTTGATGAACAAAAAATGAAAACTCAAATGGTTGGCCCAAGGTTTAAGCATTTTGAAGAGGGCAGTAATTGCCATGTGATGAACATGCACAAAAAGGCAGAAAAATAATCAAAATGGAAAAGCAATTGCAGAAACATGGCAACTGGATGTGTATGTCCTTCTGAAGGAAGCAGTTGCCAGCTAGTAGAATCTTCTTGCCATATTGGCTCATTTGAAAGTGGCAAATGAGGCAGATCATAGGAACACCCACCCCCCTAGGACTGTCCAACATGAAATGTGGCAACTAAACACATTGGCTTCATAAAAAATGTGCAAATCGTAAGGCACTTTAAAAATGTTCAAGTTGCCATGTTAAACACAAGGCACTCCAAAAAAGGGCGGACAACTTTCACTGCACAACATGTAATAAGGCAACTCACACCCTGACATCACATAAAAATGATTTGCCATGTATTCACAAGCAGCAAATGTACTAGGTTCAAAGTTGCCGTGTCAAACACACGACACTTGAAAAAAAAGGCAGACAACTTCCACTACACAACATGTAATGTGGCAACTCACACCCTGGCCTCACATAAAAATGAGTTGCCATGTAATGCAGTCAAAAAATGTTCAGGTATCACAAGCCAGCATGGCAAACACAAACTGAGTCTATTGTACAGTGAATGTGCCATTGTCCTGGATATGGCATGGCAATAGCCATAGTGTGTTCACAAAATTAGTTGCCACATGGAAAGCATATTCGTGGCAAAACTGACACGAATGATCAGGAAATTAGTCGCCATCAGTGATGATAGTGGCATGGAAACAACCATAGTGTGTTCACAAAATTAGTTGCCACATGGAAAGCATATTCGTGGCAATTGACACGGTTGATCAGTAAATTAGTTTCCATCAGTGATGATAGTGGCATGGCAACAGCCATAGTGTGTTCACAAAATTAGTTGCCGCATGGAAAGCATATTTATGGCAATTGACATGGTTGATCAGGAAATTAGTTGCCATTAGTGATGATAGTTGTTGAAAAAGCTATGGCTGCCATTATCCTACACTTTGAAATGCACCTACCTAGATCTAGGGTTCATTCGCAACTATCATACCTTGAAATTTAACAAACAAAAAACTCCCTACACTGATGGCCATAGCATTTCGAGGAAAATCATAACTAACATCTAGAAAAATCGCCCGCTCAATCGCAAGGCAAAAAACAGATTTGGCTATGGACGGGGACGGGGATGGGGACGGATTTGGCCCACACTAGCATGACTGCCACCGCGGCGGCGACGAAACTGCGCAATGCCACCCTAAATGGCAAGCACGCGACTCCACCGCCGACGGGGACGCCGGAGCACCGCGAATCGGCCGGAATCTCGAGGAAACTCGAGCGAAAATTGACCATAAAGGGAGGGGGCGCAAAATCGCAGGCAGGAAATGTGAGCACGGGAGGGAGCCTTACCTTCAGTCTGTGTCTCTCCGGCGACGACACTCCGGTCCGGCGAGCCCCACCAACGACCGCGAATGCGGTCGACTCTTCCACCGCCGTCGTCGCCTTCTCCTCTCGGTTTCTCATCAATCGAATGCAACTTGTGTGAATGGGTGGGTTGGGGAGTAATGAATGGGGAGGGGAGTAACTGAACCGCGAGGGAAGAGCGAAGTGGCGAGACATGGAAGACGGCAACCGAAGTTGGGCGTGGCGTGCGGGCGCGACGGCAGTTCCACCGCACGCCCCGACTCGCAACCGCTGACCTCGGAGGGAAAATGGCGTGCGGGCGAACTTCCTTACGTGCCACACATGCGACTTGTCCTACGTGGCACACAAAATCAACCTCTTTGTGCCAAGATTCGTGCAAAAAGCACTGGACGACAATCGACGCGTGTGGGCGAGTTGACTAAGGGAATCTCCAGCCGCGCCCCCAAGAAGGCCTCCCCAGGCGATTTTTTCGCGCCGGCGCCGAAAAAACGGCCCAATCGCGCCCCCAGGACGCCGAAAATCGCCGGTTCGGGCCTTTTTTCTGCCCGACGGTCACAGGCCGAACCCGGCGCGCTGGGGAGCCGTTGGGGGCTCCGGCGCTAGTGAAAAGCGCGCCTGGCCCACACCGACAGGGGAAAAGTCAAGTTTTTCTTCCCCCGACTCGCCTCGCACCCCCCCCCCCCCGCGCGCCCTCGGCCACCACTAGCTGTATCCCGGCGACGGTCGCTGGCCTACTCCGCCTAGATAGCCATTCCCGCCGAAAATAGCGGCGCGTTCGCGCGCAGCCCTCCCGCAGCACTAGGCGGTGCCGGCCGCCGTTTTCGGCCGCGGAGGCGCGGTTTAACGGCGGGTACACGCCCACGAGCGCAAGGTGTTCGGCGTTTTGACTGACTCGGCGATGGACTCCGATGAGGAGGAAGAGCTCGCCAGCTTCTTTGGAGGAAGCCGCGGCGGCGTCCGTGAAGAAGAGCATCGATGGTGCTCGCCGCCCTCGCCAATTCTTTGGCGGCGATGAAAAAAAGTCGTCGAGGTGGCTCGGCGCCGGGGCGGGTGAAAGCAAAGAACCGGCATCGTCTGCAAGGCTACTGCATGCTCTACTCCGACTACTTCGCCGATGCTCCACTTCATGGCGAGAGAACATTTCGGCGTCGTTATCGGATGAGCCGAAAGCTCTTCCTCAGGATTGTGAATTCCATCCGGGAGTTCGACAACTACTTCAAGTGCAAGATGGATTGCACTGGCGCTCTTGGATTCACCTCCATCCGAAGTGCACGACAGCGATGAGGATGCTTGCATATGGAGCTCCTAGTGATTCACTCGGCGACTATGGGCGCATGGCGAGTCCACCAGCATAGAGTGTTTCTACAAGTTACATCGAGCGATGGTGGCGGTGTTTGGGCCACAATACTTGAGAGCACCCAATGCGGAAGACACCGCCGGATCCTAGCCTGAATGCAGCAAGAGGATTTCTGGGATGCTTGGAAGCATCGACGCATGCATTGAAATGGAAGAACTACCCATTTGGTTGGCGAGGATGTACAAAGGCGCCAAAGGCGGTTGCGATGTGGTGCTTGAGGCGGTAGCCACACAGACCTCTGGATTTGGCACTCCTTCTTTGGTATGCCAGAACTCACAATGACATCAACGTGTTGCGGTGCTCTCTGTTCTTGCCAAGCTCGTTGAGGTCATTCTCCTCCGTGAACCGAGATCAATGGGCACCAATACAACAAGGGGTACTATCTAGGTGGCGGCATCTATCCAAGATGGTCGACATTTGTGAAGACGATCTCAAGCCTGTGCGGAGGCAAAACGCTGGTTTGCGAAGGTTCAGGAGGCTTGCGGGAAGGATGTCGGCGGGCATTTGGTGTGCTCCAATCTCGATTAGCTGTTTGTTCGGTACCCGCTCGGGCATGGTCGAAAGATCAAATGTGGGAGATCATGACTTGTGTGTCATCTTGCACAACATGATCATCGAGAGCGAGCAAGAAGACCCAGTGTTTGACATTGAACCATACTACGAGCGAGGTCCTCTAGTCGAAGTTGATCACCAGCTACGGCAACTTGGACTGCCTATCTCGATATCGTCAAGAGATCCGAGACCCACAGTGTGCATCATCAAGCTGCGAAAGATCTGATTGAGCACCTATGGAGGCTCAAGGGGACGCCAGCGTGATGAAATCTGAGTTTTTATTTGTTGAACTATATAATTTGTATTGAACTATTTGTTGTTGTACTATTTTGTTGAAGTATTTGATTTTTCGTGATGAAATATGTGATAAGGAATAATTATGTTGATAAATGAGCGCCGAGACAGTAAAAACCACGCCGAATATGGGCCTATTCTCGCCCATATGGGCGTTTATTCGCCGAAATTGGGCTGCAAAGTGGGCCAATTTGGCGCTGGCATGAAGCTGGCGGCGGCGATCGGGGTAAAATCGCCTCAACGCCGAGTGTCTCGCCGGCTCGCCCCCAGGGGGCGATTTTTGTGCGTCCTGGGAGGGGCCAACGGCTGGAGATGCCCTAGCACCTACACGTGTGGGCGTTAGTGTTTCCTTGTATTTTACATCGATCATTGGAGATGTCCTTAGATGGCCAACCTGTTCACGCACAGTGAGTTCGTTTTGCGACACCACGTTGGAGATGCCCTGAGCTCATGCTGTGCTCGTGCCTTGTGGGGACTTGGAGACTTCGTCGACTCCCCTCCACTCTCGGATCTATATAGAACCACGCCGTCCCTTCCCAAAAACTTAGCTCAATGGAAAGATCCTCAGCTACAGCGCACTTCCTGTTCGTCACCACGCCGATGCAGGGCCACATCAACCCGGCGCGCCGCCTCGCCGCCCGCGTGATGGCATCGATGCCGGGCGCGCGCGTCACGTTTTCTACCGCCGTTGGAGGCCACCGGCTCATGTTCCCCTCCCTAGCGACCCCCGACGAAAAGACCGTCGACGACGCAGGCGTGCTGTACGTCCCCTACTCCGACGGCTTCGACGAGGGGTTCAGGCCCGAGGTGCACGGCAGGGACACCTACAAGGAGCGCGCGCGCTCCGTGGGGCGCGAGACGCTCTCCGCCGTCGTCGCCGGACTCGCCGCGCGGGGCCGCCCCGTGACGCGCATGGTCTACGCCTTCCTAGTGGGATGGGCACCCCACGTCGCGCGCGCACACGGGATCCCCGCGGCGCTCTTCTGGATCCAGCCGGCCGCCGTGTTCGCCGTGTACTACCACTACTTCCACGGCCACGAAGCTCTCATCGCCTCCTGCGCCAACGACGCTGACCCCGACGCCGCCGTCGAGCTGCCGGGACTACCGCCTCTCAGGTCCAGCGCACTCCCGTCGGTCGTGTCTATCACCTCGCCGGAGCACCCGCACTACCCGCTGCTGGACATGATGCGCGATCTCTTCTTGGTGCTCGACGAGTACAAGCCCAAGGTGCTCGTCAACACTTTCGACGCGCTGGAGCCCAGCGCGCTCCGCGCAGTCGCGCACTTCGAGCTCATCGCCATCGGGCCGGTGGTGCCGGACGAGGCATCTCCATCGAACACGGACCTGTTCCGGCGCGACGACGGGAAGGGGTACATGGAGTGGCTGGACACGAAGCCAGCACGGTCCGTGGTGTACGTCTCGTTCGGGAGCTTCCTTTCGATGAGCAAGCGGCAGGAGGAGGAGACGAGGCGCGGCCTGGAGGCGACCGGCCGGCCGTACCTGTGGGTGGCGCGCAAGGGTGCCGGTGAATGCGCGACTTTGGACGGCGGCGACGACGACGTGGTGCGCGCGCAAGGGGTGGTGGTGGAGTGGTGCGACCAGGTGAAGGTGCTGTCGCACCCGGCGGTGGGCTGCTTCGTGACGCACTGCGGGTGGAACTCGACGCTGGAGAGCGTCACGAGCGGCGTGCCGATGGTGGCCGTGCCGCAGTGGACGGACCAGCCGACGGTGGCGTGGCTGGTGGAGGCGCGCATGGGCGTCGGCGTGCGCGCCCGGGCGGACGGCGAGGGCGCGGTGGACCGAGGCGAGCTGCAGCGGTGCGTGGAGACGATCATGGGCGACGGGGAGGCCGCGTTGGGGATCCGGGCTCAGGCGGACCTCTGGAGGTGGCGGGCCGAGCAAGCGATCGCCGGCGGCGGGACGTCGGAGAGTAACTTACGGGCGTTCGCGTCGGAGCTGTGCTCTGACGTGAACGATGCACGAGGAGAGCACGTGACGTAAGCCGTGTCTCGTTTCGATCTGCGCATTGGGCGCGTCGAGAGTAATTTGGTCTGCATCACACCAATGGCGGCATGGCGTCACGATTGATGACACTTGTACTATTATGGTTTACATGTTTGTTTAGGGGAGCTAGTAGTAATCATCGATCTGCTGGCATGTGCAGATCTATCTGCTGGCATGTGCAGATTTCCTCGACAAAAATGATGTCCTGAACACTTATTTAAACAGTTTTGCTAAAGCACATCTTGATGTGCCATAAGTATTGCACATCTAAGTCCTATGTCATCTTACGTCAAGATTCGTGTAGATATTTTTTTTTCTCTTTATGCTTGATTCACTCAGATGTGCAATAACTAGAGCATATCTAGATGTGCCCTTATTTAAACCAAATGGTAATTCATCTTGCTCTCGTAATTGTTTTCTTGCAGGGGTAAGAGCATGGTCTAGGCTAATCTGACCTCTCATATGTTCACGGACTTGTCCCACAGTGTTCGGGGACATGCTTGGAAAACACCAATTGTCCATGCATGTAACATTTATTTTTCTTGACCCTAAGACCAGCAAACGTTCACTGTGAGGGATGACATTTGTGAACCATTTTGATGTAATTTGTGTTCATCGAGCATGGCAGTTTCAGTTAGCGAGCATGGCAAGTTCACTGCAGTTTTGTTTTCCGTCAGAAAATTGTCATGCTTGCAAACTTAAATTGTCATCTTTGCCGTCCTCGCGGCAACTAACCTTGCTATCAAAATATTGGCAATTTCCATTGCTCGCGACGAACGTCCGCTGATTATGATTATCATTTTTTCTACCGGAGAAACTTTCGATTTATTCATAATCAATCATGGCAGTATAAAGAGCATTTGAGGTAACAAAAATTACAAGCAGGTTCATGGACCACCTAGCAATGACCCACAGGACCAGCCCACCAGAGCAGCAATCATGATTGATGAAGAGAGTCGTAGATTGAAAGGGTCAAATCTATAAACATCCAAACAAAGATGAGCGAAGACCTGATCCAAACAGATCGATCGGAGACCAACACTGATCGGATCCCGCAAGATCCGACAATGCTAGACGCATTAGCGGGACAAGGATCAAACATGGGATGTATTATTCCTACCGAGGGACATCTAATGAGAGCAGGGTCGCTCCCGCCGGCGCAGAAGGGTTGGAGAGGTCCTCCGCACCTCCATCGCCCAAAGGCATCGAAGATGGGCGGACTGGCAGTAGCACCGATGGGGGGGAGGAGAGCCTGGGGGTCTTTTCTTGTGGAGGATGAAATAACACATGTGTGTAGGTGCATGCAAAATTCACCCTCCATTTGTAACCAGATTCTCAAATTGTCCAGACAAATGCATATGAGTGAGGGATGAAAAGAAAGAAAGGGAAGTCAGGAAAAAGAAAGAGAGAAAGTGGTACGGGATGAGCTGGGTCCGACATGGCGGGTTGTTTGAACACGCCCATTTTCTCTTCAGATATGGATTGGGTTTGGCGGTTTGCAAACAACCCGAGCATGCGAGGATGATTTGGGGGCCTTTGTTGAAGACATTTTTTTTGTCTGAGTTGTCCATTCAAACATATGTGTCTGATTTGGGGGGTCTGGTTGGAGATGCTTGAATATAGCAACAACATATGTCCCGCATAGAGACGTGGACATGGGGATATGTGCAATGATGAAATATCTTAGCAAATAACGTTGTCATGTATGACCCCCCACCCCCCCCCCACCCCCACACACACAGACTTCATATAGCTAAGAGATAATGCCTTGATGTGACATTTTTTTCATGTTAGTATATTTTCTCTCTTTTAGTTTCAACTTATTAGTACAAATTGTATTCTTTTAGTTATAAAGTTAGTTTTTTCTCTCTTCCACCCCCTAAAGGCGATAAGGAAGAGAGCCTTCGTTCCCCACCCGCCCACCATTGGCGCGGATCCCGTGAGCCCCTCCCCACCTACCTCTTTGGCGGTGTCAGTGGTGGGTAACATCGGTGCCTGATACGTCTCCAACATATCTATAATTTTTTATTATTCTATGTTATTATATTATCTCTTTTGGATGTTTAATATGCATTAATATGCTATTTTATATGATTTTTAGGACTAACCTAATAACCTAAAGCCTAGTGCCAGTTTCTGTTTTTTTCCTTGTTTTAGAGTTTGCAGAAAAGGAATACCAAACGGAGTCCAAACGGAATAAAACTTTTGCCATAATTTTGCTTGGACCAGAAGACACCCAGGAGACTTGGAGTACAAGTCAGAGGAGCCTCGAGGCGGCCACAAGGGTGGAGGGCGCGCCCAGGGGTGGGGCGCTCCCCCCAACCTTGTGGGCCCCTTGTAGCTCTTCTGACCTAATTCTTCTTCCTATATATACTCTTATACCCCAAAAACATCCAGGGGAGCCACGAAACCACTTTCCACCGCCGTAACCTTCCACTACTAGGGAAAACCTTATACACATAATGTTACCAGTAGCGCTTTTTAAAATGAGGCGCTCTCGCTACTTTTGCATAGCGCGCTTGGCGTAACCTCGCTTCTGATTAGCAGATTAGCGATAGCGTTGTCCTTGCGTAAAGCGCTACTACTATAATTGCCACACGTTCGGCGTGCTAGGTATAGTAGTAGCGCCCTTCTACGGACAGCACTACTACTATGGATTTTAGCAGCGCTGCGTTTTCCTTCCCACGCCATGATTAAAGCTATTTTCACCTAACGCCATGGCCCTGATTCCCTCTCTCTGCTTCCTTCCCCAATTCCCGACCCGCCTCGCCACCGCCGTCTCCCCGGCCCGCCTGCCGCCGTCTCCCCGACCCGCCTCGCCCGCGCCTCGGTGCCGCCGTCTTCCCGACCCGCCTGCCGTCGTCTCCCCGACCCGCCTCACCGCCGTCTCCCCGACCCGCCTGCGCCGCCGTCTCCCCGACCCGCCTGCGCCGCCGTCTCCTGACCAGGCCGCCTCGCCCGCGCCTCGGTGCCGCCGTCTCCCCGACCCATCTCTCTCCCGCCCTCTGTAAGCACTCTCCTTCCGATCCTCTCTCCCCTTCTCGATCCATCTTCTCTTGCTTAGTATGAACCCTAGGTATTTAGTGCTAGTTAGTATGAACCCTAGGCTATTTTTAGTGCTAGTTACTTAATTACTTAGATGGTAATTAGGGCAGTAGTTCCTAGGTACTAATTAGTTAGTAAGAATTAGGTACTAATTAGGTACTAGAATATTTTTATTTATAGTATTATTTTTAGTAAGAACTAGTTGAATTAATAGAACTAGTTAGTAAGAACTTGTTTCTATTTTTAGTTAAAGCAATTTTTCCCGCCTCGGCGTGGGCGATGCCTATCCCGCATCCTCGTCGTCGAGTCGGCGGAGGACTACACCTGCTGACCAGATCGGCCATGTCCGGACCTGGCTCCGCGAGGTGGTACTGGAGGCGCTACCTACCGGAGGGCGCAGTTGGTGAGGAGCCACTGTCGTTGACCGAACCTTGTTTGGTGGCGGTCGCGTGGGCGATGGCGATCCGAGGCTCGAGGACTCATGGAGGTGGTGCGTCACCGTGTCGATGAGGAGGACGCGCCGTCTGCTTGCTACTTGTTTGCGTTGGAGCACGTGCCGTTCTCCAATACTGGCGGTTCTCCGGGATCTCACCGAGCTATGATCCCGTGATGGTGCCTTCTCTGTTGGTGTCCACCGCCCGCGCCGATATCCGTCGTGTGCTAGAGTTTTAGTTGTATTAGTGATGTTATATGTATGACACTATTCGTGATGTATTAGTGATAATATTCGACGATGTACTGACGCATGAGATGATCTACTTTTGCTTATTGAATGCATGCTAATTTGAGTCCTATAAGATATTTTGAAATGTATATCTTGTGTTGCTCAATATCCAAGTGGCGGTCATGTTTGCAGGTTATACCTTGAGTGGCCTATGTTTTGCCGGAGTGTTGATTCATTTCCGTTCCGGCAAATTTCAGGCGCCGATATGTCCTATTTTAGCAAAGGTCATGCGGATTTTTCCGTGAATTTTGGCATGACTTGTGCTAGAATATGTAGGAAATATCGATCGCCCGGATTTGTGTGTTGAGTATCTTGGTAGTTGTCTTCGATCGATTTTCAATTAATATTTTAACTATGAACATAGGAAATGTCCGATTTACGAGAAGGATTTCGGTATTTGCAAATCTTGGCGCCTTTGTCTTGACGGAATCTTCCTAGATGATGATAGGCGCTTGACATCAAGTCGGGCGAGAACTTCAAGTGGATACAATAAGTCACAACGACAAGTCTTTTTTCGTAATTAAGCATGACATCTGCTTCATTTGCTTCAACTTATATTTTTTTTACTATTCTACTAGCGTATCCCCTGCCATGCAAGAGTTTTTGTATTGGATAAGATAGGTTTCAGTCATAGTATGGAGGAAAAGAAAGTTTATGTCACATCCCTAGTTCTGGCCTGACCTATGCTAGCTTCCATGTGAGCATCATGTTTAAATTCAAATGAAACTTGAATTGAGGAATTTTCAAAAGCCTCAGAAAACCTCTAAAAATAACCAACATTAAATTCTTCTCAAATGAATCCAAGAAAATGTCCCTGCTATTCTATAGAAATATTGGTAAGAGGTAAAATTCAAACCAATATTTTTAGAGTCACAGAAATATTTGTTTTAGCCATTTGAATTAATTCAATAACTATTTGCATTGGATATATATTTTATATATAATTAATATATGTCCAATAATTCTGAACATTTTATGTGGTTTGGTATATTTTAGTTCTAGCCACATAATTATTTTCAGATTTTATAAAATGGTTTAGTATTTTTACTAAACCAAAACAAAACAAAACAAAATAGAAAAACCATAAATAAAAGCGAGAGAGAGAACTTACCTCGGCTTACAGCAGCCCACCAAGAGCCCAACACTATGCAAAGACAAAGAATGCCCAGCCCACCACCGCCTCCTCCTGTCGTCTTCCTCCCTCGCCCGGAAGGACGGAGGCGCGGCCGCCCAGCCCGCCACCTCCACCTCCGCCTGCCTCCTCGTCGCTGGATCTCTCCGCGTCGCCACGCACTCCCCCTCAACCGCCGCGTACCCTCTCACCCTTCTATGCCATTCCCCTCCTCTCCCTCGCTCTCCTGCGCGCAGCCACCGAACGGAGCCGCCACCACCGACGCCGTTCGCCGTGGCCACATCCACCGCCTAGCCTCCCCAGCATGTCCAGGAGATCCGCCTCCGTCGTCTGTGCCTCCTCGAGGACACACGCACCGCCGGACGCCCCACAACATCGACATCTTCAACGTCTTCGTCGCCGGCCGCCGAAGATCCCCTCGCTTCCTCCGCTTCGCTCCGGTACTTCCCGAGCTCGTCGACCCGCCAACGTGATCACCGTGAGCTCTGTCCGGACACCCTCTCCCTTGCCTCGTTTGCACGCCGTAGCCACCGCGCCACCTGCGACCGAATCGCGCCACCGCCTGGCTCGCCGCCGGCGAAGCCCCGGTGACCTTTTGGTCCCACGCGTGCGTCCGTTGCACTCGCAACGTTCCATAGAGCAAAACTAGCGCGACAGCCGTCTCGTTTGCACATCACATCGCCGTCCTCGAGCACGCCCGAACCACGGCCGCCGCCTCGCTCGTCGCCGGCGCCACTCCGGCCACTCCCCGGCCGCGCCACCACCACGGTTGGATGCGGACGAGCGTCCGCATCCGTGAGCGTGCTCCGCGCGCCAAGCGGCGCCACAGGCGAATCGCGCCGCTCCGCCCGCCTGGACTTCGCCGGCGGCTAGACGCCGGCGGGTTTGACCACGACCGTTGACTTGCGGGCGAGTTGACCCTTGGTCGCTGATGTGTGGGCCCAGGCCCCTGTTTAATTACTGTTAGTTTAGTTAATGCTAACTAACTCAGTTAACCCACTAACTGGCTGACATGTGGGCCCAGCCCTGCTGACATTTTAGTTAGTGTTAGCTTAGGGGTAATTAACTCCGTTAATTAACTGAGACACTGACGTATGGGCCCCACTGGTCAGGTTTGACCTGGAGGCGCCCAGTTGACCTGCTGACGTCATGATGATGTCAGGCTGACGCAGTAACTTATTTTCTGGATTTATTTTTTATATAAGAAATTCCAGAAAATAACCAAAACTTCTAAAATTCATAGAAATTCAACCGTAACTCCAAATGAAATAATTTATATATGAAAAATGATCAGAAAAATACAATCTATCCATCTGCACTGGTTTCATGCATGATAGAGCAACCTAACCTTGCTGTTTAGATGAAACATGATAATGCACTTATATGAGTTCATAGCTTAGGCTTATATTTGAATCTTTGATTCAAATAAGATCAAACCACTCTGGTTGTAGTTGCATTAGCTCAGTCAACAGCATATTGCCATGACATTATCATGCATCATATTTGTTGCATTGCATTGATTGTGTCCCTCTTTGTTTGCCGGTAATTGTCCCCTCTTGATAGACGTGGTTTCGACGACGAGTTCGATGACACCGATGAAGAAGTATAATATCTTCAGAAGTGCCAGGCAAGCAAAACCCCTTGTTCATTCGATACAATCCTACTCTCTCGCTCCTGCTCTCTTTTCTGCATTAGGACAACAACGATTCATCTGTTACTTGCTGCGGTAGCTGAACCCTTTATCCTTTGCATGACTGTCATTCCACAAAATAGATGAAACCCACTAGCATGAGTAGGAGTTGTTTGAGCCTGTTGTGCCTACTCATTCATGCTTGTTTGTCATGCCTGCTCTCGCTTAGAGTTGAGTTGGGTCCGATTCATCGAGGATGAATCGAGGTGTGTGAACATGTCCTCACGTGTGTGAGCTAAGTGTGTGAATACGATTTGGTAAAGGTAGCGGTGAGAGGCCATGTAGGAGTACATGGTGGGTTGTCTCATTGCAGCCGTCCTCGAGAACTGAGTTACGTGTTTGTGATCCATGATTCAGCTACTACCACGCATTGGGCCCGAAACCAATGGACCCTCTCGGCTTCTTAATCACCCTTGTCCTCTGTCCGGGAGTTGCAAGTAGTTTCGTGTTTGTAGTATCTTTGGAGGCCGTCTTGCAGCGCTGACCGTAGGGGTGGGCTGTGATCGTAGGCACGTGGCAGAGTAAACCGGCGCCTGCTTGGTGTCACGGAACCTGTACACATCGTTTGGGGCTGTGGCGAAACTTGGCGGAACTCCTCATAGATGGAACCCAAATAGGCGATAAACCCGGACTAGGGACTTGAGTGTTTAGGTAGGTCGTGGCCGACACCCACGTTGGGCTTCCGCTGAAGGTTGCCGAGTACATGTCGTGTAAACGGCGGTAAGTGGTGAGCGTGTGTGAAGAAGTACACCCTGCAAGGTTAATATGATCTATTGAATAGCCGTGTCCGCGTAAAGGACTTCTGGGTTGCTGTGCATGTTCATAGACAAGTGAAAGTGGATACTCTAAAATGCGCAAGATAGGCGTGAGTGCTATGGATGGCGTGCTCGTGGGGAGACGAAAAGCGGATCCATAGTGGTGTATTGATATGGTGAATATGTGGACTCGTGTGCGCCACCTCAAAAGAGTTACTTGCGATCGTAGTTTAGGATAGCCACCGAGTCAAAGCTGGCTTGTCATTGTTAAACTCCACCATCCCCTTTATTGATAATGATGCATATGTAGATAGTTCGATGTAAGTCTTCTTTGGGTACATTTGTACTCACGTTTGCCTATTTTATGTTTTTGCAGAGACTTGGTCTCACTAGTAGTTCCACGTGGACTTGACGTTTAGCTTGTTACCTCAGCTACGATCTTGTGCCCTCGGCAGATCTCGGTAGATAGTCGGGCTTCTAAGCCTTTTTCATTTGTAGATGTCGTACTTTCGGACATGTTAGCTTCCGCTTGTGCTTGACTTGTATGCTCTGAATGTTGGGTCATGAGACCCCTGTTTGTAATATCTCGCTCCTCGGAGCCTAATGAATAAATACTTGAGTCGTAGAGTCATGTTGTGATGCCATGTTGTATTTGCACATATCGAGCATATTGTGTGTATGTTATTGAAATGCTTGGTGTGTGTGTGATCTGACTAACTAGTTGTTTATCTTTAGTAGCCTCTCTTACCGGGAAATGTCTCCTAGTGTTTCCACCGAGCCATGGTAGCTTGCTACTGCTCCGGAACACTTAGGCTGGCCGGCATGTGTCCTTCTTCGTTCTGTATACGTCCTTCGGGAAATGTCACGCGTTGAGTACGGAGTCTGTTAGCCCTTCTGCCGGTTTACGAGTCTGCTAGCCCAGTGCTACAGCCCGAACTCACTCGTGATGACCGACACGTTCGATCTTTGGTCATGGATGCTGTCCTCGTAGGTTTGTGCCACTTTGGGTTTACGACTAGCCATGTCAGCCCGGCTCCTTATCATATGGATGCTAGCGACACGATCATATCGTGTGCCAAAAGGCTAAACGGTCCCGGCAAAGGTAAGGCGACACCGTGGGAATACCGTGCGTGAGGCCGCAAAGTGATATGAGGTGTTACATGCTAGATCGATTGGCATTGAGTCGGGGTCCTGACAGCTTTGGTATCAAAGCTTGACTGCCTGTAGGATTACCAAGCCAAACTGGTCGAAGTTGTGTCTAGAAATGCTTTAGTTATATGTAGGGGAATTGATTGTGGGTTGGAACGTAAGGCTCTTTTTACTCCTTATACCTCATGGCCTTCTGATCTGAGTCATCCTCTTCTCTTCTACGGGGATTAAGAACTAGGTCTTCTCATCTATCTATCAGGATGACGTGTTACTAATCCATAGACTTATAGAATTGTTAGTTTCAATTCTCAGTTCAATTATACTACTTCCGCATGTTCATAACTGTTGATCTCGAAACCTTGATATTGTGATATTAAGTGGTTATGCCACCATTTTGTTGTATGTGTCCAAACTTTTGAGCATTTACAGCTGTTATGCTGTCCGAGTTATCCCAGGTTTCTAAACAATCTGATGCACTTGCAAATCCTTTTCCCTCTGGTTTTGATGTTCCTTTGGGCCAGGTTAATCACACTAAATGCTGAGTTGAGGTATTCTATTGCCTCGACATATATGTTGGAATTATTATTATGACCCTAGGTGTCTTAGGGGATCATCTAGTAGTCTAGCCATGTTTTGTATCCCCAGTGTGATGATTCTAGCCATTATTCCTGAAAGCATCCCGTGATGTTATTAGTTAGTAGGCATTCTATTCCTGGGTTTCTGAACCCGAGATTTCCCTACTTACCTCGTGTTGATAGTGTTGCTAGTTCCTTTAGGATATTAGTAACCTTTGCGATAGTCCTCGAAATCCGTGGTATATCGTTCCTCCAAATACCATGAACCATTCTTGGCAGGAGTTCCTTTGAACCAAAAGATCACAACCAGAGTGCTCTTAAGGAGTTCTCCATTCTATATTGTGAATCTGTCAGTTCTACCTTCTGCATGGGTTATCCAGAAGAAATGTTGAGTTTTGCTCGACATACTAATCTATGCATCCACAACTCAGAAAGTTATATGTTCCTTTGAGTTGTCCCTCTTTAGTCGTATTCCGATCTTCGTCTATCAATTGATAGTCAGGAGTAGTTATGCATTTGTGTTCATCGATGCCACTACTTTTGTGGTCCGTCAAGCCATTCTATTTCGGAATGACTAGGAGAAACAAAACTCCAGCACCTCATCCATATCCAAGATTGGGTCAAAATAGTTGTGCTCCGCAGATCAAAATGCCAACCCAGCTTTTGATTCTGTTCTACCCTGAAGTATTACCGCCTTTATGTTAGGATTTTCATGAGAATTGCACCAGCTCTTGTGAATTCTTGACGTAGTGATACTTCTTGCCACCATTATTCATTCCTCGATCTCGTGTTATTGTAACCGGAATGCCGACAAGTGAATCGTGGTGTGTGAAATCAATACTGCTAGCAACTCCGTTGCTTAGTAGTTAAAGGACAATAATTTCACTCTTAGCGTGTTGGTTGTTGAACCATCACCCTAAGATTGATCGTGCCACCTAGTCCATTTTCCCTGGTGCACTCTTCGATCAATGAGTTAGGAATTGTGCCAATCCCTCGCTTATTTGATCATATCGTCTTGCCCTGAAAAGCAAGATTGTTCTCGAGCTTAGTAACATATCGGTGGTTCGTGATTTTCCGAATATCTTCTCGGAAGTATTACCAGGTTGTCACCTGACTGCTATGTTGAGTTCGTGATCAAGTTGGTTTCATATAAACCACCCCTTCTCCAAGAATCTGTGTTGCATACCCCTGAGCTAGTTGGTTAAGCTAAAAACAACAACTTGGAGAGTTGGAAGATAAAAGCTTGTTCGACTTAGCTCATGTTAAGGGATATCTTTTTGTGTGTGTGTGTTGAAGAAAGATGGTGTCTTCATCGATTGATCCTCGTGACCAGTTGTTGGAGCTATTGTCTTGCTAAAACTTTGATTTGAGAATGGGCTATCCTCAAATCAAATCAGAACCAGTGATGTTCGTAATGTTGTCTTACTCGTGAATTTTCCTCGAGCATACACCATTATATCCTTTGGGTCTGACCAATACTAGAACCTTGTTCACATTGTTATGGAATTCCATGTCCATGGGAATCTGGATGAATTGTTGTTGAGCCCATCGACAACATCCGTGTCTTCTCCATAATTTTGTTGAACATTAAGCTAGTGTTGGAAACTTTTTAAAAGCATTTGTTCGTGCTAGCTCATGAAGCATATGTTCGGATGTAAGAAGTGACTTCCTCTAGTTCATGTGCATTCGATGCAAGTTGCCGCCGTGGATTCGAGAAAGTCAATGTTGCTTCCTTTGGAATCATCCAAAATCATTCATGCATACGTGCAAAGTATTCTGTGGTCTGGAGACTTGCAACCTTCATTCTATATGTATTCTTAGCACACCAAGCCACTGATTGATTTGTTCAAGGAAAAGGAGTTGTTGTGCAAATCCTAGGTCATGCACAAGACTTCGATATCCTCGATGATGATTCCCCACCGGAACTCGGTAGTGTTTTATTGTAAGACTACCATGGGATCATGCTTGTCTTGGACAGCGTGTTCACAGGTTTGTAGCAGAACCAGCTCATGTTTTGGAGCTTGCTATCGTAGTTCATTTCCGAGAATCTCGCGACGTCATCTCGCCGATTTGTGTTGCAAACTTTCATTTTACTTTCTAGACTTGATGAGTGCGGAATAATCGACACCAACCAGATCTGAATCTCGGCAGATATGATGGTTGGAACGTGTCCCAAGAACTATAATATTGGTCTCTCTGAACCGGTAAAATGGATGTCGTGGCCAACACACCCAGCCGAAGACCTGTTATTGTAATATCTTGATTGAAGAAGTTGGCCACCTCTCCATAAGGACTTCGTAGGAATTATTCCCTATTTATGTGCCTTATGATTTTTGTGCTCCCGAAGTCCGACCTGTTACTTGATGTTCTAGATATCAAACCATATCAATGAATGGGATACGCTAGTACATCAAGGAGAACATTAGAAGCAGAGTGCTAAATGTGTCTCGGTCGATCAACCATATTTTGCATCCTTGGCCTCGCTAAGGTAAAATCTGAGAAGGTTATCTTTCTTTGCATCGGCATCGTCCATCACTACTCATCTTGGTGGTATGTTGTGTTGCCAAGATCCTTGACACGGATATTGGTAAAACCTTGATGAATATGGAAATGCTCAAGTTCTTGAGAGCACGCACAAGCATTAGGTGCTATCGTAGTTACTAACTGGGATTGCTCTCAATTTCCTCGGTTATGCTATAACTCTTCAAACAGTAGATTCACTCTCTACTGCTGAGCTTCTCCCCAGTTACTAAAATCATCCCTTGTGTTGTTTTCAACAAGGTAATCCACATCATCCATTCTGGCCCGAGAATGTCATTTTTTTGGACTCCTTCAAATGATCGATTGTGAATTGCCTTAGGCTGGTATAAAGAATTTCAATGATCTCTGAATCAAAGGTAATTCTTTTTGCCACTAAGGGATATATCCACAATTGCCTTCCTCTAAAATGTCTCATTTGTGGTATCATGGCAACTCAAAACCCTCGCTGCATTGACAACCGTTCACTATCCTCTTAGGTGTGGAATTGTTGTCTACCTAGTGAACCCTCGTCATCTGTTCCACTCCATTCCTCTAGATGTGTGCTTTGTATCTCAGCTTGAGAGATGTTTTTATGACTCACCCGTGAGCTGATCCTAAGTTGATTGATCTTGAGAAGATCGATCCTTCTAGAGTTTTCCTTTCTACTCGTTGTCATGTTGGATGTAGTTCTCGAGCAAGACTTGAGACAATGATGGTGAACGAATCAACGTTCATTTGAAATGCAACCTGGATCGTGAAGATTATATTAGCTTTGCGCTTCCTTTCATCTTACCCTCGCTTGAATCTCGGGGCGAGATTCTTGTTTAATGGGGTGAGCTGTCACATCCTAGTTACGGCACGACCTATGCTAGCTTCCATGTGAGCATCATGTTTAAATTCAAATGAAACTTGAATTGAGGAATTTTCAAAAGCCTCGAAAACCTCTAAAATAACCAACACTAAATTCTTCTCAAATGAATCCAAGAAAATGTCCCTGCTATTCTATAGAAATATTGGTAAGAGGTAAAATTCAAACCAATATTTTTAGAGTCACAGAAATATTTGTTTTGGCCATTTGAATTAATTCAATAACTATTTGCATTGGATATATATTTTATATATAATTAATATATGTCCAATAATTCTGGAACATTTTATGTGGTTTGGTATATTTTAGTTCTAGCCACATAATTATTTCCAGGATTTTATAAAATGGTTTAGTATTTTTACTAAACCAAAACAAAACAGAACAAAATAGAAAAACCATAAATAAAAGGAGAGAGAGAGAACTTACCTCAGCTTACCTGGCAGCCCACCCGCAGCCCAACACTATGCAGCACAGCAGCGGCCCAGCCCACCACCGCCTCCTCC
Organism: Aegilops speltoides; assembly: GCA_021437245.1. Lineage (NCBI taxonomy): Eukaryota > Viridiplantae > Streptophyta > Magnoliopsida > Poales > Poaceae > Aegilops > Aegilops speltoides. Next base: position 418,939,763 of record CM038147.1, on the reverse strand, counting down.
CTGTCGTCTTCCTCCCTCGCCAGAAGGACGGAGGCGCGTGGCCGCCCCGCGCCGGCCACCTCCACCCTGCCTGCCTGCCTCCTCGTCGCCTGGATCTCTCCCGCGTCGCCACGCACTCCCCCTCAACCGCCGCGTACCCTCTCACCCTTCATGCCATTCCCTCCTCTCCCTCGCTCTCTGCAAGCAGCCACCGAACGGAGCCGCCGCCATCGACGCCGTTCATTGTGGCCACATCCACCGCCTAGCCTCCCGGCATGTCCGGAGATCCGCCTCCGTCTCAGGCCTCCTCGAGGACACACGCACCGCGGACGCCCCACAACATCGACATCTTCAACGTCTTCGCCGCCGCCGCCGAAGATCCCCTCTCGCTTCTCGCTTCGCTCGGTGCTTCCCCAAGCTCGTCGACCGCCAACGTGATCACCGTGAGCTCTGTCCGGACACCCTCTCCCTTGCCTCGTTTGCACGCCGTAGCCACCGCGCCACCGCGATCGAATCGCGCCGCGACGGGCTCGCCGCCGCCGCGGCCCGGTGACCTTTGGTCCCATCGCGTGCATCCGTTGCACTCGCAACGTTCCATAGAAACAAAACTAGCGCGACAGCCGTCTCGTTTGCACATCACATCGCCGTCCTCGAGCACGCCAACCACGGCCGCCGCCTGCGCGTCGCCGCGCCACTCCGCCACTCCTCGGCGCGCCGCCATTACGTTGGATGCGGGCGAGTGTCCGCATCCGTAGCGTGCTCCGCGCCAAGCGGCGCTCAGTAAGCGAATCCCGCGCGCCCGCCGCGCTGGACTTCGCCGGCGGCTGACGCCGGTGGGTTTGACCACGACCGTTGACTTGCGGGCGGGTTGACCCACTGGTCGCCGACGTGTGGGCCGGCCCTGTTTAATTATCTGTTAGTTTAGTTAATGCTAACTAACTCGGTTAACCACCGATCGGGCGACATGTGGGCTGACCTGTGACATTTTAGTTAGTGTTAGCTTAGGGTAATTAACTCCGTTAATTAATCGAGACAACGACGTATGGGCCCCACTGGTCAGGTTTGACCTGGGCGCCAGTTGACCTGCTGACGTCATGATGATGTCGGTGACGCATAACTTATTTTTGGATTTATTTTTATACAGGAAATTCCAGAAAATAACCAAAACTTCTAAAATTCATAGAAATTCAACCGTAACTCCAAATGAAATAATTTATATATGAAAAATGATCAGAAAAATACAATCTATCCATCTGCACTGGTTTCATGCATGATAGAGCAACCTAACCTTGCTGTTTAGATGAAACATGATAATGCACTTATATGAGTTCATAGCTTAGGCTTATATTTGAATCTTTGATTCAAATAAGATCAAACCACTCTGGTTGTAGTTGCATTAGCTCAATCAACAGCATATTGCCATGACATTATCATGCATCATATTTGTTGCATTGCATTGATTGTGTCCCTCTTTGTTTGCCGGTAATTGTCCCCTCTCGATAGACGTGGTTTCGACGACGAGTTCGATGACACCGATGAAGAAGTATAATATCTTCAGAAGTGCCAGGCAAGCAAAACCCCCTTGTTCATTCCGATACAATCCTACTCTCTTGCTCCTGCTCTCTTTTACTGCATTAGGACAACAACGATTCATCTTATATTTGCGGTAGCTGAACCCCTTATCCTTTGCATGACTGTCATTCCACAAGAAATAGATGAAACCCACTAGCATGAGTAGGAGTTGTTTGAGCCCTGTTGTGCCTACTCATTCATGCTTGTTTGTCATGCCTACTACTGCTTAGAGTTGAGTCGGGTCTGATTCATCGAGGATGAATTAGAGGTGTGTGAACATGTCCTACTGTGTGTGAGCTAAGTGTGTGAATACGATTTGGTAAAGGTAGCGGTGAGAGGCCATGTAGGAGTACATGGTGGGTTGTCTCATTGCAGCCGTCCTCGAGAACTGAGTTCGTGTTTGTGATCCATGATTCAGCTACTACCACGCATTGGGCCCGAAACCAATGGACCCTCTCGGCTTCTTAATCACCCTTGTCCTCTGTCCGGGAGTTGCAAGTAGTTTCGTGTTTGTAGTATCTTTGGAGGCCGTCTTGGCGCTGATCGTAGGGGTGGGCTATGATGCGGTAGGCACGTGGCCGGGTAAGCCGGGCGCCCGTTTGGTGTCACGGAACCCTGTACACATCGTTTGGGGCTGTGAGCGAAACTTCGGCCGGAACTCCTCATAGATGGAACCCAAATAGGCGATAAACCCGGACTAGGGACTTGAGTGTTTAGGTAGGTCGTGGCCGACACCCACGTTGGGCTTCCGCTGAAGGTTGCCGAGTACATGTCGTGTAAACGGCGGTAAGTGGTGAGCGTGTGTGAAGAAGTACACCCTGCAGGTTAATATGATCTATTCGAATAGCCGTGTCATGTAAAGGACTTCGGGTTGCTGTGCAGTTCATAGACAAGTGAAAGTGGATACTCTAAAATGCGCAAGATAGGCGTGAGTGCTATGGATGGCGTGCTCGTGGGGAGAAAGTGCGGATCCATAGTGGTGTATTGATATGGTGAATATGTGGACTCGTGTGCGCCACCTCAAAAGAGTTACTTGCGTCGTAGTTTAGGATAGCCACCGAGTCAAAGCTGGCTTGTCATTTGTTAAACTCCACCATCCCTTTATTGATAATGATGCATATGTAGATAGTTCGATGTAAGTCTTCTTTGGGTACATTTGTACTCACGTTTGCCTATTTTATGTTTTTGCAGAGAGACTTGGTCTCACTAGTAGTTCCACGTGGACTTGACGTTTAGCTTGTTACCTCAGCTACGATCTTGTGCCTTGGCGCAGATCTCGTAGATAGTCGGGCTTCTAAGCCTTTTTCATTTGTAGATGTCTCGTACTCGGACATGTTAGCTTCGCTTGTGCTTGACTTGTATGCTTCAATGTTGGGTCATGAGACCCTGTTTGTAATATCTCGCTCCTCGGGCCTAATGAATAAATACTTGAGTCGTAGAGTCATGTTGTGATGCCATGTTGTATTTGCACATATCGAGCATATTGTGTGTATGTTATTGAAATGCTTGGTATGTGTGGGATCGACTAACTAGTTGTTTATCTTTAGTAGCCTCTCTTACGGAAATGTCTCCTAGTGTTTCCACCGAGCCATGGTAGCTTGCTACTGCTCCTAACACTTAGGCTGGCCGGCATGTGTCCTTCTTCGTTCTGTGGTACGTCCTTCGGGAAATGTCACGCGTTGAGTACCGGAGTCTGTTAGCCCGCCACACCCGGTTTATCGGAGTCTGCTAGCCCAGTGCTACAGCCCGAACTCACTCGCCGATGACCGACACGTTCGATCTTTGGATCATGGATGCTGTCCTCGTAGGTTTGTGCCACTTTGGGTTTACGACTAGCCATGTCACCGGGCTCCTTATCATATGGATGCTAGCGACACGATCATATACGTGTGCCAAAAGGCGCAAACGGTCCCGGGCAAAGGTAAGGCGACACCCGTGGGAATACCGTGCGTGAGGCCGCAAAGTGATATGAGGTGTTACATGCTAGATCGATGTGGCATTGAGTCGGGGTCCTGACAGTTTACTTGAAGACCGAGCATGGTTATATTTTCCATGCGAAGTTATACAATTCAGACGACTACACCTATTTTGGATGCAAAACATGGCGAGCACTATGCAAGACTTATGCATTTGAGCCTGATATGGTTATCACCTTTGATATTCGTCCTGAAGATGATATTAAAGGTAATACCGACATCTGGGTCAATGTGCAAATGCCTCCATTATACCATTATGTAAGTTTCTCAACCATATTTATGTCTTTGATATTGTTTATTCAAAAATAGTTGACAACTAATTTGTATTGTCACTTATTTCCGTGCAAGCAAACATGTCCAAATATTGGTAGACAGGGACCGTATATCGTCACGGGGCTGAACTCAATCTGCGAGGAGCTCGGTCATTATGTTTCATGGCTTGAGGATCTTGATCTTGTCAAGACAAATTTTCTCCCTGCATTTAGAAATCTTAGTATCGAAAATGTGCGACCAATAGTGTTCATAATGAACTACGGTCACATCCATTTAGGAAGGATGGTAAGATTTTTACTTTTTATCCTCATTGCATCTTTTCCATACATTATTTTTGAAGCTAAACTTCATTGCTAAGTATGTTACCATACGATGTTCTTCAACAGGAACCCCCGATGAATGTTGTGCCTTATGGGATCGAGACTAAAGGTATCATGAGTATTATCAACTTACGGCCAAGATATCCTACAACTTACTTTAGTGCATTCAAGATTAGCGACGGATGCTTAATAGTGCAAGATCGGACCAAATATGTGTTGGGGAGCGCAGAGAAGTACTAGGGAGCAGCAACCGAGAGACGCCTTCCACGATTAGGAGACAGGTTCATCTGCATGCTCCAACTTGATCAAGGAGGAGAGCTACACATGTTTTATGTTCTTTTACCTAAGAGAGAGTAGCAGGAGTGAGTAGCTGGCCAGAAATGAGTTTCAGGATGATGATGTGCTACATTATTACTATGATGATAAAATAGCTAGTGTTGGTGGTAATGACTATGATGATTATTATTAGCTAGTGTTAGTGGTGATTAAATAAATAATGTTTGTGGTAATGACCATGATGACGATTAAATATCTTGTGCTGGCGGATTAGATTCAAGTGGAGGCAACATGTGGTGCACATCGAAAGTACTACTAATCCAAAGTAGATCAAGTTTGGATTAGTAGTATACTTTTGACATGCACCACATATTGCCTCCACTTGAACCTAATCCGCCTTCATTTAATACATCATTATGGACATAATGATGTAAACCTCATAACAGCTGGTATTGTACCAATATTTGTATGATGGCGCATAAATACACTAAAAATAAAAAAAATATAAAAAATACTAGTAGCGATGGAAAGGAAACACGCAAGTAGATAACTTAGCGATGGCGCTGATCTTGAACAAGCGCTGCAGCTATTTGTACTAGCGATGGCGCGTGATGGCAGCGTTCTGCTAAGCAATAACTGTAGCGCCTTATTAGTAGCGTGGCTTCCCGCGCTACTAGTAGGCACAAAACACGCGCTACTGCTAGGGTTTTCCCTAGTAGTGTTCTGTACCCGTGAGATTCCATCTTGGGGCCTTTTCCGTCATCCTGCCGGAAGGGGAATTGATCACGGAGGGCTTCTACATCAACACTATTGCCTCACCAATGAAGCGTGAGTAGTTTACTTCAGACCTATGGGTCCATAGCTAGTAGCTAGATGGCTTCTTCTCTCTCTTTGATTCTCAATACAAAGTTCTCCTCAATGTTCTTGGAGATCTATTCGATGTAATACTCTTTTGCGGTGTGTTTGTCGTGATCCGATGAATTGTGGATTTATGATCAAGTTTATCTATGAATATTATTTGAATCTTCTCTGAATTCTTATATGCATGATTTGATATCTTTGCAAGTCTCTTCGAATTATCGATTTGGTTTGGCCCACCAGATTGGTTTTTCTTGCAATGGGAGAAGTGCTTAGCTTTGGGTTCAATCTTGCGGTGTCCTTTCCCAGTGACAGCAGGGGCAGCAATGCACGTATTATATTGTTGCCATCGAGGATAAAAAGATGGGGTTTTCATCATATTGTTTGAGTTAATCTCGCTACATCATGTCATCTTGCTTAATGCGTTACTCTATTCTTATGAACTTAATACTCTGGATGCAGGCAGGAGCCGGTCGATGTGTGGAGTAATCTCTACTATTAAAGGAGAATCGAACGTTGTGATGGTTCGACCTCCTCCTCCCCACCTACGACAGTGATTGATGAAAAAACTATCGGCGTGACGGGAGGGCCACGATCGTAGCAGCCCAAAACAACATGGCAGCTCAGCCCACGTACGCGAAAACTGATCTTTTTACCACGATAGATCCACGCGAGCCCCACGACACATGCGCTCCTTGCCACGATCCCTACGAGCCCGCAACCTCGCATTCGATCCCCTCGATGAAGTGGCGCTCTCTCTGCGCGGCATCACCGTCCCCATGCGTCGAGTGGATGCTGGGTCTCCGGCTCTCCGCTAGCAGCAGCAGTCGCTTGCTACCACGCCCCGGCCCTCCTCCGGTTCGTGGTCGGTCATGGGGTCAACGGATCTCGCTGTCCAGGCCTCCGCTGGAGTAAGGTGACCACCATCGTCTGGCTCCGCCACCATCTTCGGTAGATACGCCAAACACACTCATACCCATCGCGTCTCGCTCTCACCTCCTTCCCGGTCCCGACACACTCGCCCTACAAACCATCTGCACGACGTCGCCGCCGCCACTCCGATCTCTCTCTCTCACTCCATCGGATGCTGCTACCTCTCTCTCGTCTCTCCCGATCTGATGGCGGTGATGGCAGGAGGAGCAGCGAGGTGGTGGAAGGAGACGGGATCAAGAGGAGCGAAGCAAGTAGCAGTGTCAATGGCCGATTTGGCAGGGAACGGATTGAACGTCGGGTTGGTGGCAGCTGATTCGGCGGGAGGAGAGCAGCCACGGTTGGCCTCTTCCTGCTTTTTCTCTTGGATGTTCCCTTTTTCTCTGGGGTGGCAACGGGTTTGACGGACAGAGGAATTGCCTCGAATGACGGTTGTGGGCTGGTTGGTTCTTCACCGAGGAATGAACAGAGGAATTGCTTCTCAAAGGTAGTGTTGAATACCTTGGTTTTCAGGGAGTGTTGCATATCTCGTTGAACATAGATGAGATTGATTATCTTTGCAAGTCTGTTATGTCATGGACTTGGGGACTAGATTGCTTACCGAATTTTCCACTAAACGTATATATGCTTGATCTGTGTGCTTATGTCGGTCGATAATGATACAAATTTTGGTGATACACAGTATTTGTTATACGTACATAGGAGTGGCTATCAACCTATTGTTAGTTCTGCAACCTATTACTTGTATACATTAATAATTTCAGATTGGGTGGTTTCTGATTGAATTTCAATGGTCTAAGGATTCTGTAGAAAGTACAAGATTTTAAAGAGAGAGGGCTCAGACATGGTCACAAGAATGAAGGAGGAGTGGAGAGAAAGCTCTCTCCTTATATCACAAGGCAAGTTTGTTCCGATGATGTTATGTTCACAAGGGGTTGCCCATTTATTGTCTTCCATTTTATACCTGAATAAATGTAGTCCGAGGTTACCTAATTTTACACTACAATTTCAGAATTTCCCTATATGTTTACAGGTTCAACACATGTTCTTATTGCTAAAGTAGTCCAAACATCATTGTACAGTGGATACAATTCTTTTAAATAATTGGTGTTGTGGTATTTGGGTGGCAGTAATCAAACAACATACAAATCATCGTAATCACCTATAATATATTGTATGATAGTAAAGCTGAAACTTAAAAACAATCAGGAACTACAAGTAGATACTAAGAGTCCCAATAAATACTTTTTGAACCTACTATCTTTGGGAGAAAGATGTCGGCATCTAAATTTGTGGAAAAAAGTTTGACAGATAGGTCAAGAGTAAGGAACATAGGATGGCGACAAATTGTGTTCTCATGGTCATGCTATATATTGTGTTAAGTTCTGATTCTAAGGTTTTTATGGGATTCAAAGAATAAGGACCATCAAAACATGAACTCTCTTCTTCATCTACTGAAATGTTCTTCCTTTGCAGGTTATCCTCTGAAGAGCGACAAGACAGGAGTTGGGCCATTTAGTATGAGCTTAATAGTAATAGCTGGTTAAAGAACAAGAACTACAAATTTAAAGCAATAATAAAGAGTCGCCCGGGTTAATAAAACTGAGAAAATTAACTCGGAAAGAAAACATTTTGGAAGCTCCGTTGTGGGATTCAGCAGTGGGAAAGTTTTGAAGCTTGTTGTGTGAGCTTAACAATTTATAATAGTTCTCAGTTGGTTACTAGGATTTAGCACCACAAGCAGATTTTTTACATGCCGTCTACAGGGAGTTCTCAATATGTTATTATTTGTTATTTTTAGTGTCACACAATGCATGGAGCTTTTGTAGATTCAAAATTTTAGCGTCTTCTGTTTTCTCACTCATGTAAAGCTATACCTACAATTTGCATTTTCATTAGAATAAGGTGCTGCTTTGACACCACATAAGTTATTCATCCTCATTCCAGTAGATAGACTTGCATCCCTTTTAGAGTTATGAAACAAAGATGCAACTCCAAGTCTCCAGCAAATCATGGGCACTAAATTTTACAAAAAGGAATTCCTCTCATGGGATTGGGTACTACAATGGAATGTTGTGTGTTGGTTGTTCTATCCAGAGAGATCATGGTGCTCGGAATGACGAGATAGGGCAGCTGCTTTTTTAAGTAATTAGGTTGAATAATTGCATCATATATGGAGGTACCGGTGTCCTGTCATATGTTTTGGGAACTAAGCAATAATTTAGCTTACTTACCAGATGACATTATGGAGCTAGCACAACATGGTACAACCAACATGTCTAGATTAGAGCCCTTGTCCTCTCATCCATGTTATGTATGCTTTTATCTTGAAGTTTCCATCGACTTTTGCTTTGTTTATTCACATCAAGTTAGTGTTGTATATACGTCTAAATTTGGATCACAACGGTGCCCTACGGGTGGGAATTAGCCACGCAAGGGAAGAAACTCGAAGGTAAATTTATTAATTCTAGAATGGTAGGACCATGATCTATGATGGCGAGCTGCGCCCTAAAGAGTATGAATTTACATTTTCTTGGTTGCATATTTGACTGAATGCCATGCAGATTGGTTTGGTAAACCAAAACCTTAATGAAATCCCTTTTAGGACAAAAGTATACACATAATACATTGTTTTGATATATACCTCTTCCTCCAAGTAGTATGCCCCAAATATTCATTCTTCATGTGTATTGCAGCTTGAATAATATTTAATTTCTCTCAAGAGTTATGCACTCCACATACTTCTCTCTATGAGATTGGAAATCTTTTATGCATAGCGAGTATGAAATATTTTTTAATTATTTTCCTTCAAAAACATATCACAAAGTTTGGAATATCTGAAAAATATATGGAATAACATAGCAAGATGTGTACCCCTGCCTTTTCCCTAAAAAGACACATGCCCTTTTTGATTTGGAAACATCTGTATATTCTAATTCAAGAAGAGGCAGGAATATATATTTTTATCAATATAAACAAATTTGTAGGAGCAATCAAAATCTGAGGGTTGCATAACTAGTTGGTGTCATGTTTACACATGTTTTAAGTACATATCAGGTTGCAGTACATAGCCAGGGGGCATTGGGGATCCCTCCATGGTCTAATCTACTCATGCTCCGACTAATCTATGTAATCCTGCTGCGAGTTTACACAGAATAGAGAGAGTAACATTATTAGCCTGTACTTTCTAGCTACAGAAGCAAAGATCAAAGTTTGTCCATTACAACTGCTAAATTAGTAGTTCAGCATACTGTTTTCTAAAATAATAGGTCAATCATGTATACTTTCATTTTACAAAATTGTTGCAACAGATAGTTACTCCGTACTGTACTTATTTAATCCGACAACTGCAGTTGTTTTAAAATGCTAGGAAGCTTAGTAATGGAGATACCGCAAATGGTTGAATGGTCGCTTGCTGATTTAATTCGCGCTTGGTTCTCGTGTTGATGAGATCAATTGCCTCTTTGCCCCCTCCACCAATGTGTAAACGATGTACTTCTAACTTTCTGTTTTTACTTTGTATTTGACATTTGAATTAAATAAAAGGGTTCATAATGGTAGATGATTTCGCTTTTTTCCTTGTATAGCCAAGTTTAAAACAAACACTACTTCAATAAATACATTATACTCTCCCTCGCTAAATTCAGGTTTATGCTTAGGGAGTTTTCAATTTGCACGCAAGATTGACGTCAGGCATGAAACAAATCATTCGTGAAACAGAAGAATCCCTTTGGTTTTTATTAATGTCACTTTGTTGGGAGGCTTTGGAAATGATAGATGTTGTCATTCTCCCTACAGTATATCTATGTAGCATAAAGAACTTTCAAAAATGAATTTTATTTTCTCTAATAACTTCATTTATGTTGCATTTGCACTCATACCGACTGACGTAAGCTTCTGAATGAATTAGGTCACTCGGCAACACTATATTTAGTAGATCAAGTGCTCTATCATATCTTTGTATCCTTGCTATTTTGTTATAAGAATAGTCTGCAAGTATGACTGCAAAGAGCTTAGAATGTGCACTGTCTACGCAGATTCTTTCAATGAGCTATTGTTGCACCTCTTTTTCTCTCGTTGTCATCTCCCTTTTATGGAAGATGCTCGACCAATAGAGGGACTTGTACCTGCCACTCATGGACATACTTGTTGATGTATATCAAGAAGCAAAGCTTCCCTTGATTCAACAAAGTGTCATCATAGGATGTTGCAGCATTTGTAACATCATAATTGATGGAGTCAGTATCAGCTATGAACTTGTTTCACATTATTGAAGGATTTTTTTACCTTGATTATCCATAGGCCCAACCCCAACGGTGAAGACATACAAGGGGAGTTGGTGGTTGTGTGCTATTTTTTGGCATGTCGTTGTTCATTTCCAGTGATACATGATGACCAGTTCATAGAGAAAGATGCTTGACCGATAGAACACTGTGTTTTTATGCCATGCTCCAAAAAAGAGACATGATGTTGTCGAGGAGAAAAGAAGCGGAGAATGAATCGTGCTGCTATATGGATGGATACCACGTGCCATCATGTTTGACGTAGAATTCTGAAATGCATCATTTTTATCTCATCACCTGTCGTTTAACATACAATTCCGAAATACATCAATTATTGGACCAATGTGTATGCATTTTTTTTGTTACTCCATGGCAACGCACGGGCATTCAGCTAGTAGTAGTAGATGCAGAATCGTTTCGGTCTACTTGACACGGACGTGATGCCTATATTCATGATCATTGCCTTAGATATCGTCATAACTTTGCGCTTTTCTATCAATTTCTCGGCAGTAATTCGTTCACCCACCGTAATAATTTCTATCTTGAGAGAAGCCTCTAGTGAAACCTATGGCCCCGGGTCTATTTTACAACATATTAGTTTTCCATCAACTTGCCAATTTCCATTGCCGTTCCCTTATTTTGCAATCTTTACTTTCTGTTCCATAAACCAAAAATACCAAAAATATTACTTTATCATTTATCCATCTCTATTAGATCTCACTTTGCGAATAACCGTGAAGGGATTGACAACGCCTTTGTCGTGTTGGTTGCAAGCTGGTGTTTGTTTGTGCAGGTATTCGGTGGCTTGTTGCGTTGTCTCCTACTGGATTGATACCTTGGTTCTCAAAACTGAGGGAAATACTTACACTCATTTGCTGCATCACCCTTTCCTCTTCAAGGGAAAAACCAACGCAAACTCAAGAGGTAGCAGTGCCTTGATGTCGGCTCGTGGATAGGCTAGGTTAGGGTTTCATGATGGCGCGTCTTTGGTGGTGGCGGCGACATTAATATGGTGAACAAGGTCCCCTCGAGCTCTTCCCATTTTGACAATATCGTTTACAATGAGGTCAGGGCTTATAGGGTTTGTCGACCTAACATTGGCTTCTTTGCTTTGTAGGTGGGTCTTCAATCTCGTCTCCTTCACGTTGATGTGGTCTCTGGTGCCAACGTGAAGCATGTGAGAAATAATAGAGGCTTGACTTTTGGATATGTGGCTCTTCTGCCAGCGACGATTTCTTATCCGGGCATTGGTCCGGTAGGACTGTGGCCTTGATGACTTTTCATCCACGATCAACAACGAAAACCCGACTTTGGCAATACAGAGGTTTGCGACGGCACACCATAGACCCGTTCGAGGGAAAGAAGATGGTCGGGCCCAAGGGTTTTGATGCAATCTTTTTTATTTCCTAGGGTGTTTGTACTGCTGGTTTGGTTAATAGATTTAGGTTATTATAGTTTTTTCACTTTTCTATTTTGAGTTTGTGTGTTTTTTAGAGCAATGAGTGTCTGTTTCTTTGTGGAGTTGTATGTTTTAACGTGGAGCTGTATGTGTGTGTGTGTGTGTGTGTGTGTGTGTGTGTGTGTGTGTGTGTGTGTGTTTTGTCGTGGAAGTTCTCTGTGTGAGCCACGGGGCAAGGCTCGGGGAGGAAGAAGATGCTGACTTGTCATCGCTTAATTGTGCTTACAAAAGCCCGGAGAACATAAAAAGGGAAAACGAGCAAAGGGCTCCGTTAACCGTTTATCTCCCGGTAGATAGCTAGCTAGGGTTTCTCGTGTCGACGTCGTTGTCGCCATCTAAGAAATTCTGGTCCCCTCTTCTTCAACTGCCACCTTGGCGCTGAGAGGTGGGGGACCTCGGATCTTCAAGACATCTATGTTCTTCGTCGGCACCTAATGATCATCATTTTTTGTGAGAATAAACTTCCTCTCGTCCTTTTGGCAGTGCCATGAGGTTAGAGAGTTTTTTGTCCTTGCAGATTCGACTATTCAGATCTGATAAGTTTATGTTGTTGTGTCAAGCTTTTTTTTGTTAGTTTGGTTCTTTGTGGAGGTGAATCTTTCATCGACGGCCTGCATTTCTAGGGGTTCATCCCCGGCCCAAGTACGTTCATCGATCAAGGCTTCCTATCTTTTTAGATGGGCGACTCAAGACGCTTTCAAAAATCATTATTGTTAATGTTCGTACAGGTGAAAAAGTGACAACATCGTTGCTCAGTCTAATTGCAGCCTCTTTACCAAAGTCTTTGAAGTATTTCTTCGAGCACCGATTGATACCGCGAAGAAAGTGTTTACAAGAGATTTTATTTTAATTCTTAGTCCTAGGAGTTACTTTGTATTTTTTTGGATCTTAGGTACAAATCAGTGCACCAGTAATTGTCTTTTTGAGTATCAACTAGCACATATGTCCGTCGTTGCAACGGGAGAAATTATTGTGCCCATTGTCCATCGAAACGACCATCATCATGGCATAATAACATCCAAGAGTGCCACCTAAATATGTTTGTGCATTGCAATGGGAGAAAAAATCACCTCACTCTCCTATCCCAGTAAGCAAGTGATGATTTGAGACTAAACACAACCTAAAACATAAGCGATGATTTGATTTATGATACACATCAATTATTCCCAGATGAATAAAAATTGGGTGCTTTCACCATCTTTGCAAAAGGCTACTCTGCAGGACTATTCAACATTCAATACTATAGAAAAGCTAACCTTGATTGATCAATGTGAGCTTGCATGGGTAGTTGTTCAGTTACTCCTTTGTATATACCAAGATATGCAAATTAGCATAAGTAAGTATCAGTTTTCCTGATATGCAAAATCCATATCATGTCAGATAGAAATACATGAGCCGACGAAAAAAACAGAATTGTAGGAATATAAAAATACCTCATTTTCTCCTCTTTGTAGAACAGTTACTTATTGTGTAGTCAGTTTAACTACGAAAACCTGATGCATTGTTTGGTAGTTAATGGGTAATAATCTCATTCTTGGTGTGTTGATTATTGAATCACTATTTCAAGATTAATGGTGCTACCTAGTCCTTATTTCTGGTGCACTCTTCGATCAATGAGTTAGTATTGTGTCAATCCCTCCCTCTTTTGATCATATTGTTTTGCCCCCAAGAGCAACATTGTTCTCAAGCTTCATAACATATCGGTGGTTCGTGACGCTCGACTAGGAAAAGAAGAAAAGAAAAAAATCAAGCAGCTATTAATAAAAGATTAACTTGACTCATTGAAGCTAGGGTTGTGCACCTGCTAGTTGAATCACGTGCAAGTTCTCATGGAGAAATTAATCGAGCCATGTAGTCGTCGCCGGATCGATCCACCAGCCTGCTTAAACTCATGTGTTTAGCTGGGAAAGAATCAAGCTAGCCGGCACCCGGCAGCTGGTAGTTAGTTCGGACTCCCATGTATATTTTTTTGGTAACATGTGGCCGGCCACTTAGCTTTTGTTTCAATTAAGTTTCCTTTATAGGTAAGTCCTGATTTCATTTGTATTGTCCCGTTTTTCTTTGTTTACACGTATGTTTGTTAAACGAACAAAACTTAAATATTAGTGCACGTAAAAATACTCAAAATGGAACGATACAAAGCGGAACCAAACCAAAAATATCTATTCCCTTTAATAGTAGGTATAGGTATAGATATAGATAGATAAAGCGTTAGGCTGGTCATAGTGGGGAGTAACTTAGAGTAGTAACATAGGGGTACATGCATATGTTACTACTTTATGTTACTACCTTCATAGTGGGTGGTGTCATAAGTGTGGTAACATAGAGATACTCATTTATTGCTTTGTGGGATCTATAGTAGTACTTCAACATTGTGATCTATGTGTGGCACAGAGCATGTATTAATCTAACATTTTGCTTGTTCGTGCAAATACGTGAACACAACATAGAACTGATCCATGATAAATAATAAAGTGCCAATATAATAATATTAAAATATATAGAACATATTTAGCATTACATGGATCAAGACACGGAAATATTCTACCGCGCCCTAAACTTTTTCCAAATATGCTCAATCAAATCATTTTTTAGAGCTCTATGTGTTGGACGATCCCGGATTCTAGCATCAGATTCACACAATCAGAAACTGAAAGAAGTCAAAGTGACTAGAAACTGAACCATCTCGTTCACATATAAATGACTAGAAACGGACCATCAGGTTCACACAATAAACTTGCCAAAACATCATCAGGTTCACATAATAAACTTCCAAAACACCACCCATCACGTTCACACAGAAAATGTTCTAGAAAGAAAAAGGTTCTCACACGCCTAGTGCATGGAGTAGCAGAACCAGTTCAGGTTCACATAATAAATTAACCAATCAAGAGACAAACCATCAGGCTCGCACCGATATGCTCCATCTTCACAGCAGAACCATCCGTTTCACATGGATCATTGCCCCTCCCCTTGATCACCTAGTCAATGAGTCATCGAACACAATATTATTACAGGATTATTGTGATGATGATCAGTTAAAATATTATTTAAAATGTACGACTTTGGTTGCTCAAGCAATGTTGTAACAAACAATTAAAATACCTGAATCTCCTTCAGGAAATAACATGACATCCAGACTGCTCAAAGCCTTAGCAAGCCGGGCCTTTTCACCATCATTCATCTTAGATGTATCGGCTAAAAGTATTTTGGTGTAAACATCCAACAGTTTTGTCTTGTTGTTGATCTTTGCAGTTTCAAGTTGTTGATTTGATAGAAGCACCTGGCTATCTATAACCTTTTGGCGGTCCTCCATTGATTGATTGTTAACCTGAATGAATTTGTCTAATCTTTCTCCAAGCTCTTGTGAGAGCCCTCCTGACTTGCCTTTACCGGCACGTTCAACCTTAGCCTTATCACGGCCAGCTTCCGGGCGCTCCTCGGACTCCAAGTTGATCTCATTTGATGTGAGATTGGCCTCCGGAGATGTTGTCTTCCCTTTTTTTGCCATCATGTTTCTGTAAGAGGCTAGCCATTTCCCGTCATCCCTCAGTTTTGCCCACATCGTTAAATGTTGGAAAGGATGGCCATACTTCAGTTCATACTTCTCCAAGGCCATTTTTTCCAGGTCATCAGTGCTGCGACCACTATTATACACTCCAGTTACGGCACACCACTCGCCATGGAAAGCAGCGAGCCTTTTCTTGGTCCTTTGCCACTCCATCTTCAACTGATTCCGGTCTCTTTTCCGGTTACTTGGTGTCGTACTGTTGTATAGAGCAGCAATGTCATCCCAAAACTGCTCACCCTTCTTTCCGTTTCCATCGATGGGATCAAGTGAACACTCCAGCCAAGCACTTGCCTACATTATGAACATTTTTAATTTAGTTGAGCCCAACAAACAACAAGAATTTACATGCACGTAACAAAGATTTGAGCAAAAAAAATCTTTACCAGTCTAACTTCTTCCTCTGGTGTATACGGCAGACGTTGGGCAGTCCTTTCTCCTGATTTATCGTCATCTGCATTGATGGCTTTCCTTTTCCTTTTGGAAGATGTCGAATTAACTTTGGCGGGAGCAGACCGAGCTGCAACTTTAGGGTGTGGTGGCGGCGGTGGTGTTGAAAAGGAATCATGTGGGGGATCACCAACAAGGTGCAAATTCTCCATATTTTGGTGCCCTTGTTCATGATGGTGTGTTGGCGGAGGTCGGAAATTATAAGGGTGCATTGGCGGGAATTGTCCAAAACTTAGCAAGGCTTCAGGTGCAGTGGTATACACTGACCTCCTGTTACAAATATGAGAACTCATGAGCGTAATACTGCTCCATTTGAATGAAGTATATTACAAATCCTAAAAATGATAATCCAGAACTCTAATCATCAGGTAAGAACAGTGCTTTTGCTATAGATTTTGGAGCCGCCGCCGCCCGGAGCTGCCGTTGGCCGACGAGACGGAGAGGGAGGCGATGGTAGATGGAGGCGGCCGGGAGGGAGATGGATGGAGGCCACGACCGCAAAGGAAAGGGACGGGCTCTTTTTTTTAAGCGACGCAGCCACACTGGATCGATTTGGCATTAAAGACATCTCGTGCTGTGCGCTATGTTACGGTAACCAAATAGGTTACTCTAAGTTACTCTCTCTTCATTAATTCAATGCCACGTAAGCGAAATTGCTGATATGGACTCTAAGTTACTACTTAAGTTACCCCACCAGCCTTAGAGGTGTTAAAAAAAACGAGCAGAGGGCTCCCTCGGTTTCTCAGCTACTCCGGCGGTCTGGCCAAACCGAGCCGGCTTCTCCCCCTCGGTCTCATCGAAAACCCCCTCGCCCCCTCCTCCCTATTACTCTCCCACCTGCTCTCCCCGCCGCTCCAGAATCGCCGCCACCTTGCTGCGCTCACCAACGGCACGCGCATCCCCCCTCAGATCCCTCCCTCACGCATTCCGCCTTCTCCCTAGGTAAGCCACCGCCTCCCGCTTCACCTCCGCCCCCGATCCACGGAAACCCGCCTGTTGCCCTGCGCCGTTTGCCGGCTGGTTTCGCCCGACGAGATCCTCCGGGCACGGGCTGCGAGCTGGGCTGCCGTTTCCGGCCGGCGTCGCTGATCCTGGCCGTGCCTTTATCCTTGTCGCGAGATCCTTTCTTGCTGTGATGAATTTGTGGTGTTCTGACTGAACAGGCCCGTAGCTGCTAGCACGGACGATGGCCCCTTGTGCAACCGCCGGCGCGCAGATGCTGGCTTCACGCCCCTGCGTCTCGGCCTCTCAGAGCATGCTCACCTCGAGGGCGGCCGTCTCACGGATCGACCTGGCGCTCGGCGCTGGTAGCTTCGCGAGCTGTCCCAGAATCTCCTGCTCCAGGACTCTTGGTTCTTCCCGGAGGGGCGCTGTCACCGTAAGAGCGGTGTCCGGAGAAGGTAGCTCTTCTGGGCTGCCCATCGATCTTAGAGGTGAGCAGTGTCAGAAATGGTGACAATTATGTTTGGTACTTCTATGCATGTAAAGAACAATTATGTAATTCCTCATCGCTTCTTGTTGTAACTCTGTTTGGGTTCTATCGGATCGTGAGATATTCATACAGATTGAATGTACTAGTAGTTAACATCATTCACCTTTTAGTATATGCTGCTCTCTTTTCTAACACAGTCAGGTTCATGCATACCACTTCTACTGATTGCAGAAATTCCATCCTTGATTCATTATAATTTTATATATAACGCATAGGGGATGGCGTTCGCTTACCTTGGAGTTTAGCGATTTAGGCAACAACTGAAAAGTGGGTTTCCTGGGGACTGTATTTTATCGCTTGTTTGCTAAAATGGTGAAAAACAAACCATGTTGCTCTAAATCATTACCTGAAAGTCGGCATTCAGCTTACTACCCAGGGTACTGCAGAAGTTTATCAAAAAAATTGGGGGAAGTTTCATTGTACATACCAATCAGTAACCTCATGTAGTTTTATTTGCATGAATTGCTGACATTATGAAAATTATGTAAATAGGGTTAGAGCACGTCCATCTATATTACTGTTTTTTTAGATTACGAATATGCAATGGCGCTCATATTCTTGTACTAACAAAAACTAAGAAAGTGTGTAACTCATTAATGTTCGGAAAACTGGATTTGATAGAGAGCATAAAGCCTTCTCATTACTACATTTTTTTTCTCATCTAGCTGTGATCTTTCAGGGAAAAGGGCATTTATTGCTGGGGTTGCTGATGATAACGGCTATGGCTGGGCAATTGCAAAGGCTCTTGCCGCAGCTGGTGCTGAAATTCTTGTTGGTACATGGGTGCCTGTATGTTGATCTGATCCTTGTGTCCATCATTATGGAAGCTTTTGTTGATGAATTGTCTCATGGATAATTGTACCTTTGACAGGCACTTAACATATTTGAGACAAGCCTGAGGCGTGGAAAATTTGACGAATCACGGAAGTCTGTACTATAGTTCTGGATAGTTTCCGTTTGTTTCTAGTTTTAGCCGGTACACCACATATTTCTAAACACTTACCGTTTCATAGTTGACTAATTTGCTGTTGGTACAGGCTGCCTGATGGATCTCTTATGGAGATTGTTAAAGTCTATCCACTGGATGCTGTCTATGATTCCCCGGAGGATGTTCCTGAAGATGTAATGCTCTGTCTTTGTGTATGTCCTTGTTCGTTTTTTATTATGGCTCTCTGATGAACATTGTATTTCACTATGTTAGGTCAAAACAAACAAAAGGTACGCAGGATCGTCAAATTGGACTGTGAAGGTATGTCTATGAAATCATCTCCATCATATATGGCTACCTAATTTTTGAATTTGCTTCGAAATCATGCACAATATTTTAAAGGTTAGTAGTATAGCAGTGAGTGCATGTTAGGACTACAAGGGACACAATTATAACATCTCTACTATATCACGTAAACCTTACCCCTTCCAAACTCAGCGCTGTTGCATGTGCCTTGAATTTGAGGTGGTAAGGGGTAATAACGTATTAGTGGTATTCTTTGTGGTAGTTCGAGTCATCCTTCTTGTTGTAATATATTAGGCCTTTGGGCCTCATTGCAATGCATGTTCCACTTCTGGCGTCTCTCCCAATTTAACAAATACGATCTGTTCCGCAACAGCTTGAGTTTGACTAATATATGAATCTGCTCATTTGACAGGAAGCTGCCGAATTAGTTAAGAAGGAATATGGCAGCATTGACATTCTTGTGCATTCTCTTGCTAATGGTCCTGAGGTAGCCTTTCCGTATTTTTTTTACATTGTGTTTGCACAGACACATGCATGACATCGTACTCAATATTTTTGTAGCACCTTCACTGAAAAATCACCTAACTTTATGCTTGAAGGTTACAAAACCTTTGCTGGAAACCTCAAGAAGTGGGTATCTTGCTGCAATTTCAGCATCCAGTTACTCCTTTGTTTCTTTACTTAAGCACTTCCTTCCTATTATGAATCCAGGTAATGCACATCCCTTCAGTACTGTGCTAGCATTCATATAGTAACCTTCCATACTATATTTTTCCCTGGCCAAATCCATTACTGTTCTATTTAATTTGAGACCTTTTCATGCTTTATTTTTATTCCAAAAATTTGGATCTACCCTCTAGCATGAATCTCAATGCAAGTACCAACCTCTGTTGTACAACTTGTAGTGCACATGACATGTTGGCATAAAATCCACTTTTCTAGGATCAAACCTTCTTTTCCTGCATGTTGTCTCGTTTTAGCTTTAGTTTGCTTGTGAATCATAGTGGAAATGCTGTTGGCTTGTTTAGCATGCCACACATTTGCATGGAACTTCTAAGTGGACATTGGTGCATGAAAAGTTCTTTGACCATTTATTAACTCTGCTCAGCTTAATAAAATAATGTGTGTTCAGATAGAACCCCATAGCCATTATATTTGCACTGCCTCATGGGTTAGAATGTTTTGCAGGTGGTGCTAGCATCTCGCTAACATATATTGCATCTGAAAGGACAATTCCTGGGTAATATTTCTTGAAGATCTATGGAGATAAGCTAATTTTCCAGCTATCTTTGCTTGTGATTAATTTGATGGTTTTTTGCTTAGATATGGTGGTGGCATGAGTTCAGCTAAAGCAGCTCTTGAGAGTGATACAAAAGTAGGATTATCTCTACGATTATAATGCACATTTTTTAAAATGAGGTCTTTGTTTTGCATTATTAATACTAATTCTGACTTTTCGCCAAATTGATGTAGGTACTTGCTTTTGAAGCTGGACGCAAAGGCAAAATCCGAGTTAACACCATATCTGCAGGTATCCTTTGTCAAAAGAAACATGGTTTCGACAGCTAACTTATCTTGGAGGACACCTAGCAGAATAAATGAGTGCACTAAAATTGCATTTTGTATTTTCTTGGATGTTTGCTCAAGTCTAAACGTGTCATACTTACATTATTCGTCCTTGGTAATCTGCTTTGTTTGGCCTTTACGTCCCTTGAATGTCCCATCTGCATAGTTTACACAGACTATATGGCTTAAACAGTTTGGCATGACTTGGCAATTGTATCAAATTTGCTTCATCGTTATGTTATTGGATGCATATGTAGGTCCTCTGGGTAGCAGAGCTGCCAAGGCAATTGGATTCATTGAGAAGATGATCGAGTACTCTTATGTCAACGCACCATTGCAGAAGGAGCTTCTGGCAGGTTAAAAGATTTTTGTCTACATATAATTCACTGACGCCTTCCCTTGTTATATTTTCGCAAAGACATGCAATTTTTCTCTAAGAACTGATATCTTATAAGAATGTCTGGCATGCTGAACAGATGAAGTCGGGAACACGGCAGCATTCCTGGTGTCTCCTTTGGCTTCTGCCATCACTGGCTCGACTGTTTACGTCGACAACGGACTTAACACCATGGGTCTTGCGGTTGACAGCCCCACAGTATCTTCATTGTTGTGATTCCGGTAGGCGGACCTATTTTTCCTGATTCACCGCGGCTTGATTGTTGAATAAGGAGCTTAGTTAGTTAGTACTGTAAGAAGCTCTTGCTAAGAGCTGAGGGCAGGAGAAAAAAGAGAAGGGGGTGACTGTTGAAAATGACTTTTTAAGCAGTCCAGTACCTCCTCTTTGGCCCATTTCGAATGTTATCTCAAATGTTGTTGTTGCTGATACTCTGTTCAGTGTGGCTGGTTGGTGCCTCGACAAACTGTGTTATATATATATACATCAGAAATTGTGTTCAAGAAATAAAGCAGGTATGGTTGGATGGTTGGGATCGTACTATATGAGATGTTTGCGCCGTATGGATGAGACAGGATTAACCCTGCGCAAGCACAGAATCACGCTCTCTTGAACTCTGTTTTGTACTTGCACTGATTGGGTTAGATCACAGATCAATGCTGATTGGGTTAGAGAAATGGCAATTGCTGTCCTTTGGATAAATTGAGCAATGTAAGTTCGTAACAATTCTGTGGTCCAGGAACATAAGAAAAAGAAAGAGAATAACAGATGCTACCAATCTATGGCTGCAGTCAAATGGGAGGTTCATTTGGGCAATGCTAGGCACCGGGCTAGAGAGGACTCGATCTGGTGCTCCTCTTGCCCGACCGGCCGTCTCCCAGGACATCTGAACCCACTTATGTGTAAAATTTAGAGCATCCAATTGTTGCAACATGAAATTCCACTTGCAATATTTTACTGTGTGTACGCAATGTCATTGCAATGTTTTCTCTGTGGTCCGTTAAAAAATGTGAACAAAACATTGTTCCCAACATTGTTATGTTTCAAGCATGTATATGCAATAAAACATTCTACGTATGCAACAAATCCCCATCATTGCAATAAGAGACAATTGCATATTCATCTCTCAACTATTGTTGCAGTGTAGATTTTTTTCTCTCCATTAATTTATTGTGTTCCTCACCCTAAATCAAACTGCCAATGCCATGTAAAACTGCTCCTCGGTAGCCATCAATCTCAATGAAAACATGATTTTGATCTGAGGTGGCTAGGTGGAGGCCTTATGGTGTATGTGAGTGTTTTATCTGTCACCCCGATGACATATAAGAGTACACGGAGCCCATTTAATTTAAGTCGACCATCCCCCTCTCTGTGTCCCCCAAAAATACTATCCCATGAACACTATTGATGTTGGCGGCAAACCATACGTCCATACCACTACTGTGGTGCCACCGCTAGCGGCGGCAAAAACTAAAGTCTAGCAGTAGTTGTGGGATTGAAATATTTAAACATGTTTTGAGGTCTAAAGAAGTTGTCTAGAACTCTAATTTCCTGCTTAGATTGATTGTAATTTTTGTGTGCTCCCTGTTATTTAGTTCAAATTTGACATAATTGACATTACTTATTTGCCCATTTGGGTTAACACCGCAAACAATTGTTACCATCTAATCCATATGCCGTAAGCCTCCTCTTAAAACTTTCTTTGTTGATGGTGTCAGCATGAATTGTTGATCTTATGCTACTATCTTTTACTTAGTAGCACATGATTTTACACATATCACAAGAAAACACCTTAGTCTGCACATAGTACTTGTACTAGAAGCATGTCGCGCGGTTCGCTGCGCCGGCTCCTCCTCGCACCTTCACTTGGGCAACGCTCAGTTGCACAAGCGAAGAAAACTATGGACATAGCCAACACATATAAAATAACCTTATTCTTCTTTGCTCCTGCAGTTGCTGGCCTACAACAACACCTAGTTTGTGGCCTTCAAAGTTCAGATAAGAATTAGGAGATGAAATCTTGGTAACAGAAATGAAATGAAATGACTTAACAAGATTCCCAAGCTTAAATTATCAGTTGCAAGCAACTATTTGAACAAATAACACCAAGAAACCCTGGCTAAGCCTTTATCAGGGAAATCTGACTGGTTTTATTACATTAGCAAAGGTGAAAAACCTCCAAATTAATTGAAACAACATGCTTTGTTAGATAGAAGGAAAGAAAGAAAGACAAACGGACATCCATAGAATCACATGAAGTGCAAGCAGAATAAATAGGAAAGCGTGACATTGATAAATTAAGAGGGACAGATGCAAGCATACCAACAACAACAGAAACCAAATATAAGATTTAATCAAGTGATTGGCATGAGAATCGCCTGCAATATGTAGGAAGCAACTTGAACGGGTGAATTAGGAGCGCTCAATCAGTCGCGTCACATGTCTGCATTTTATCATACACATTTTTTTCCGATAAAGGGCGCTTTTATAATCTCAAAATGTAGCATCAAAGTGATACAAAGCATTAAGAGTATCACCCGGCCTCTGCATAACTAGGATGCACACAGCCAAACACCAGTAGTCTGATAAGTAGAAAGATAAAAGACCGACAATCCGGCAACAGTAGAGTCCATAGACCGACACTGTGCCTATGTCGAAAGAGATGGTGGACCGAGCCGGAGATTATGCTGCCATCCATGTTGGGTAAAAACCTCTGTAGCCACCTGCTCCAACAGCGTACACACCGCCTTGAGCAACGGTTGGTACTCCGCTCGTTGTAGCGTACACCACGTACGAAGCAAGTGCGTACAACGGAAAATAACCTGCAAAGGAGAAACAATTTTGTCATTAAAAACAACATCATTTCTACATAGCCAAAGCGATCATAGTAAGGCATACGCTCCCACCCTTATTAGCGTTTTGTACCTATTTGAAATGCCGTCCCACTACTAGGGAAAACCCTAGCAGTAGCGCGTGTTTTGTGCCTACTAGTAGCGCGGGAAGCCGCGCTACTAATAAGGCGCTACAACTATTGCTTAGCGATGCTGCGTGCCATCACGCGCCATCGCTAGTACAAATAGCTGCAGCGCTTGTTCAATCAAATACCATCTTGCTAAGTTATCTACTTGCAGCGTGTTTCCTTTCCATCGCTACTAGTATTTTTTTATAATTTTTTTTAGTGTATTTATGCGCCATCATACAAATATTGGTACAATACCAGCTGTTATGAGGTTTACATCATTATGTCCATAACAGTGTATTAAATGAAGGTGGATTAGGTTCAAGTGGAGGCAATATGTGGTGCATGTCAAAAGTATACTACTAATCCAAACTTGATCTACTTTGGATTAGTAGTACTTTTGATATGCACCACATGTTGCCTCCACTTGAATCTAATCCGCCAGCACAAGATATTTAATCATCATCATGGTCATTACCATCAATATTATTTATTTAATCACCACTAACACTAGCTAATAATAAACATCATAGTCATTACCACGAACACTAGCTATTTTATCATCATAGTAATAGTGTAGCACATCATCATCCTGAAACTCATTTCTAGCCAGCTACTCACTCCTGCTACTCACTCCTGCTGCTCTCTCTTAGGTAAAAGAACATAAAACATGTATAGCTCTCCTCCTTGATCAAGTTGAAGCATGCAGATGAACCTGTCTCCTAATCGTGGAAGGCGTCTCGTTGCTGCTCCCTAGTACTTCTCTGCGCCCCCAACACATATTTGGTCCAGTCTTGCACTATTAAGCATCCGTCGCTAATCTTGAATGCACTAAAGTAAGCTGTAGGATATCTTGGCCGTAAGTTAATAATACTCATGACACCTTTAGTCTCGATCCCATAAGGCACAACATTCATCGGGAGTCCCTGTTGAAGAACATCGTATGGTAACATACTTAGCAATGAAGTTTAGCTTCAAAAATAATGTATGGAAAAGATGCAGTGAGGATAAAAAGTAAAAATCTTACCATCCTTCCTAAATGGATGTGACCGTTGTTCATTATGAACACTATGGGTCGCACACTTTCAGTACTAAGATTTCTAAATGCAGGAAGAAAATTTGTCTTGACAATATCAAGATCCTCAAGCCATGAAACATAATGACTGAGCTCCTCGCGCTTGAGTTCAGCCCAGGACGATATACGGTCCTGTCTACCAAGCTTTCTTGAACATGTTTGCTTGCACGGAAATAAGTGACAATACAAATTAGTTGTCAATTATTTTGAATAAACAATATCAAAGACATAAATATGGTTGAGAAACTTACATAATGGTATAATCGAGGCATTTGCACATTGACCCGGATGTCGGTATTACCTTCAATATCATCTTCGGACGAATATCAAAGGTGATAACCATATCAGGCTCAAATGCATAAGTCTTGCATAGTGCTCGCCATGTTTTGCATCGAAAATAGGTGTAGTCGTCTGAATTGTATAACCGCATGGAAAATATAACCATGCTCGGTCTTCAAGTAAACTTTATTTTCCTCCATACTATGACTGAAACCTATCTTATCCAATACAAAAACTCTTGCATGGCAGGGGATACGCTAGTAGAATAGTAAAAAATATAAGTTGAAGCAAATGAAAGCGGATGTCATGCTTAATTACGAAAAAAGACTTGTCGTTGTGACTTCTCAGATCCACTTGAAGTTCTCGTCCCACTTGATGTCAAGCGCCTATCATCATCTAGGAAGATTCCGTCGCACATGCCGCTTTCGTCTTCGCAGTATTTGCAAATACCGAAATCCTTCTCGTCGTCGACATTTCCTATGTTCATAGTTAAAACATTAATTGAAAATCGATCGAAGACAACTACCAAGATATGAACACACAAATCCGGGGCACTCGATATTTCCTACATATATATTCTAGCACAAGTCATGCCAAAATTCACGGAAAAATCCGGCATGACCTTTGCTAAATAGGACATATCGGCGCTGAAATTTGCCGAACGAAAATGAATCAACACTCCGGCAAAACATAGGCCACTCGGAGGTGTAACCTGCAAACATGACCGCCACTTGGATATTGAGCAACACAAGATATACATTTCAAAATATCTTATAGGACTCAAATTAGCATGCATTCAATAAGCAAAAGTAGATCATCTCATGCATTTCAAAATATTGTCACTAATACATCACGAATAGTGTCATACATATAACATCACTAATACAACTAAAACTCTAGCACACGACGGGTATCGGCGCGGGCGGTGGACACCCACAGAGAAGGCACCATCACGGGATCATAGCTCCAGTGAGATCCCCGAAGAACCTGCCAGGTATTGGAGAACGGCTTGTGCTCCAACGCAAACAAGTAGCGACGGACGTGCGCGTCCTCCTTACTGACACGGTGACGCACCACCTCCGTGGAGTCCTCGAGCCTCGGATCGCCATCGCCCACGCGACCGCCACCAAACAAGGTTCGGTCAACGACAGTGGCTCCTCACCAACTGCGCCCCCGGTGAGTAGCGCCTCCAGTACCACCCGGCGGAGCCGGGTCCAACATGGCCGATCTGGTCAAGCAGGTGTAGTCCTCCGCCGACTCGGCAGCGAGGATGCGGGATAGGCATCGCCCACGTCGAGGCGGGAAAAATTGCTTTAACTAAAAAATAGAAACAAGTTCTTACTAACTAGTTCTATTAATTCAACTAGTTCTTACTAAAATAATACTATAAATAAAAATATTCTAGTACCTAATTAGTACCTAATTCTTACTAACTAATTAGTACCTAGGAACTACTGCCCTAATTACCATCTAAGTAATTAACTAACTAGCACTAAAAATAGCCTAGGGTTCATACTAACTAGCACTAAATACCTAGGGTTCATACTAAGTAGAGAAGAGGATCGAGAAGGGAGAGAGGGATCGGAAGGAGAGTGCTTACAGAGTGCGGGAGAGAGATGGGGTCGGGGAGACGGCGGCACCGAGGCGCGGGCGAGGCGGCTGGGTCGGGGAGACAGCGGCGAGGCGGCCGGGTCGGGGAGACGGGCGGCAGGCGGGTCGGGGAGACGGCGGCAGGCGGGTCGGGGAGACGGCGGCACCGAGGCACGGCGAGGCGGGTCGGGGAGACGCAATGGGCGGGTCGGGGAGACGGCGGTGGCGAGGCGGGTCGGGAATTGGGGAGGAAGCAGAGGAGAGGGAATCAGGCCAAGCGGGGTAAGGTGAAGTAGCTTTAATCAGAAGCGTGGGAAGTAAAACACTGCCGCTAAATACCATAGTAGTAGCGCTGTCCGCATGAAGGCGCTACTACTATACCTACCACGCCGAACGGTGTGGCAATTGTAGTAGTAGCGCTTTACAAGGACAGCGCTCTCGCTAATCTGAATCGATGCGCGGTTACGCGAGCGCGCTCTTCAAAAATAGCAATGGCGCCTCATTTTGACAAGCGCTACTGGTAACATTCTGTGTATAAGGTTTTCCCTAGTAGTGTCCAGCCAATGACCAAAAATATTGGCAACACTTGTGGGCAAATACAAATTTGACACTATTTGGATGGCTGACCACGTAGAACGCGCGAACTTACAGTGAAAAAAGAGGTGTTTAATTGTCTCGTCGTGAGTACAAAAACAACACTTCTTACTTTCCGACCAGTTGCGTCGTGCGAGGTTGTCTTTTGTTAGCACAACTCCCCTACGGAGATACCACATGAATATTTTGACTTTAAGTGGTACCTTCGCTTTCCAATTTTTTTTGTTATTACTCACCGGTACCTCAGAATGCGTGAGTGCATGATACATAGAGTCTACTGTGAAAGACCCTGATGTAGTAAGGTTCCAGCAAAACACATCACGACCTTGTGTCAGGATAATCGAATCCAGACGGGACAATAGATTATTCCATGACATAAGTCGGGTGCCGATCAAATCCCGCCTGAACGAAATATTTGGTGGGGATGAGCTGAGCACTTGCGCAATAGTATTATTCTTATCGCGTGCAATGTTGTATAGGGCTGGGTATTGTTCTCGGAGGCTAGCATTGCCTAGCCAGATGTCTTCCCAAAAACGAATCTCCGACCCGTCCTTTATCGCGAAAGACCCAAAGCGAAAGAGATGTTTTTTGCCGCCATTAGGCCGGCCCAAAAGTGTGAGTCTCCAGGTTTCCAATATACCTGAGACACCGCCTTTTGGCCTATATACTTATTGTGCAGCATGGTTTGCCAAACACCATCCTCAGTAAGAAGTTTGAACAACCATTTACTAAGTAGGGCCTCATTCTTGACCTGCAGGTCATGAATACCGAGGCCGCCCTGGTCTTTCGGCCTACAAACCACACTCCATTTGGCCACCTATATTTTTTCTTTTCACCATCTCCTTGCCAAAAGAACCTGGACCTAAAATAGTCTAGTCTTTGCAAGACCCCTTTTGGGAGCTGGAAGAATGAAAGCATATACAGAACCATATTTGTGAGGACAGAGTTTATTAAAACCAATCGTCCTCCAACCGAGAGCAACTTGCCTTTCCAGCTGCTCAAGCGTTTCTCTAGCCGCTCCTCTACATGCTTCCACTCCGCAATGGTGAGACGCCGATAATGAATTGGTATTCCCAAATATTTAATTGGGAATTGTCCATGTGCACAACCAAAAAGGTCAGCATAATCGGCCGCTGCCTCAACGGCTTCTCCAAAGCGAACAATTCACTTTTATGGAAGTTAATCTTAAGACCGACATTTGCTCAAGCAGCGACAACGAAGTTTCAGGTTTCTAGCCTTGTCTAGGTCATGTTCCATAAAGAGAATTGTGTCATCGACATATTGCGAATAGAGAGACCACCATCCACTAGATGTGGCACTACTCTATGTCTGGCCGTCCCGCTTGGCGCGCTCAATCAGAATAGCCAACATGTCAGCCACAATGTTAAATAACATTGGGGATATGGCATCACCCTGTCATAGTCCTTTTTCTGTCTGAAAGTAATGGCCGACATCATCATTGACTTTGATGGCCACACTACCTCCAGTTACAAAATTGAGGATCCACTTGCACCATTTATCGGAGAAGCCTTTCATCTTTAGGGCCTGTTGGAGGAAAGACCATTTGATCTTGTCATAGGCTTTTTCAAAGTCTATTTTGAATACTACTCCACTCATGTTTTTCCGGTGCATCTCATGGACCGTCTCATGCAGGATTACTACGCCATCGAGTATGTTCCTTCCTTGCACGAAAGCTGTTTGAGATGGCCGAACAACATGGTTAGCTACCAAGTTTAATCTATTCGTCGCCACTTTGGTGAAAATCTTGAAGCTGACATTAAGGAGGCATATGGGTCTGAACTGTTGAATCCGTTCGGCCTCCTTAATCTTCGGCAACAAGACAATCTCGCCAAAATTAAGTCTGAATAGGTCAAGTCGGTCGGCATGAAAAAAATTGAACAACTCCAAAAGGTCAGAGTTGATGATATCCCAGAAATTCTGATAGAATTCTGCGGGGAAACCATCAGGGCCTGGAGCTTTGTTATGTTTCATTTGGAACACCGCAGCTCGTACCTCCTCTTCTGAGAATGGTGCCGTTAGGATATCGTTTTCTTCTGCCGTGACATGTGGAATATCATCTATTCGGGTTTCATCAAGGGTGAAATTCCCTTCAGTGGCGCTCCGAAAAGAGATTTGTAGTATTTGGTGATATACTTTTTGAGCTCCTCCTGACCTTCGATCCTCCCCTCATCTTGTTGGAGACTGTAAATACATTTCTTCCTATGCCGCCCATTGGCGATCAATTGGAAGTATCTTGTGTTACTATCACCCATTAAAATGAAATCAACTTTGGATCTCTGGTAGTATTTGATCTCCTCTTCTCGCAGTAGACGGACAACCATCTCATTAGATTGGTTTTTCAATTCAATCTCTTGCTGAGATAATGTGCGCGTCTCTGCAATTTTGTCGAGGTCATCAATGATGGTACAGAGCCTTTGTTTTTCTTTTTTATAAATTCCGTTGGTGTGTTTTGCTCATCCAGAGAGGTGTCGCCTCATGGCTCTTATTTTAAAGATCCATCGTTGAATAGGTGTACGACTGATGGATTCATGTACCTAGGGTAGGGTCATAGGCCTGACCTAAACGTCCTACCCAAGGGCACTCTTAGAAGAGATCACCTCTCAGTCGACCAACGAGGAATCCACTCGACTGGTTAGAAGGACTCAACCATGGAAGACTCACTCGACCATGAAGATACACTCGACCACCAGAAGGTCAGAAGGCACTCCGCAACGGCCTGTAATTGAATAGACTTAATGTTAGTTAAGGCACTTTATGAGGCGTTACGATGCGCCTGTGCTTAATGTACTTTAACCTCTCCATTATGTGGGCTGGCTGGGGTCTGGCGCACTCTATATAAGCCACCCCCTCCACAGGCGGAGGGGTTCGCACTCTTGTAATACCTACACCGATAATCCACTCGACCGCCTCGGGGCTCGAGGCGTGGGGCTTTACTTCTTCCGAGAAGGGCTTGAACTCGTACATCGCTTGTGTTCACAACCTCTCCATAGCTAGGACCTTGCCTCTCCATACCTACCCCCACTCTCTTGTCGGACTTAGAACCACGACGGTTGGCGCCCACCATGGGGCAGGTGTTCTAGCGATTTGTGGAGAAGTTGCGATTCTTCAGTACTTTCATCATGATGATTCTGCTGGAGTTTTGGTTGAGGCGCGAGATCCGTCTCGGTGCTCTCACCTTTGTCGCCGACGACTCCGCATGGCTCCAGGAGGCTCCACTCGACATCGAGGCGCTCCCCGTCCACGGGGCGACGCACTTTCGCGCATGTGTCCGCGGCGTTCCGTATCGGTCGACTCCTTTATCGGTCGCCCACCCGGTCTCCCACCAGCGCAAGCGCTCTGGTCGGTCGAGACTCCAGCGGTGGGTGAAGCACGCGGTAGCTCGCCAGACAGCCATCGCCCAGGTCGTGGCAATTGAGCCCGACGAGTCCCTCTACGGCCTGTTCGATCTGTCGGCGGCTCGTAGAGATCGCATCGAATGCGATAGCGATGATCCAGCGGCGGAAATCCTCATGGTCGACGGCCCCGAGATCCTCCGGCCGCCCATGGCGGCGGAGCAGCCGGAGGAGGTGACCCAGCGCAAGAGCATGAAGAGTACCAGCCGAGACACTCGACTCTCTGCAGAGAGAAGAGCTTCGCCCGCAGAACATGGATGCCACGCATACTCCCATCGCGGAGAAACCCCGAGGCTCGCGCCTTGGAGGAGGCACGTTTGGCCAATGTCGCCGAACGCTCGCTGAGAACCTTCGATGAGCACCTTCGGTGAGCACTCGGCGAGCCTGCAAGCAACGAGTTCTGAAGCCGATCGGCGTCGGCTCTTCCCGCCGACTCAGGTATACCGCCGCCAATTCAGAATTTAGTAGCTGCAACCCGTATAGCGAGTCCATCCAGCCTTCTCGGTCGGAAGCTGGAGAGGCTTGATGCGATCGAGATTTACTCCGAGCAGCGGGAGATCGAACTCAGCCGTGTCACGGTCGCGCAGCAGAATTCACGGTCGATCCGTCGCTGTGAATACTGTCCAGTCGGCTCACAGTCCCCGATCGCCTCCGCGGCGAGAAGGGCGCGACAACCGGCGAGATCAGTATGGAGACCGACATGACCGGGATGACAGGCGTTGAGTGCCCATTTCCCCTCCGAGGGAAGGGTCTTACGCTCCTCGGCGGCAGGATGACGACGTCGATTCGATCGGGCGAAGAGTTCCAATCGACCCGTGGAACCAGGCTTCGACGCGCGATCCATTATCGTGCAAGGCTTGGTCGACCGGAACAGAGCCCATCGGGGCGGACCCGAGAGGGATACACCCACAAGAAGTCGAGTGCATGTTTCGGTCCAGAGTGTTTTAGCGAGGCTATCGAGCCGCAGATGATTCCCCCAATTTTAGGTTGGCAACAGAGTCGATAAATTCATTGGGAGTCCAAGCACGAAACTTTGCTTGAAGATTACCGAGTGGCCGTTCAGATTGGTGGTGGGAATGATGAGGTGGCCATGAAGCACTTGCCCCTCATGTTGGAAGGTTCTGCGGGGCATGGCTGAATCGATTACCTCCTAGCGATATATACACTTGGGAAGATTTGTCCCGAGTGTTCGTCGAACTTTTGAAGGAACACGCAAACGACCGGCTGGCTTGACAGAGCTGCAAGTCTGCGTCACGAAGACCAATGAGACTCTCCGAGAGTACATTGAGAGGTGGATCACTCGCACCATCTTGTGGAAAATGTGTCGGACCATCGAGCGGTTTATGCCTTCAAAGATGGCGTCAAACGAGAATTGAGTCTGAAGTTTGGTCAAACCGGCGACATGACCTTGAGTCGAATGATGGAGATTGCTACCAAGTACGCCAACGGCGAAGAAGAAGACCGACTCCGAAGCGGCAAGTACAAGCCAAGTTAGTCGGAGAAGGGTAATTCCAGTCGGAAACAGAAGCGGAAAGCCGAGCCAGCAGCTCCTGGAGAGGCTCTGGCCGTGACTCAGGGGAAGTTCAAGGGGAAGCCAAAAGGATCCTGGAATCCTAAGAAAGTAAAGGATAAAGAAGGTGAAAGTGCAACTAATCCCCGGGTGGTTTTGGTAATTAATAACAACATATATATCATTGAACTAATAGTTACTTGAGAATCATTTCAGAAAGTTCAGTGATATGGGTATGGCAAGGACTGAAGAAGTGGACCCCACAAAATGCTAAGGCAAGCATTGGCAAAAGCTCAAGACTCCATTTTTGGTTTAGTGATCCAAGATCACATTGAGCCCATAGGAAAAGCCAATACTATTAAAAGGGATGAGGTTATGATGATGATCCGTTACTCAAGTGCTTAGTGATACATCTCCTAAACTATCAAGAACTTTCACCGCCATATACACTCATAAGTAATCTCGGTCCCATCGATATTCCAAACTCAGTCACACCGAGATGAACCACCTCACCATAAGCCAAACCCTAGAAAACTCGGATTTTCCGATTCGAACTCGGTCTCACGAAACTTGAGTTGCCAAGCTTCAGAACCTTCATCATCAAATCGGTGTCACCGAGATGATGAAGTCGGTCCCACCGAAATTGGCTTGCTCTTGTCATTGCACGAATCGGACTAACCGAGATTGTATTTTCGGTCCCACCGAAAATCCCAACGTTCACATTATTTGAACTATCGGTCTCACCGAGTTGTCAACTTCGGTCCCATCGAGATTGGTCAAATGTGTGTAACGGTTGGATTTTGTGTGGAGGCTATAAATACCCCTCCACCCCCTCTTCATTCGTGGAGAGAGCCATCAGAAAGAACTACCACTCGTACCTTACATTTCTGAGAAGAGAACTACCTACCCTTGTGTTGAGATCAAGTTGCTCCACTCCCACCATATGAAGCTTGATCTCTAGCCTTCCCAAGTTGCTTTCCACTCAATCCTTTCTTCCACCACAGCCAAATCAGTGAGGAGAGTTGAGTGTTGGGGAGATTATCATTTGAAGCACAAGAGCAAGGAGTTCATCATCATCTACAACATCTATTACCTTTTGGAGGGTGGTGCCTCCTAGATTGGTTAGGTGTCGCTTGGGAGCCTCCGTCGAGATGTGGAGTTGAACCAAGAAGTTTGTAAGGGCAAGGAGATCACCTACTTCGAAGATCTACCCCGTAAGGCTAGCCCTCCGTGGGCGTGAGCCATGATGGAATAGACAAGGTTGCTTCTTCGTGGACCCTTCATGGGTGGAGCCCTCCGTGGACTCTCGGCCGTTACCCTCCGTGGGTTGAAGTCTCCATCAACGTGGAAGTGCGATAGCACCACCTATCGGAACCACGAGAAAAATCACCGCGTCTCCAAAATTGCGTTTGCTCTTCTCCACCTCTCTTTACTACATGTGCAATTTACTTTCCGCTGCCTATACTCTAGAATTGCATGTGTAGGGTGATGCTTGACTTGATCATAATTGTGAATCTGCCAAAAACTGTTCTTTGTCAAAAGGCAGAATTTTATATTGTCAAGTAGTCTAATCACCCCCTCTAGACATACTTTCGATCCTACAAGTGGTATCGAGCTTTGGTCTCCATTGTATTGGTTTCCATTGCATTGGACTCCATAAGCTTGGTTTCACAACCTAGGAGAGTATGGCGTCTAGTGAGGGTAATTTTAAGAGAGGTCCTTACTTTGATGGTACAAATTTTGCTAGTTGGAAGTATAAAATGAAAATGCATATTCTTGGCCATAACCCAGCCACATGGGGCATTATTTGTGTTGGTATGCAAGGTGAATTCTTGAGGAAGGAAAAGTTCGGATCGCGGCTACTAACGGAAGAATTGCGGATGTTGCAAAACAATGCTCAAGCTTGTGACATTCTCTTCAATGCCTTGTGTCCCGAGGAGTTCAACAAAATCAGCCGTCTTGAGAATGCAAAAGAGATTTGGGATACTTTGGTTGAAATGCACGAAGGTACCGAGTCCGTGAAGGAATCAAAGCTAGACATTCTTCAAGGCCAACTTGACAAGTTCAAGATGAAGGATGGTGAAGGAGTCGCTGAAATGTACTCTAGGCTTGCTCTCATCACAAATGAGATTGCCGGCTTAGGAAGCGAAGAAATGACCGACCGATTCATCATCAAGAAGATTCTCAGAGCTTTGGATGGAAAGTATGACACCGTGTGCACTTTGATCCAAATGATGCCAAACTACAAGAATCTCAAGCCAACCAAGTCATTGGAAGAATTGTTGCTCATGAGATGACACTTAAGGATAAGGAAGAGCTTCACAACAAGTCAAGTGGTGCTTACAAAGCTACAAGTGATGCTCCCACAACCTCAAGTGACAAGTTAGTTTCCAATGAAGAGATAAGCCTAATGGTCAAGAAATTCAACAAATTCTACAAGAATAGAAGCAAAGAGAGAAGCTCAAAGTCTAGATCATATGATGAAAAGAGATCTTCTAGTCGTGATCGAATCTGCTACAATTGTGGAAGACCGGACACTACTCAAATGAGTGTACGGCTCCCCACAAGAGAAGAAAGAATCTCCAAGAAGAAGAAGCTCAAGAGATGAGTCACCTCGGAAAGAGAGAAGGAGCAGAGATGATCGTTATGAGCGAAGACCCTCTCGGAGAAGCAAGGATTCGGAGAGGAAAGACAAGTCATCAAGGAGCTACACAAGAAGAAAACATCAAGCTCATGTAGGTGAATGGGTCTCGGCTCCGACTCCGACAATCAATCCGAAGGAAGCTATCACTCCAACTCCGACTACAGTCAAGATGAAGGTGTTGCCGGTCTTGCTCTCGTATCCTCCAACTCCAACTCCTACGACTTATTTGATTCACCAAATGAGGGAATTGGAAGATGCTTCATGGCTAAAGGCCCCAAGGTATCACACCCTGAATTCATTGACTTCAATAGTGATGAGGATGACTTGCTTGGTGAAGATGAGCTCTTACTTGATAAATCCAATGAACCTAGTCACGATGAACATGCTAGTAGTCTTTATAGTTGAGAAGAGTCGAATGACAATGCTATGAAGGAGATTGAGCGTCTAACTAAAGAACTAAACACTCTTAAGTTAGCTCATGAAACAACTCAAGAAGATCATAGAGAGCTCCTAAGATCTCATGAGAAGCTACGCTTCGAGAAGCTCACTCTAGAGCAAGAACATGAGTTTCTAAAAGCAATCAATGACGATCTTCGAAAGAAGAGTTCTTCATATCTTGCCAAACGACTTCTCTTGTCTAGTTTCTTGCCACCCATTAAGACTAAGCATGACAAGCATAAGAAAAATTCTTTCTCTAGTAGTAACAATAACCATGCTAAATCCAATGTTGTTGCTTCTAGTAGTTCTCTTGATTCCACTAACAATGTTTCAAGCCAAGTTACACTTGAGCAAGAAAATAGTTTATTGAAAGGGATCATAGAAAAGGTGTCTACAAGAGCCTCGCCGAAGCAAGAACTTTGAGGAAATTGTTACGCAAGCAAGGAAGGCACCGGAAGAATCAAGGAATTGGTTTTGAGCGAAAGTTCAACGCCGAAGGTGTTGAGTGGGAAGAAGGTCAATATCCTACTCCACAGTTTGTTTCTCAAAAGGAGAAGTATGATCCTACTTCTTCCAATGTGGAACAAGCTCAAGATGACCTTCCACCACAAGACCACAAGCTAAAAGGCAAGGACAAGCTTCAAGAGGAGATTGATGCATTTGTTGAAGCACCTCAAGCCATGGTCAAGTGGGTTCCCAAGGAAACGTCAAGTTCTACTTCATCAAGCTCAACTACAACCCCAAGGATTCCCATCAAGATGATGTGGATCCCGAAGAAGAAGAACTAGCAAGTTCTTGAGGGTGACTCCGCCAACATACTTCACTCACATTCATTTTGGCAAAAACTTGTGCAATCAACTTCCACATCGTGCACTAGTTCATGGAGTCACAAACCCTCTTGTTGGTAAGTCAAGGGACAAGGTAATCATTGCTTTCATGGACATCATCTATTGTGAACTTCAATCTATGTCCATGGATATCCTTGTTTGTTCCTTGTGGGACTAACCCATGTAGGTATTGAAAGTGCCCGAATCCAAAGGATAGCTCCCAACTCTTGATGATCTTCATCGACATTGAGCATCCACATCTTCAACATCTACATGAAGTCTTCTCGACAACCCAAGGTTAGTTTGACCCTTTAAAGGGGTTCTCACATCTAGGGGGCTTTGCTCTAAAAATTGAGCTAAAGCATCTTCAAATGATGTGAACACATCAATGCTTTATGTAAAAGTGGTAACCCCACTCGTGCTTAAACGATGAGTATGACCTATGATCAAATGTTCTCATTTGGCTCCTAAGTCAATATACTCATATAAAGATGACCTAGTCATCGAAAAATTGTGTGTTAGTAGCTAGAGTTTTGATTGTGCATGTTTGACACATATTTCATTTGCGATCTTATTGTGTGAGCATGTTGGATGCATGATTTTATCCATTCGAGGACATCCATTTGTTGTTTTGGTCGTTTTTTTTTCTGACCAAATGGATGGACAAGAATGCCTAAGTACCTCCCCTAGCTATCTATGCTTTCTTGTCTCAAATTCTATTCATGCTTACATCACAAATTTTGAACAAGTCATTTTCGGACCCTCGGGTGAGGAGCACTTGAGCCACCGATCCGTCAAGGGCTAACTTCCAAAACCTTCTAATTGATTTGGTCGGACCAACTTACTCAAACTCGGTCGAACCGAAAGCATTTAGATGATCTAGGTTTTCACCTCGGTGAAACCGAGTTGTGATTTTCGGCGTGACCGAAGTGCATAACTGCCTAGCAGTTATCCATCTCGGTGCCACCGAGTTTTACAACTCGTTCCCACCGACAGCAAAGGGGTATATATACTCCGAGGGCCACGCGTTGATTTCTCCTTCAAACGTTTACGCCCCACCCCTTCTTTGCCGTCGCCTTGGTCTCCGGATCGTCGCCGTAAATCGCTCAGGCGCCCTCGCCGCAGTCTCCGTCGCCGTCAACGGACATCTCCTCCGCGCCGTTGCCGCCGTAGAAAAACTCCACCAAGTTAGGGTGAGTTTTGATCCCACTCGTGCTCCCATCTCCGATTCAATGCACGTTTGGTTTGCCTATTATCTTGCCACGATTGAAATCCTCCTGTACATCAGATTAGTTCGTTTGAACTAGATTCGAGTAAAAGTTTTAGGGTTAGGTTTCCGCCGAACACATCTCGGTGAGACCGATTTTATAGTTTCGGTATGACCGATTTGGCCTATGGCCATTGCATTTACCCCTTCGGTCCAACCGAAGTTGTGCAAATCGGTGTGACGAAATGACGATTCTGTGAAACCCTAGTGTTTTCGGCGGATCGAAACCCACTTCGTCAAACCGAAAGTGGTGTGAAAGCTCTGTTTAACACTTCGATTCACGAATCTTAAACTCGGTCGACCGAAATGTCTTCTGTGAAAACCTAATACTAGAATTTGAACTCATTTGTTTGCAAAACTTCGCAGTTTGTGATGACTCTTCTTCTCTGCCTACACCTTATCTATTCACAGGTTGTCGGCCATGTCGGATGCCAAAGTGGCTTAGAACAGGTCAGAGACACCCATTGCAGACATTCCAGAGGCAAGCACTAGTCCTGACCCTAGCAGCTCATCAGATGATGGTGAGAGGAGTACACCAAGTGGCTTGCCTCCTGCAGCCACCAGAGTCAGAAAGAAGAGGAACTCAGATGATGAGGACTCAGATTTCGTCGTTGAGGAAGAGGTGACCTCAAAGCCCAAAAGGAAGGTTGTTGCCAAAGAGCCACAAGGTCAACAAACTAAGAAGGGCACCAGCAAAGTCAAGCAGTCAACTGTTGCCAAGAAGCTGACAAGGAAGCAGCAGCAGCAGCTAAACCAAAGAGTTTCGGAGAGCAGATTCTTGAAGCTACCCAAAGGATTGAACAACGCCTGGCCAGCATTGTACAGTCTCAGGAGAGAGCCATCAGAAAGAACTACCACTCCTACCTTACATTTCTGAGAAGAGAACTACCTACCCTTGTGTTGAGATCAAGTTGCTCCACTCCCACCATATGAAGCTTGATCTCTAGCCTTCCCAAGTTGCTTTCCACTCAATCCTTTCTTCCACCACAGCCAAATCAGTGAGGAGAGTTGAGTGTTGGGGAGATTATCATTTGAAGCACAAGAGCAAGGAGTTCATCATCATCTACAACATCTATTACCTTTTGGAGGTGGTGCCTCCTAGATTGGTTAGGTGTCGCTTGGGAGCCTCCGTCGAGATGTGGAGTTGAACCAAGAAGTTTGTAAGGGCAAGGAGATCGCCTACTTGTGAAGATCTACCCCGAGTAAGGCTAGCCCTCTGTGGGCGTGAGCCATGATGGAATAGACAAGGTTGCTTCTTCGTGGACCCTTCGTGGGTGGAGCCCTCCGTGGACTCTCGCAGCCGTTACCCTCCGTGGGTTGAAGTCTCCATCAACGTGGAAGTACGATAGCACCACCTATCGGAACCATGAGAAAAATCACCGCGTCTCCAAAATGCGTTTGCTCTTCTCCACCTCTCTTTACTACATGTGCAATTTACTTTCCGCTGCCTATACTCTAGAATTGCATGTGTAGGGTGATGCTTGACTTGATCATAATTGTGAATCTGCCAAAAACTGTTCTTTGTCAAAAGGTAGAATTTTTATATTGTCAAGTAGTCTAATCACCCCCCCCCTCTAGACATACTTTCGATCCTACAGAAGGAAACGAAGTGATGGATATGCCATGTCATATTCACACAAAGAAAGATGAAGAGGGCAACATCATTTACCCAAAGCACACCACTGCCAAAGATTTCGACTCCTGATCCAAAGGTTTAGGAAAAACAGTCTAAGGACAAGGAGAAGGAGCAGACAAGGCCGGAGACAAAGAGGACAAAGAGGAAGAATATCCACACGCCAACTCCACTCGATGATCTTCGCGGATGTGGAAAGCAAAAGTCGATGAAAGTCATTAACCGTGAGGTGAACATGGTTGCCCCAAAGAAAGCCAAGTTACGTGAAGTGGTCTCAAACACCCATCACATTCGACCAATCTGATCATCCGACTCATATTGCCACCCCGGGCGGCAAGCGTTGGTGGTCGATCCAATTGTCGAAGGCACTCGATCGACGAAAGTGCTTGATGGATGGTGGTAGTGGGCTGAACTTGTTATATGCGATACATTGAAAGGATGGGCATTCGGTGTCCCTCTCGAACACCAAAGAACATGAGTTTCCACGGAGTCATACCAGGAAGAAGGCCAATTCACTCGGCAAATAGCTCGGGCGTGGTTTTGGTGATTCCAAGCACTTTCGCAAGGAAAAGTTGACCTTTGAGGTTGTGGATTTTCAGAGTGCATACCACGCCATTTTGGGGAGGCCAGCCTACACACGATTCATGGCTCGACCATGTTACATGTACCTCAAACTGAAAATGCCAGCCCCAAGGGTGAGTGATCACCGCCACCGCGATCGGAAAAAGCGGAAGAGTGCTTTCGAAAGGGCTCAAGATTGCCGACTCCCAAGTGACAGCGGTCGAATTCGAAGAATACAAGCAAAACGCAGATCCGAGTGATTTGTTACGATCCAAGAAGCCAGCCACAGAGTCTGCATTTCAGTCGTCTGGTGAGACGAAGCCAATTCATATTCACCCGACTGACCCCAATGCAGCCCCGACCCACATCTCCACGACACTCGACCCGAAATAGGAAGAAGCGCTCATCCAGTTCCTCCGTGAGAACTGGGACATTTCGCATGGAAGCCACCGACATGCCGGTGTTCGAGGGGATCTGGCCGAGCATCGCCTCCGAGTCGACAAGTCAAGAAAACCAGTTAAAAGAGCATCTTGGCGGTCCGCCGTCGGAAGAGAAAGGCTATTGGTGAAGAAGTGGCTCATTGTTGGCGGCAGGATTTATCCGAGAGATATACCACTCGAGTGGCTCGCTAATGTTGTCATGGTTCCCAAGAAGGACAACTTCGCTCGCATGTGCACCGACTTTAAGCACATCAATCGGGCCTGCCCAAAGGATCATTTTCCTCTCCCGCATAGTTCAAATTGTTGACTCGACCGCGGGATGTGAGAGATTGTCTTTTCTAGATGCATATTCCGGGTATCATCGATCCGTCAGATGGACCCGATGAAATAAAACAGCTTTCATCACTCCATTCGGTGCTTCGCTATATCACCATGCCATTCGGTCTCAAGAATGCGGAGCCACATTTATGCGAATGATTGAAGTGTCTTCTCACCAAATCGGTCGGAATGTGGAAGCGATATGGATGATATTGTCGTTAAGTCGCGAAAAGGTTCCGACCTGCTTGCTGACCTCGCCAAACATTTGCCAACCTCAGAAGGTACGATATCAAGCTCAATCCGTCAAAGTGCACATTCGGAGTTCCTAGTGGAAAATTACTCGGTTTTCGTTTCGAACGAGGATCGACGCTAATCCGAGAAGATCGGCACTATTCTCCAATGAAACATACGTGTGAGTGCACGACGTCCGAAGCTTCTTTGGATGCTTGGCGCATTAAGTCGATTCATCTCTCGACTCGGTGAAAAGGCATTGCCTCTTTACCGACTGATGAAGAAGGCCGACAAGTTCGAGTGGACCCCAGAAGCTGATGCAGCGTTTGGCGAGCTAAAAGCTCTGCTCTCCACCCAGCCGGTGCTTGCTGCTCCAATCAGCAAAGAGCCTCTGTTGCTTTATATTGCAGCCACTGGACAAGTCGTCGATCTGATGGCTCACGGTCGAGCGGGAAGAGGAAGGAAAGGCCTTCAAAGTTCAGCGCCCGGTGTATTATTTGTCTGAAGTCTTGACTCCATCCAAGCAGAGATATCCTCATTATCAGAAGCTTGTGTATGGCATATACATGACCACGAAGAAGGTTGCTCATTATTTCTCGATCATTCTATCACGATCGTCGACGCTCCTTTGTCGAGATTCTCGCACAATGTGACGCAACCGGTCGAGTGGCGAAATGGGCGATTGAACTTCTTCCCCTTGATATCAAATTTGAGGCAAAGAAAGCCATTAAGTCCCAGGCTATAGCGGATTTCCTTGCCGAGTGGATTGAACAACAGCAGCCGACTGAAGTTCACTCGGAGCATTGGACCATGTTCTTTGACGGCTCTAAAATGCTGAATGGTTCCGGTGCTGGGGTTGTTCTGGTTTCCCCCAGAGGAGATAAGCTTAGGTATGTGCTCCAGATTCACTTTGATTCCTCCAACAATGAGGCAGAGTACGAGGCCCTCTTATATGGATTGCGCATGGCCATCTCACTTGGCGTCCGTCGCCTGATGGTCTATGGCGACTCAGATTTAGTGGTCAACTAGGTGATGAAGGAGTTGGACGTGAGAAGCCCATCCATGACTGGATACTGCAATGCAGTGAGGAAGCTGGAAAAGAAGTTCGAGGGGTTGGAGCTCCATCACATCCCCCGACTGAAAAATCAAGCAGCAGATGATCTGGCGAAGATAGGTTCCAAAAGAGAAGCCATTCCGAGTGGTGTGTTTTTGGAGCATATACACACTCGTCGATTAAAGAAGATCCCTTCACAGAGGAAGCTCCACAGCCCAAGAGTGCCACAGACCCGACTGAGGTTGAGGTACCAGCAGTGGTCGACTTGGTCATGGAGGTTTTAGTGATCACTCCCGACTGGACAATTCCATACATCGCATATATTCTGAGAAAAGAGCTTCCAGAAGAGGAGGAAGAGGCTCGACAGATCGTCCGCCAATCCAAAGCCTTTACCGTTATCAAAGGACAGCTGTATAGAGAAAGCCCGACTGGAGTTGGTCAGAAATGCATAACGCCAGAAGAAGGTCGAGTCATACTCAATGACATCCACTCGGGGACCTATGGTCACCATGCGTCCTCTCGGACCATTGTAGCCAAAGCATACCGAGCCGGATTTTACTGGCCAAGGGCGAATGAGATGGCGAAAGAAATAGTGGACAAGTGCGAAGGATGTCAGTTTTATTCCAATATGTCACACAAGCCTGCGTCAGCTCTGAAGACCATTCCACTCGTCTAGCCTTTCGCAGTATGGGGGTTAGACATGGTCGGTCCCTTGCGAACAGGTCGGAGCGGTTTCACGCATGTGCTGGTAGCAGTCGACAAGTTCACCAAGTGGATTGAAGCTAAACCAATCAAGAGTCTGGACGCTGGTACTGCTGTTTCCTTCATCAGAGAGGTGACGTTCAGATATGGGGTCCCGCACAGCATTATCATGGATAATGGGTCGAATTTTGACTCGGAAGAATTCAAGGATTTCTGCAACGCTCAAGGCACGCGAGTCGACTACGCTTCAGTCGCCCATCCACAGTCGAATGGATAGGCAGAACGAGCCAACGGCTTAATCCTCAAGGGTTTAAAGCCCCGACTGATGCGAGACCTCAAGCATGCGGCTGGAGCATGGGTCGACGAACTCCCTTTAGTGCTTTGGGGTTTGCGGACCACGCCTAATCGGTCGACCGGAAGAACTCCATTCTTCTTGGTCTATGGAGCTGAAGCAGTCCTGCCGAGTGATCTTCTTCACAACGCTCCCCGAATTGAACTTTACAATGAAGCAGAAGCTGAGCAAGCGCGTCAGGATGCAGTCGACCTCTTAGAGGAGGAAAGGGAGATGGCTCTGATCCGCTCGACCATCTACCAGCAAGACTTGCGTCGACTTTACGCCAGAAATGTGAGAGGTCGAGCCTTCCAGGAAGGGGATCTAGTTCTCCGAGTGGATCAGCAGAAACAACATAAACTCGCTCCTTCTTGGGAAGGACCCTTCATCGTCACCAAGGTTCTCCACAATGGGGCATATCGTCTCTACAACGTCGAACACAATATCGAAGAGCCCCGAGCTTGGAATGCGGATCTGCTCCGCCCGTTTTACACTTCAAGTTTTTCACTCGGATGAGTTGTAATAAAATACTTCTGTAGTTCATGGATCTCGAAATAATAGTGTCATAATTCCTCCATAATTTTTGTCACTTTTTATTTTTTCCAGTTAAAATTCCCCCCAGTGGGTGGCTTAGCCGCGAATCCGTTTCGCCTAAGTTTGTACAAATCCTACCGAGTGGTAAGCCAGACTTCCACTCGGGGGCTTAGCCGAATCCGTTTAGCCTAAGTTATAAAATCCTACCGAGTGGTAAGCGGACTTCCACTCGGAGGCTTAGCTGCAGCCAGGCTCGCCTAAGTAACTAAAAATCCTACCGAGTGGTAAGCGAGACTTCCACTCGGAGGCTTAGCTGCAGCCCAGCGCTCGCCTAAGTAACTAAAAATCCTACCGAGCGGTAAGCCAGACTTCCACTCGAAGGCTTAGCTGCAGCCCAGCGCTCGCCTAAGTAACTAAACATCCTACCGAGTGGTAAGCCAGACTTCCACTCGGAGGCTTAGCTGCAGCCCAGCGCTCGCCTAAGTAACTAAAAATCCTACCGAGTGGTAAGCCAGACTTCCACTCGGAGGCTTAGCTGCAGCCCAGCGCTCGCCTAAGTAACTAAAAATCCTACCGAGCGGTAAGCCAGACTTCCACTCGGAGGCTTAGCTGCAGTCCAAGTACTCGCCTAAGTACAACGTATGTTCGCAAGAAGGACGAGGCGCAGGTCGACTGCGACCCTCTCCTCCGAGCTACACCATAAGTATAATGTGCGCTCGCAAGGAAGACGAGGTGCAGGTCGACTGCGACCCTCTCTTCCGAGCTTCGCCACAAATACAATGGAAATCCTACCGAGTGAAGAGCAAACCTCTCACTCGGGGGCTTAGCTGCAGCCCAGTGCTCGCCTAAGGTATAAGAAATCCTACCGAGTGAAGAGCAAACCTCTCACTCGGGGGCTTAGCTGCAGCCCAGTGCTCGCCTAAGGTATAAGAAATCCTACCGAGTGAAGAGCAAACCTCTCACTCGGAGGCTTAGCTGCAGCCCGTGCTCGCCTAAGGTATAAGAAATCCTACCGAGTGAAGAGCAAACCTCTCACTCGGAGGCTTAGCTGCAGCCAGTGCTGCGCCTAAGGTATAAGAAATCCTACCGAGTGAAGAGCATACCTCTCACTGGGGGCTTAGCTACAGCCCAGTGCTCGCCTAAGGAATAAGTCATTGCAGAGGCATCTTGTTTGTGAACACTGCAAAGGGCAATTGAGCCAAAGC
The DNA here is from genome assembly GCA_021437245.1 of Aegilops speltoides. Taxonomy (NCBI): domain Eukaryota; kingdom Viridiplantae; phylum Streptophyta; class Magnoliopsida; order Poales; family Poaceae; genus Aegilops; species Aegilops speltoides. The sequence continues at coordinate 418,895,528 of CM038147.1, read as the reverse complement.
AATCATATCCAAACATCAATCCAAGTTTAGGTCGATACCTAAAGGAACCGAGAGTGCTCGGGCACTAAGCACATTAAGGTTTTATCGGTTACAATTCCACTCGACATACCGAGGCAAATTTAAAGTGTCGACTTAAAAGAAGTTTTTACCCTCCCGTGGAGGGCTGGAAGGAGCAACGAACTCATCGAGGTCGATCCCATCTGCGATCCGTGTAGCAGCAGCGATGAAAGTTTCCATGAAGGACCCAAGTCGTGTTTCTTGGTGTTGGCCACTCGAGAGCCGCCACTTATCTTCTTGTGCATCTTTGCGGTGGACTCGCGCCAGCACGCGAGGCGACATCCGCGCCACACCGAGCCGAGGACTTCTTCCACTCCTGCACTCGGTCAGGGACGGCATTCAATCGAGCCATCAGCGACTCGAGGTCATTTGGGAGTGTCGCCCCGGGCCAGAGCGTCGAGTCGATGCAGGACGTAGCAACCTTCAACCTTGCGAGGTAGTCCACTACAGCTGCAACACGGGACTCCAGTCGGAAGACATTCATGCCAACTTCATCATTCACCGGGGAATTGATAGGGTCGAGGTTCAGCTCCAACTGGCTGGTTTCTTCTTCAAAGTTGCGACAAAATTCTGCAAAGACAAAACCCCGAGTCAAGACAATAGTCGAACGGGAACATCACAGTTGGAAGAATTGGTCGAGTGTAAAAGACTACCTTCGAGCATAAGGAACAATTTTTTAGCAAGACCACCCAGGAAGCCTTCGAGGTCATTCTTCTTCCCACCAACTGGTTGATCTTCTCGGTCGAGTGGTCTTGTCGACTTTCGGTCGGTCAACATCCTTGGTGGCAATGGCCGAGCAGCCTTCAGATTGGTGTTGTCTGTTCGAGCTTGGTGGTGAGGCTAACTTTTAGTCGGCAAGCTTGATCTTCTCGAGACAGCTCAAGCTCCTTCTTCCTCTGGGCCTCCTTCACCTTGCACTCAAATTGCAGCAAAGTCAGATTTGAAACAGATGAGAGGAGAAAGGAGTGGTCAAGTCTCACCGAACATACCTTTGGTCTCCTCCTTCGCCTTCGTCGATTCTCCTGCACCAGCTTCAAGTCCAACTCGAGCTGAATATGCTTCTGCTCCAGTTCAGTATAGCGCGCCGCAAGATCACAGGATTTCTACGAAGAATCAATCGACAAAATGTCAAAAGATGATTCACTTCCGAGTGAATAAGAGAAAAATCATACGTTTCTAAGACCACAGTCGAATGCAAGCATTCGACCGTAGTCTCGGGGACTACACCCAGTGGGTGCACTCAGCGTGCCCCCACTGGTCCTATTCAAGACAGAGTCGACCAGTCGACCAAAAAAAAAGTCGACCAGTCGACCAAAGCTTCTTCAGACTGTAATCAACTGCCAGCAGTCGACCACAGTCTCGGGACTACACCCAGTGGGTGCACTCAGCGTGCCCCCACTGGTTTCAGAAACCCATTCGTTTTAGTCGAATGATGATCAATCTTTACTTATAAAGCCTAAGGCCGTCTCGCCAAAGATGACCTTAGCCTTGGGGACTACACCCAGCAGTGCACTCGGTGTGCCCGCTAACACGGAGTTTTTATCAACACACCTAGTGGGTGACTGCTATGGATTTCAGAAAGAAAAGAAGTTTTGATAGCATATCCTAACAGAGCAGCGGTGGTCGATCGACCAACATTGCTTTGAAGAGCGGAGCTGGCGTCATAAGCTGCTTGGCTTGCATCGCGGATGATCTTCACCGCTCCATCATGATCCCTGCTTGGCGTATCGCCTCCTTAGCAGCGCTAGCTTGGTCCTCCGGGACGTGGTGTGTGGTGAAGAGCGAAGGTTGCCCAGCACTCGACGAAGTGGGACAAGCACTTGTCAATGGCACCGCGAAAGACACGGTGGGTCGAGTGGTGTTCTCCCCCTCTGCGGCAACAGTCTCGGGCGCCGTCACATCTTGGGCTGCTTTGCCAGTGGCCGCCTTCCTGCTCCTCCTATACCTCAATGGTTCTTCGTCCTCATCATCGTCGTCAGGAAGGGTGATAATGTCATTGGTTGGAGCTTCAGAAAAGAATCAAAATTAGAGACTATGAGTCAGTCGACTAAGAACAGAATCAAGGATACAATACCAGGATTTGAGGTCGCCGCGTCCTCCATCTCATGGTCCTCGGCCTTGCCTGAGGTTTCGGAAGTCGCCAAGACCAAGTTCCAAAGAATCGATCGATTAATTCAAGTATCAACCAGAGATAAAGCTTGTACAAAACAAGAAGGCTTAAATAATATGTTTACCCTGATATAGTGGGGATGAACACCTTCATTTTTGGCAGAGGCTTGGTTGGCCTCGACGGAGCTACCTTCGATCGCTTGGCGCCTTTTCGATCGGCGCCGAGAAGCGGTCCGAGGCGTTTAGTCGATCAAGCGATCCACAACCCCTTACCGCGTTCATCGAAGGGTCATGAATAAGTTTCGACCGCCTTTCCGAGCGGTGGCGCAACCTCCTCCTCCTCCTCCTCTTCTTCATCCTCATCATCGCCGCTGCCGTCATCGCCATCCTCATCAGCGGCGCCTCGAATCCCACTCTTCTGGCTCTCACCCCGCTAGCTTCTCCTCCTCGCTTGAGCCTGAGCTCCGTTGGGCATTGAGTACAGCTCGGTAAGGGCCTCGAAAACGCCAAGACAGAGCTCAATCGACCAAATTGCAGGACATCTGAAAACACATTCAATGACATACAATGGAAGACAGAGTAAATGTACCTTATCCGAACGCCTGTGATGGTTGAGTGGAGAAATCCTCCGGATCCACGAGGATTGTCCTTGTTTCCATGTCGCGCCATCCACCTTTCCACTATGGTGTCGCCGACCGCTTCCGGTGGACTCGAGTCTCGCCTTCGGTTCCGCAAGACAACCACATGCAAGGCTCGGAACTCAAGAGGCTGGATTCGCCTCGAGGAAAACCTCCAGATGGTCCATGCCAGTCACGCCGTCCCAAACCAACTGCACCACGCGGTCCATCCACATCTTCACATCAGCTCTCTCCTCCGGAACCACCTTCAGGGAGGAGGGTTTGTTCACTCGACTCATGGTGAATGGAGGAGTCCACTCGATCGACCAAGGTCGGCTCATTCTCGCAAGAAAACCAGTCGATTGCCACCCCGACCGACTTCGGGAAAAGACATAGCTGGGAAGGTGCTCTTATTCCTCACTTGGATTCCTAGGCCCCCGCACATCTGGACCACTTGGGTTTTCTCATCTCCTGGACTCGCCTTCTTCACAATCTGGGAACGACATGTGAAGATGTGCTTGAACAATCCCCAGTGCGGTCGACAGCCCAGGAAGTTTTCACACATGGATACAAATGCAGCAAGATACGCGATGGAGTTTGGAGTAAAATGGTGGAGCTGGGCTCCAAAGAAGTTCAAAAAGCCACGAAAGAAAACACTCGGTGGCAGGGAAAATCCTCGATCAACATGGGTGGCCAGGAGCACACACTCACCCTCCTCCTACCGAGGCTGCCACTCTTTTCGTGAAGCCTTGCGGCGCCATGGGGGACCAGCCCGTCGTCGGCCATGTCGAGGAGATCCTTCTCCCTGATGGTCGACTGGATCCAATCTCCCTGGACCCAGCCCTTCGGCAAGCGGGATCTCGACGAAGACCCACTGCGGCTGGTGGATCTCCCCTTCGCCTTCTCAGCCGCCGACGCCTTCTCCGCCGCCGACGCCTTCTTCACGCGCTCCAGCGCCGCCGTCTTCTCCTTGCCCATGGCCGCCGGCGAAGTGCGCAAGAGAGAGAGTTGTGGGGGCGACAGTAGTTGCGTTGGGCGGAGGCGAAGAGAGCAGAGGAGGAAGAACGAGGCACTGTGCAGAAGCCCTCACAAATCGCATTTATAACGTCCCTTCTGAGTGGATGACAGGTGGACCCGGACGATCCAATCATATCCCGAAACAGTTGCATTGACACGATACGTGGCGGAAAAAGCGGCGCGGAGATTGAGGCGTCCATGTCCTGTCCCGTCCGAGCGCCGCGGTCCGTTCCGCTTCAAGCGCTTCCCCAAATTTCAGATCCGCGAAATCCATGGCTTACGATCGGTCTCAAGTGCGAGATTTCCTGCGATCCGTCGCCGAACAGCGAAGTATAAAAGATCACTCGACGAAAGAACAAGAATGGATCGAGTCGACTGAAGAAAAGTTGCTCGTTATCAACAAAGAAAATCTTGATCGAAGAAGATGCATAGCCAGCATGCCAAAATTCAATCGGAACAGCATCAACTCCTTCCTCACTCAAGCCTCAATCCATTCGGGGGCTAATGATGGATTCATGTACCTAGGGTAGGGTCATATGCCTGACCTAAACGTCCTACCCAAGGGCACTCTTAGAAGAGATCACCTCCCAGTCGACCAACGAGTAATCCACTCGACTGGTTAGAAGGACTCGACCATGGAAGACTCACTCGACCATGAAGATACACTCGACCACCAGAAGGTCAGAAGGCACTCCGCAACGGCCTGTAATTGAATAGACTTAATGTTAGTTAAGGCACTTTATGAGGGCGTTAAGAACGCCCTGTGCTTAATGTACTTTAACCTCTCCATTATGTGGGCTGGCTGGGGTCCTGGCGCACTCTATATAAGCCACCCCCCTCCACAGGCAGAGGGGTTCGCACTCTTGTAATACCTACACTGATAATCCACTCGACCGCCTCAGGGCTCCGAGACGTAGGGCTTTTACTTCTTCCGAGAAGGGCCTGAACTCGTACATCGCTTGTGTTCACAACCTCTCCATAGCTAGGACCTTGCCTCTCCATACCTACCCCCCACTCTACTGTCAGACTTAGAACCACGACAACGACCAACAACGGGCCTCTCCCAAACATTCTTGATCATGTCTACGAATCCGTCCCTATTCAGCCATCCCAATTCAAATTTGAAAGGGCGCCGGGTGGCTGGGTTCGTAGAGTTAGAATCCAGAATGATGGGTGCATGATCCAATAAGGCCTTGATACGCTCTAGGGCTCGCACGGTTACCAGAGGAAATTTTAGTTCCCATTTGGTATCCATTAGTACCCTATCGAAATACATGTAGCTAAATATATAAAAGAATGTGGAATAGAAAGACAACCGAGAAAGGCCACACACGCTCGTCACTACTATTCTTTGTTTTGCTGGCAACAAACTGAAGCACTTCCCCACCGACAATCTTGGCCCACAAACCCCAATCGCTTACCAAGAGGGCAAATCCCTCCATACGACCCAGCGTGAAGACCAGGTAAAAATTGAGACACAATGCAAAATCATCAACTTCAATTGATTATAGGGAGCATGGTGATATACAAGATGTATTTAAGATGTACATTAGGCATTTGCAAAGTACGACAGTAGCATTTTGGAGACCCTAGTGCAAACTGGATACAATGGCCCAACGATTATATAGAGAAAAATGAGCACCTCCACGGGTGTATATTATATACCATGAAAGTTGTAATAAAAGCATAAACATTGGAAAAATGTAATTTTCGGTAGCAAATAAGGTCTTAATACACCATTGTATATGTATATGTGATTATAGGATATAAACGTTCATTATAAGATTCATGTACTCCAAAGCAAACGACTATTGAAATAACATAGTGTGGTGTCGGGGACGGGACGGGGTGGGGGGAGCCAGAGCCCCCCCCCCCTAAGTATTCATGGTTGGCATAGTAAGGGATTCATCAAAAATGTCATTTTTTCAGTAGTATACTTATGTGTGTAGATGTATTGAGACCATGTTTGAGTTGGGCCCTAAGCCATCATTCTTCTTGTCATGGTCTAGAGCCGTCGGTGAAGGTTGTAGAATTAGTTCAGACCAGATCTCTTTAAGAATGGTCCACATGCTTTGCGGACTATCGATTTAACCAGCATGCTTGCTTGGCTCGTTGCACATACTTAGCTCTCCTTAATAGTGTCACTTTTCGAGTTTTGTTCTAATAGTGCCATCACCTACGCGTTGTGGATGCCCTTGCAGCCAATGGTCAAGTTAGACGAGGATGTTCAATAAAAAAAATCCTCCAAAACAAATTTTCTTAGTATTTCTTCCAAGGTTGGGGCTGCCCTTTGGCATGCACATAGCTCCGCCATTGATAGCAGTATCGACCAAAACATTCATGGAATACTCTATGGCAACATTTTATATGCTCTTGCACCATCTGTACTCCAATGGAAGTAATTCTGGAATAGATCTTACCAAGTACACATAATATCTTGACACGCGAACATTTGTGGTCTTGTGAATATTAGTGGGAGGGTTGTGTTGTGAAATTCTTAACTCAAAAATGCTTGTGACGTTGTGCCATTTTAGTATTACCTCTGCCATACATATGCCATTGCAAGTGCATAGTAAGTTGTTGTAATTTTATAGGCTTTTAGGTAAAAAGGATGCACCATGCCTTGCTATCCCGATGATGTTACTTGGGATCTTTAGGATGCCCGTTTTCACAAGTGTATATACTGCATAGCAAGAAAGTCATCATAAAGGCATAAAAATAGAATACATAATTTCCAGAAAATAATGTATTAGTACACCATATGTATGTAATTATAGGATCAATAATGATTACAAGATACATGTACTCCAACATAAACAACTATCAAAGAAGCATTTTGTGGTGTTGTGAGGGGGAGGGGGCCAGAGCCCCCTTCCGTAACATAAGGTGGGGAGAGATGCCAAGCCCCCTAATCCCAACTTTACAAAGTATTGATTACTCCTAAAGTTTGTGTTAAAGGGTAAGTACCCCCAATTCGTTTGTTTGCCATTATCACCCTAACATCATTACTACGGGCATACCCCCTCCCCCCTCCCCCTTTGCCGTGAGCCGTACAGAGAGATCAACCCTTTGGTTTAACCAAGCCAAACATTTTGAGTCATCCATGGACTTTGGTTTACCCAAGCCAAATGATTGGATGGCTGTTAGGATCTAAAAGGTCTGAGCTATTGTTTTTGATAGTTTGAGATATTGGAGAATAATTGTTGTATTGACTGGGGCCTCAAGGGCTGTTTATATAGATTACAAAGCTTGGGCTCCAAGACTAGACTAATAGAGATAGATTACAATCCGAATAGTCTTATACTCTAATATCCCCCCGCAGTCTCAATGTCAGGTGAAACAATGTTGAGACAGGAGCGTATGTCGGTGAACGATGCAGTCGGAAGTCCTTTGGTAAAATTGTCAGCAAATTGGGCACTTGTAGGAATATGAAGAACACGAACCTCGCCAAGAGTCACCTTTCCATGAACAAAGTGAATGTCAATCTCAATATGCTTTGTGCGACGATGTTGAACTGGATTGGAAGCCATGTAGACTGTAGAGATGTTATCACAGTAAACAATGGTAGCACGTGGAAGCGGGCGATGAAGTTCAACGAGAAGCTGCCGTAGCCACACCGCCTCGGCTACAGCATGAGCAACCGCCCTATACTCAGCCTCAGCAGAAGACCTGGAAACTGTTACCTGCCTTTTAGAACACCAAGAAACAAGATTATCACCCAAATAAACGCAAAATCCGGATGTAGATCGTTGAGTATCTGGACAACCTGCCAAGTCTGCATCAGAATAAACTGTCAAGCTTGTAGGAGAAGAAGAATTAATAAGAAGACCGTGGTCAAGAGTGCCTTTTAAATAGCGGAGAATGCGTCTGACATGAGCCAGATGAGGAGCACGAGGGGCATGCATAAAGAGACAGGCTTGCTGAAAAGAATAGGAGATGTCAGGACGAGTAAGAGTGGCATATTGAAGAGCGCCAGTGATGCTACGATATAAAGTGGGATCAGAAAGAGGATCACCATCAGCCGACAATTTAGCACCAATGTCGGCTGGAGTACGAGAGGGTTGACAATAGACATACCAGAATGAGAAAGCAAGTCCAAAATGTATGATCGTTGAGAAAGAAAGAGTGAAGACTTTGTGCGAGAAACTCTAATACCTAGAAAATGATGAAGAGGACCAAGATTAGTCATGGAAAACTCAGGATTGAGAGAAGAGATGATATGTTGAAGAAAAGAATCAGAACTAGCCGTGAGAATGATATCATCAACATAAAGCAAGAGGTAGGAAGTGTGAGTAGGAGACTGATAAACAAAAAGAGAAGAATCGGATTTGGAGGGAATAAATCCTATGGTTTGAATAAAAGTAGCAAAGCGTTGAAACCATGCACGAGGAGCTGGGCCATAAAGAGATTTGTTGAGGAGACAAACAAAATTTGGAGAGGAGGGATTCTCAAAACCAGAGGGTTGCTGACAATAAACAGTTTCATTGAGAGTGCCATGAAGAAAAGCATTTTTAACATCAAGTTGATGAATAGGCCAAGAAGAGGAAACAACAAGACTAAGAACAACACGAATAGTGCTTGGTTTAACAACGGGAGAAAAAGTCTCATCAAAGTCAACGCCATGCTGCTGGGAGAAACCACGACACACCCAACGAGCTTTGTAACGAGCAAGAGTGCCATCGGAATGAAATTTATGACGAAAAACCCATTTTCCAGAAACAATGTTAACACCAGGAGGTTTTGGGAACAAGAGTCCATGTATTATTTTGCTGAAGAGCTTCAAATTCATCGCGCATAGCGGAAAGCCAGAGAGGATCAAGGAGAGCTCGCTTATAACTAGTAGGAATAGGAGAGATGGTTGGGGTGGCAGTAAGATTGAGACGTTTTGTGGGGAGAAGAAATCCTCGTTTTCCACGGGTGCACATGACATGATCATTGGTGGGTGGTGGTATGAGATCGGCATTGGGTGGTAGTGGGTGTTCGGATGGAGGAGATGGTGAGGGAGAAGAATTAGAGGTGGTGGGTGTGGAGGTGGTTGCCGTGGTAGGATGTGGTGAGGGGAATACGGCTGGGGTAGAGGCTGCAGTCGCGGGAGAGTTGGGGGACGGGGCAGGAGGGTGGCTGACGGTAGGTGACTCCGGCTGAGAAACGGAGCAAGATTCCATGGCGGCAGAGATGACCGAAGGATGAACTAGGGAAGAGGTTTTGGTGTTGGCAGATTGTGGTGGAGTTGGTGTTGTGGTTGTAGTGGCAGAAAAAGGAAACATATTTTCATCGAATGTGACATGACGAGAGATAATGATACGGCCAGAAGATGGATCGAAGCAACGATATCCTTTGTGATCATTAGAAAGACCAAGGTGAATGCAAGGTAGTGAGCGTGGTTCTAGTTTGTTGGAGGCGGTAGAGACGATGTTGGGAAAGCATAGACAGCCAAACACATGCAAAAAAGAATAGTCAGGGTGGGAGAGAAAAAGAGATTGGAAAGGCGAATAAAGAAGGCAAGTTTTAGTTGGTCGAATATTCATAAGTAGTGTGGCGGTGCGAAGGCATTCAACCCAAAAACAGGAAGGAAGAGAAGCTTGTAAAAGCAATGTGCAAAGAACATCATTAATAGAGCGAAGAGAGCGTTCAACTTTACCGTTTTGAGAAGATGTCTAAGGGCATGAAAAAGGAAGAAGAATGCCTTGAGAGAGAAAGAAGGCGCGGTTTTGGGTGTTGTCAAATTCACGACCATTATCACATTGAATAAATCAAATTGGCAAGCCAAAGTGTGTGATTGCATATTGTCGAAAGTTGAGAAAGATTGCATGTACTTCAGATTTAGCACGAAGAGTAAAAGTCCAAGTATAGTGAGAGTAATCATCCAAGATCACAAAGATAATATTTATAACCAGAAACTCTAGGGACTGGAGAGGTCCATAAATCACAGCGAAGTAACTCAAAAGGAAAATTACTAATGGTAGTAGAGGTTCCAAAAGGTAATCTAACATGTTTGCCGCATTGACATGCATTACAGAGAGAGGGATTATGAGGACTGCTAGAACTAGGGATACAAAATTCTTGGAGTGAAGACGTCAAAGTGTTTTTGTTGGGGTGACCGAGACGACGATGCCATAGATCAACTGATGCGAGCATGGCACGAGGGGTGGATGTGGGTGCGCCATGAAGAGGATAAAGATCAACCAAAAGGGTCAAAGGTGAAGATAACTTTGTTGTCAATGCAAACTTGTCAAACAGAAATAAGATTTTTGATGATGGAAGGAACAACAAGAATATTGCGTAGAAGAAAATTGGCATGAGAGGAAGGGATGTAAGAGTGACCGGTGCATGAAACAGGGATGGTGGAGCCATCGCCAATGGTGATCGTGGAAAAAGTAGAAGGAAAACAAGCTGACAATAAATTCATATTTGAAGACATATGCAATGATGCACCAGAATCAAAAATCCAATCCGTACCTGCTTCTTTGAGGATAAAGTTGTTCATGGCGTTGATGAAGGCTCCCAAGCCGGCTGTTGGGGAGGAGCAGAGAGGCCAGGAGCTTGCATGCTGACGTAGGGGATAGCTGACGGGTAGTATGCGTACGGGGCCTGCATGTTGTCGTAGGAGTCCGGCATGATGTTGTAGGGCGGCGGCGGTCATGGCGTGCTAGGAAGCGGAGTAGGAGTGGTGGTGTAGACGCGCGCTGGCGGCCTGGGTCCAAGGAGTCTAGGAGAGCAGGTGGCTGGACGAAGACCGGGGCTCCACGTGTCCGTGTATGCAGGAGGGGCACCATACGGCGAAGGGGCCGACCACGGCATCGACTAAGCCTATACAAGGCCAGTCCAAGGATCATGCTGAGGAGGCCATGGCGACGGAGCTAGTGGTGTTGGAGCGGTAGATGACGAGGCTAGTGCAGGTCCGGCAGGACGAGATGCAGGAGGCTGGTAGATGGGATTCTTTCCCTTGTAGTTGGGGCTCGGGCGCCAGCCTGGGGGCAGTGTTGAGGCCGCTGCGGCCGCAACAGGAGTTGAAGGGGCGGCCGGTTCCCGCGACAGCCCAGGCGTGTGAGCTGCAGAAGAGGGAGCGGTAGCATGAAACACCTGCGGCGCCCGTTGCGCCTTGCGTGCCTGGTTCTTCTCTTCTTACTGTAGGATCGAGCGGACCTCCTTGAAGGTGGGGTACGGCTTGAGCATGGGGATGAAGGACGGTTGCTTCTCGAATTGATCACTGAGACCTTGGAGGAGGGCGTTGATGAGAGTACGATCCTCGACGTGATCGCCAAGTTCACGGAGTTCATTGCCGATAGCCTTGATTCACTGGCAGAAGATGGAGACTGGGACATCTCCCTGCATGGTTGTGCGTAGCTCAGTGTTGAGCGCGTTGATTCGCGCGTCGATTCGCGCGTCGGAGTTGTCCTAAAACAGCTGTTGAAGGGAGGCCCAGAGATCGGCGGCGGTGGCGTCATCGTCGGAGACCAGATTGAAAAGCTCCGTGGAGATGCGTGTGTAAATCCATTGGATGATGACGAGATCATCTTTCACCCAGCGAGGATTAGCGGGCTGCGGCGGGTAGGAGGGATCAATGTGGTGGCGTAGGCCGCAGCGTCCGAGATGGATGATGAAGAGGTGGAGCCAATGGTAGTAGTTGTGGATGCCGAGGTCTAATGAGATCGGTATGAAGGGAGAGACGTTGGCAATGGTGTCGGCTAGGGAGAACATTGGGTTTGGAGGGGGAGGTGTTTGGGTAGTTGTAGAGGAGAAGGTAGAGGGCGGGGCACCGGCGGCGCGTAACTCGGCCATGGGGCGGCGGCGCGGGTGGCGGTGCCATACCAGGTGCGAAAAACCTAGGCGTCGGATACCATGATAGTTTGAGATATTGGAGAATAATTGTTGTATTGATTGGGGCCTCAAGGGTTGTTTATATATATTACAAAGCTTGGGCTCCAAGACTAGACTAATAGAGATAGATTACAATATGAATAGTCTTATACTCTAATATTTTTTATTCCTATGAAATGTGAAGGACGTGAACCAATCCTATATAGGACGAGGAATCCTTTTCTACAAAACGACGGGCTCTAAAACAGATGTCTACTGTTCACCTCCACACACAAATAGGTATTGTCCTAGAGTATGCACAGTAAAATTATTTACCTTTGATCAATAATTCTTTTACGATAATTTAGATTGTACATAATAAGAATATAAATATTGGTATACTATCTAGAAAGGTACGCTTGCCATACTATATATTTTTTAGATTTTACAAATATAATGCAGTACAAACTTGCGATCAAAATTGTGTCATAGACACTATGTCAGTGTCCAAAACAACAATTCTGTGTGACTTTAGGACTAATCACTCCTAGCGTAGTCAGGTATCCATCAACAAAGTCATTTTTATTAGTGTTGGTGTTATATTTCGCAAAATATATTTTAAATAATATTATAATGTGTTTATGTATATAGATATATTGCTTTTTTTTGATACAATACAAACACAATGCTCACATATATGCGCATACAATCAAACTCTACGAAGCTATGCACGCACACCCTACCTCTATGAACACCTCCCCACAAATGCCCGTCGACGGGAATGTCTCCTTCCACTAAAGGGACATCATCGGAAGGCCTAAAATAATTTCAGGAAAATGTGACCACCAATGCCAAGTCTACGATTTGAACCCTGGTGGGTTGATTCCAGCACAAGGAACCTAACCATCTAAGCTACCCTCATTTCACTGTATGTAGATATACTGGACCCTTATTTTGAGATGAACCCTAGGTTGTCGCACCTTTTTGCTATGGTCCAGGGAGCAACCCTAGCCAAGTTGGTCGGGGGTAGGGGCTATCCTTAATTCTGCAAAATGGAAAATGATACACGGCAGATTGCCTGAAGTACTATTAGCAACATGAGAACTGATGTAACATCCGTTGCGGTCCAATGGTGCATAATGTTGCAGACACCACAATGTTCTGTAAAACAAATCAGCGTGAAGTTTCCACGGAAACATGTCTGCCAAGTGTAATAGTGATTTTGGTACCTTTGCTACAACTCGAGTACTGTTTCCGAAAAGAATCTTCTGTGTAAACCTTTCCACGTGCTTGTGCTGCGATGCAAGATCCACAGTTGATCTGGATGTAAAAAATGGACAAGCCATGCAGGCAAACTAGCCATAGTTGTAAATCTGTTGCAAGAGGGGCCTTGTTTCTACACTGTCCCACATCTCACGGTGCTACCGATTTCCTTTTGCTTGGAACTAGCCAAATTGCCCAAAACAACAAGCCCTAACATGGAACAAAGATCACACCAGCTTGGTAAAAGCAGAGTTATGGTAGCAAAAACCATGACGCACTAAGCTAGGAATTATGATACAAAATGTAGGTCATGTTAACAAAGATCACATCACAGCTATAAAAATAGCAGTATCATCCCACTGTGCCTCATCAACAATCTGTACTGCAATACAATCATTTCTATCATCATTATGCAAGCAAACATCCTAAAATAATACTCCCTCCGATCCCAAAAAAGTGTCTTGGTTTTATTTTAAATTTAAACAAAAACCACGACACTGATTTTGGATAGAAGGGAGTACATTTAGAAGGAGAATTTTCCAAGTAAAATAGACCAATTACTCAGGCTAATCTAAAAAGTTGGGAATATGATCTAGCAATGAACAGGTGATGACACGGAGCAATGAACATGTGATGTCATTGCTCTTGCAAGTCAGGGAGCTTATTTCGTTTTGTAGTCAATAAAAAGTTGGTCTCTCTCGGAGCCCCGCGTCTGTTAGCCCCCCGCGTCGCCCCCGCTCGGGCGACTCGGGCGGGATCTCGATCCTAGCCGCCGTCCCCCCTCCTCCTTCCTCCCCTCCCTCCGCCGCGCGAAGGACGCCACGGCGATGGCCGGCCGACGGCGGTGGCGGGGTCCTCCTCTTACTGCTCGCGTGGGGGTGGTCTGGCGCCCATGCATGGGTGGCGCGCCGATCTGGCTGGCGGCGGCGGCCGCCTCGGCCAAGGCCGATCCGCTCGGCGGCGCTGGGCGGCTCGCTTCCGGCGGCGCGGCGGGCGCTTTTGGCCAAGAGCGGCGATGGTGGGGTGCGGCGGCGGTTACGCCTCGGGCTGCGTGGCGGCGTTCGGCGGCGGCGGCCGTGTCTGCGGCGACACATCATCTGACCTCGGATCGGCGGTGGCGGCATGGAGGGCCTGGTGGTTGGGTCGGCACCATGCGGGTTGTGCCCTCCGGACAGATCTGATCGGCCGGTGCGGCTCGCTTCGTTGTCGGCGGCTCGGATCGGCGGCGACCGTGCACACATTACGTGATGGAGGTTCTTCGAGCGATCCGGTGAAAACCTTATGCTCGGCTTCATGCCATGGCCGGCGTTGGTGACACCCTGTTGTGTCATTACCTTCTTGAAGGCATCGCCGTGGAGAAGCTCTAGACCTCTATCCGCTACCTCCGGGGGAAACCCTAGATCAGTTGATCGGATGACGGCAGCGCGTTGGTGTCGTTTCCTCCTTGGGGGCGTCATTCTTGGAGGCGTACACGGGATCGAGGGACCAGCGGGCGCCTTTTTGGTGGAGCGGTGCTTCATCCTTCACATTGATGACGGCCGATCTTGGCGGCGTGGTGCGGTGGAGACTCGGCGCTCGATGCGCGGTGATGGACTCGCGCAGGTGGAGGTAGTTGTCTGGCGTCAAGGTGGCGTCGATGACGGAGTGACCTCACAAGGTAGAAGCCTCAATATCTGCTCTGAAGACGGACATGTGGAAGATGGCGGCGACGACACATGTGAGTGCGTCAGACCAGTTTATGCCCTAGACCCGGTATGTGGCTCGGATGGGGCTTCTGGCTTGGATGATAGGATTAGGTGAGTAGTGCGGGTATGTGGCCCGTAGCACCCTGCATCATTTGGATAGGAGTAGTGGCATATGTTGCCAAGATGGCGGATTCAGGCATATTGTTGTAATACTTTGTAAGGTCCTCGAGAATAATCAATAAAGTGGCCGTATGCATCTCCCAGATGCAGAGGCCGGGGGTCATCCTCCTTTTCTAAAAAAAAAGTCAATAACCATAGCACTTATTCTTGCTTCTCCTCCAAAATATGTCATACAAACCGCACACTCATTCATTTCACAGCTCTGGCCCTTGCCCCCTTGGAATCGACTCATCAGATTGACGATTCACATTCATTGATCCCTACTGTAAAAGACAAGTACTAACATCACAACTACACAAAAGTGAAGAATTGGCAACAACAAAAAAAGGTGACACCATAACAGTAATGGAGATGACAAATTGACCATGATTGGGAAACTTGATGGCCCTGAGATGAATAACCATGGCATTGCTGTACTAAATGTTCAGGGGGATGTAGTACAAGAGAGCAACATACAACTATGTATACAGCAGTGAAGGAGTGCATGGGCTAAGAAAGCACAGCACACAATAACACATAGATTTTAAAAACAAAAAATTGAATGAATTTTGTGGGCTGAACAACATCATAAGTTATGATGAAGAACCTTCATCTTCGGTGCCCGTCATGACAACAGGGCACATGACCTGCTTCGAGACGTGGGCATCAAGCTCTCTTGACACCTCTGTTAGTCTCGAGTCGAAGTTGGCCCTGCACCTCTGAGGTTTGGGTGACGATGACCCTGAGAACCGTCTTCTTGGGCTCGACAACCTTGCAGTTGGTGATCCTGACAGCCAGCTCTTTGTGAGGACAGGCACGATCTCCTTCCCTGTCATGCTGGTTCTTCTCTCCTGGTTCTCCTTCCCTGTCATGATGGATCTTCTCTCATGGTTCAAAGGACCTCTCTTTGTCTCCAATGGCAATGGTTTCATCGGGGAGATGGCCGTGGATGGCAACTTCTGCCTGATTCGCTCACGAGCACGCTCAGCGGCTGCCATTGCTTTGTCCTTGTTCATAGTGATCAACGTCCATGGGTTGATCGGGACGTCATCATTCCTTCTTGTTGCATCATTGGCCTCCTTCTCGTCGATCCTAATTGACAGCTTTCGGGTACTCTATCATGTTCAAAATCGTTTTGTTATCTATGAAGTTACTTGACAGTAAATTATACTCCCTCTGTCCCAAAATTAGTGTCTCAAGTACAAAGTTGAGACACTTATTTTGGGACGGAGGGAGTACTAGGGAAGCAATTTATCCCTTCTGACCTCATTCACTTCATCTTTTCTGCATAAGATCCTTGACAAGAACGATGGCCTTTCTGGAGAGTCGAAATCAATGCTCTCGTCCGAGGAAAAATCAGAGTCATCAAAAGGATCATATGCTTGTGCAGCTTCTCGCATAGCAAGGATGTAATCGTATGTCCTCATTCCCTGTAGTGAAAAATACACAAATGAGGTTTCCAAAAATGTGAGCATATTTCCGAGCTTCACACACTGGTAACACAAGTATGGGTTTGGCAAAATGCAAACCTTTCTAATGAGCAGAACATGGAAAAAGAAGAGCTGACCCAATGCTGCAGTACTGTACAAAGTGAAGATGACAAATACCATCTGTGGCGAAAATTAAAGAGAAAAGTGTGAGCTTCACAAGTAAAATACAAACAATGAAGTTTGTCATCAGGCATATTATTCGTCATAACTTACAGATAATGCAGCGTGAGCTCCTTTAGGTAGCCTTACGTGAAGCCTGTGCTCCATTTCTGTTTTCAACCCTTTGCTATCGATGAAGCAGCGAATAAAAACCGCAGCCGCTGTTCCCCCCTCAATAACAAGCTGATAAAGTACATTGGAAATTTGGAATATACCAAATAGAACTGGTCAAACTAAAAGCAGCATCGAATGTTGGACATTTAAAGATCAGTGGAATTTCGAAACAGAAAAATGGCAAATTTGTCGAGAGTTAGCACCCACCATCAGCAAAACAGAGAGCATTAGCAGGATAAATGCGGCATAGTTCCTTCTCCCTATGCAATTGTTGAGCCACTGCATTGAAGAAAGTAAATAATCAGTCACTTGGCTTCCCAAGAGATTTAGAGTAAAGCTAGAGGTTTGGAATTGAGCTATGCATAGTTATGGTGGTTACCCTGCAGTGGTGATCAAATCCGTCAACACACCGGTCACAAGTTTTGCAGTGCTTGCTGCGCAATTTCACCTGTAGTTTAAGCTTCGTAAGTTCTTAATTGCTCAACAGTTGTCACAGATGTAATTCATTTGTTGAACTTCACTAACAGCATATGAATTCGGTCCATTTAAGACATCCTATGTTGAGAAATTAAACTAACCACATAGAAATAGATTGCTCCAGAAATATCCAAATAAGCCGCATTTCTTGGTTGCTTTGGAACCCAGGTGTTCAGTAAACTAGAGAGGAGAGGGAGATGGATGTAAGCACAGACCTCGCAGTCGCAGATTGGGCAGTATGAGATGTCCTGGTCGTCGGTGGCGTGCGGCGAGACGATGTCCTCGAGGCTGGTGAAGGCAAAGGGGAGCATGGGGTCGAGCTGGACGCTGGAGTTCCACTGCTCGAGGTAGCTCCTCCGCACCCAGCGGTTCATGACGCGGACCTCGACCCTCTTGAGCAGCCGCGCCGCGTACCGCCACAGGATGTACCCGTAGCGCAGCCTCGGCAGCCTCCGCCCGCCGCCCCTGGCGAGATTGCGCTGCCTCTTCACCTTCTTGGCCTGGGTCCGGTCGGAGGGGTCGACGGCGGTGCAGCGCACGTAGAGAGCCGCGGTGGCGGCGGCCTGTCGTCGACCAGGGTGGACACCGTCAGCGCAAGGGAACGCGAGGAGGCACGAGCAAAGCCGCGTTTGGGTGGAGAGGGAGAGGGAGGTCGCTGGTTTACCGAGAGGGAGAAGAGCGCGAGGAGGGTGTTGCCGGCGACGGTGCTGCCGAGGTAGGGCCCGAGGACGACGTAGAACGCCGTGACGAGGACGGCGAACACCGCCGCGCCCACGAGCTGCAGTCAACCGGCCATCAATCCGGGAAAGGCGCAAGGTCAGATGGTGGCGCTGAAAGCGGCGAAGAGGGGGGAAGATGAAGAGAGGGCGACGGACGGACCTGGAGCGGGTGGAGGGGAAGCTGCCAGCCGTGCCGCCGCGGCCACGCCATGGCCGGCGAGGTTTCTCCGCCGCGCCCTGCGAACAGATTCGATTGGGTTCGATTCGATCCGAGCGCGCTGCTCTGCTCTCGCCTCTGGTCAGGTCAAGCGGCGGGCGTGGTACTAGAGAGAGGAGGCGGCGGCTTGTGAGCTCTTTCTGACGGGTGGGGCAGGGCCGCCGCCCGCAGCAACGGCTTTCCTTTCCTCCTCCTGTTTCGAATTTCGAATCGCCGGGGCGGTTGTCTGGGCCGGACTGACAACTTCCGGAGACAGAGAATTGTTTTAGAGCGTGTTTCCTTAGCAGCCCAAGGCCCAGGAATCCGAAACGAGATGGTGAGAGGTCCTATTTGCCGCATTCTGCGGAAGATACGTGATCCATCGCACAGGGGTGCTCCAGATTGGGCCGGCCGGTGCGCTTTGAATGCGATGGTGAAAAATCGCAAAAAGTTACTCGCGCAGGCTTGCTACTACCACTACGCCGGAACAGATTTAGTGAGATGCGCATTGCCATGTTTTTAAAACTAGGACGCGACTAACCACCAGTAGTCGGCAGGACGATAAGCATCAGATCCGCACAATCATTCACCCGTGTCCCTCCCGCGCGATCCGCTTCGCCAGAGCCACCCACAATGACCGAGTGAGCCTTTTTTAGCGAGGCCCAGCACGCGCAGCGCATGAGGCCCAAAACACGGCCGCTCTGGCCCATCTTCCCCCTCACGTGACTTACCACACTAAAATCTAGTTTCGTACCTCTATCGCAAGAAACAACCACTGCCCTGATCTGTTCTCCTCTCTCCCCGACGCGCATCCATCACCGACGACCTGCGCCCCAGATCTAATTCACCAAAAAAAACCACGAAAACACTACAAACATAATCACACATGTAGTTGAAACAAAATCAACATAGCCTTCATGATATTTATGTTCATGGTGATTTATATCCTACTCATGCTTACACTCATTGTTGGTTAATCTTAATGCATGTTCATGACTGTTGTCGCTCTCTAGTTGGTTGCTTCCCAGTCTCTTTCTTGCCTTCAGTTGTACTAAGCGGGAATACTGCTTGTGCATCCACTTTCATAAACCCCAAAGTTATTTCATATGAGTTGGTATTTACCTGCCGTTCCAAGTAAATTTGTATGTGCCAAACTCTAAACCTTCAAATAAAATTCTGTTTTATATGCTCGGATAGCTCATGTATCAACTAGGTCTGTCTATATCTTCCATGCTAGGTGGATTATTCTCACGATGAGTGGACTCCGCTCATCATTCACGAGAAAATGGCCGGTAACCGGGATGCCCAGTCCCATGCTTAAATCAAATCAAAATAATTGCAAACAAAACTCCCTCAGGATTGTTGTTAGTTGGACAGCACCCGTTGTTTCAGGCCAGCCATGGATTGATGTTCGTTGGTGGTGGGGGGAGTATAAACTTTACCATTCTGTTTGGGAACCGCCTATAATGTACTCCCTCTGTTCAGAATTACTCGTCCAACAAATTAATGTATCTAGATGTATTTTAGTTATAGATCCATTCATTTTTATCCATTTTTGTGACAAGTAATTCCGGAGGGAGGGAGTATGTAGCATTGAAGATATCGAGATATCTTGGTTGTTATGTTGACAATGAAAGTATGCCACTCAAAATATTATTTATCTCTTTTTCAAAACTCGAGCTCTAGCACATCTGCAAATCCCTACTTCCCTCTGCGAAGGGCCTATCTATTTACTTTTATGTTGAGTCATCATCATCTTATTAAAAAGCACCAGTTGGAGAGCACTGCTGTCATTTGTATGCATTGCTATTAATTTACATTGAGTATGACTGTGACTGGATCTCTTTTGCTATGAATTACAATGTCTAGTAAGTCCTTGATCTTCAGGAGTGCTCTGCATTTATGTTTTGCGGTCTCAGAAAGGGCTAGCGAGATACCATCTTGTTATATCATATTATGATTGTTTTGAGAAAGTGTTGTCATCCGAGATTTGTTATTATTGCTCTCTAGTTGATTATGCCATTGATATGAGTAATGTGAGACCTAAGTGTTATTGTGAATGTGGTTGGTTCATAATCTTTGCTGAAAACTTGAATGCTGGCTTTACATATTTGCAGCAACAATATCAAACCGAGTTTGTAAAAGTTTTTCTTTATCACTTTTAGTTTGTCAACTGAATTGCTTGAGGACAAGCAAAGGTTTAATCTCGGGGAGTTGATACGTCTCCAACGTATCTACTTTTCCAAAAACTTCTGCCGTTGTCTTGGACTCTAACTTGCATGATTTGAATGAAACTAACCCGGACTGACGTTGTTTTCAGCAGAATTGTCATGGTGTTATTTTTGTGCAGAAATAAAAATTCTCAGAATGACCTAAAACTCCACGGAGTCACCTTTTGAAATTAATAAAAAATATTGGCGAAAGAATCAATGTAACGGGGCCCACACCCTGTCCACGAGGGTGCAGGGCGCGCCCACTCCCTGGGGTGCGCCCCCTGCCTCGTGGGACCCCTGGACCTCCACCGACCTCAACTCCAACTCCATATATTCACGTTCCGGGAGAAAACAACTAGAAAGAAGGATTCATCGCGTTTTACGATACGGAGCCGCCGCCAAGCCCTAATCTTCCTCGGGAGGGCTGACCTGGAGTCTGTTCGGGGCTCCGGAGAGTGGAATCCGTCGCCATCATCATCATCAAACATCCCCCACCACTAATTTCATGATGCTCACCGCCGTGCGTGAGTAATTCCATCGTAGGCTTGCTGGACGGTGATGGGTTGGATGAGATTTACCATGTAATCGAGTTAGTTTTGTTAGTGTTTGATCCCTAGTATCTATTATGTTCTAAGATTGATATTGCTATGACTTTGCCATGCTTAATGCTTGTCACTAGGGCCTGAGTGCCATGATTTCAGATCTGAACCTATTATGTTTTCATGAATATATGTGAGTTCTTGATCCTATCTTGCAAGTCAATAGTCACGTACTATGTGTTATGATCCGGCAACCCCGAAGTGACAATAATCGGGACCACTCCCGGTGATGACCGTAGTTTGAGGAGTTCATGTATTCACTAAGTGCTAATGCTTTGATCCGGTACTTTATTAAAAGGAGGCCTTAATATCCCTTAGTTTCCAATAGGACCCCGTTGCCACAGGAGGGTAGGACAAAAGATGGCATGCAAGTTCTTTTCCATAAGCACGTATAACTATATTCGGAATACATGCCTACATTACATTGATGAACTGGAGCTAATTCTGTGTCACCCTATGTTATAACTGTTGCATGATGAATTATGTCTGACATAATTATCCATCATTGATCTATTGCCTACGAGCTTTTCACATATTGATCTTTGTTAAGTTACTTCTCCGTTGCCACTATTACGATTGCTCCAAAACTGCTATTGTTACTTTTGCCACCGTTACCGTTACTTCCATACTACTTTGCTACTAAATACTTTGCTGCAGATATTAAGTCTTTCAGGTGTGGTTGAATTGACAACTCAACTGCTAATACTTGAGAATATTCTTTGGCTCCCCTTGTGTCGAATCAATAAATTTGGGTTGAATACTCTACCCTCGAAAACGGTTGCGATCCCCTATACTTGTGGGTTATCATTGTCCTTGAATATTACCTTGGGGTGCCTTGGGCATCCCCAAGCTTAGGCTCTTGCCACTCCTTATTTCATAGTCCATCAAATCCTTACCCAAAACTTGAAAACTTCACAACACAAAACTCGACAAAAAAAATCTCATGAGCTCTCTTAGTATAAGAAAATAAATCACTACTTTAAGGTACTATTGCACACTCATTCTTTATTTATATTGGTGTAATATCTACTGTATTCCAACTTCACAATGGTTCATACCCCTCGATACTACGCATAAATTCATCAAAATAAGCAAACAACACGTGAAGTGCTTCACTTATATTATTTTCAGCAAGATCAAATCAACTTTCACCCAAGTCTTCCCAAAGGTTCTACTTGGCACAAACACTAATTCAAACATAAAACCACATCTAACCAGAGGCTATATGAATTATTTTTTGAAAAATACGAAAGAAAAATATCGGGTTGTCTCGTAACAAGTGCTTTTCTTTAAAGCCTTTTAGCTAGGCATAAAAATTTCAATGATGCTCACATGGAAGACAAGGATTGAAGCACAAAGAGAGCATCATAAAACATGTGATATACACATCTAAGTCTAACATACTTCCAATGCATAGGCATTTTATAAGCAAACAAATTATCAAGGCAAGCAAAAACTAGCATATGCAAGGAAGAAGAAAGAGACGATAGCCATTTCAACATGAAGAGAAGTAATTTAGTAACATGAAAAATTTCTACAACCATATTTTCCTCTCTCATAATAATTACATGTGGGATCATAAGCAAATTTAACAAAATAGCTATCACATAAAATATTTTCAACACGATCCACATGCATGTGAAGTTACCACTCTTCCAAAATAGTGGGATTACCATTAACTAAAGTCATGACCTCTCCAAACCCAATTTTATTAAAAAATTCATAAGATTGAACATTCTCCAAATATGTGGGATCTGAAGTTAACACTCTTCTTGTAGCAATCCGACCCGAACGGATCAAGTCTCTGTGCTTAAGTGTCATCACTGGATCGGTATGCTGACACACATAGTACTCGAGGATTTATAACAGAGTGCAATCACATGTAAAAAGTAACGTAAATACTATTACCTCAGTCCATATAGCGGAAATAACATCAAAGTTGTGGAGTCCCAACAATACCAATGACAAAGTTGAGTGTAGACATCGTAACCCTAACGTATCACTTACTCGTCATAAGGTTCCTGCAACATGAGACATTGCATCCATGTTGGTTAGTACATTGAATGTACTGGCAAATTCACACCACAGAATAATAATGAATAATATCTATCACTACATGCATATTTGGCTGGTGGAGGCTCTAAGTTTAATTTTGCATAAAGCTAATTTTTCCCTACAACAAAAGAATAATTTTTTTGCTACAAAGTTTATGCCAATATTGAGAAGGTTCCTCCAACTCAATCCCAAAATTTCCTAAATTATTAAGAACTCAATACATTAATTAAATAAAGTGATGAGATCAACAAATAATTCACTTCCAGATACTCAAATTGTCCATAACCGGGGACACGGCTAATCATGATTAGTTTGTACACTCTGCAGAGGTTTGCGCAATTTTCCCCACAAGACTCGATCTCCTCCGTTGAATTCCTCGCACTGCTTGTTGTTTGAGAAGCGGATGATCGAGACAGAGTCTTTTTGAAGAGGTCCCTTAACCGATAGATAAGCCGGTACACCTACAATCCCCCTACATTTGCTAGCCTATCATGGAAAAGTGTCCCACAACTTACTCAACTATGCCAGAGCCCATAATGGCTTGTGGCTTCACATGAAAGTTTCGAGGCATGAAATATCATATGATCCCTTTGAGCCTGTGTGGCATTCCGTAGGGTAATCACACGGGTACTCCGGGATTCCCTTGGGCAAGCACTGGTTTCTCTAGGTGCCCGGGCAAGCCACTCGGTTCTCTAGGGTGCCCCAACCATTCCACCCAGACGTGTGTTAATGTTGCCACCTTAAAACTTTCCCTTAATTATTATTTCTCTCACAACTTGCATGAATCTCACATACCAATCTCCGTCTACAAGCATGGCTAAGCAATATATGACATAACGAATAATCTCAGGGTGTTTCAAGGATCATAGGTTCCTACCTCATGAACTACATAGCAATGACCAATTCCCAATCCTACTCATGCAATCTTTGAGGGTGAAACTAATGCATAGTAAAAAAATGGGTATTGAAAAGTATGATCAAAGTGTAAACTTCCCTTGTACTATTGATAAAGACTCTTCGCACTCATAATTCTAGATAGTTCTACTCGTCACACTCCAATCAATCTATCATAAGTAAGCAATTTTATCCCCACATAAGCAATCACTCAAAGACCCCAAAATATGCAAAGGAAGATTGCAAAAAAAAAAACTCCAAAAGAACCAAATCAAATTATTTTGCAAGATCAGATCCTAATTTTGGTGAAAAAGTGTGGTGATGGCTCAAGATGTTAGATTATGCCTAAGGATTCAATTTGAAAAAGGAATCAATTTAAAAAGTGCTATAGTTTACAAGATATGATCAAATGAAGCTTCGAGTTCAAATTTGAAATTATCAAAAGTTGAAACTAATGATGCCACTGGATGTAGGAAGTCAATATGAATACATAGGAAAAGAATCGGTAGATTCGGAATAACGAAACAAAAGATACAAGTAATTCAATATGGCATTGAATCTGCTTAGAAAGTTGTGTGACAACTCTTTGGTGGACTAGTAGAGTAACTGGCTAAGATCAAAATTATATGTTGGAAAGATGACACTAATTGTGCGAACGGAAAGATTACTTCAATACGAATCCAATGCAGTTGGGTTCATCGAAAACGGAGGTACGGATGAAAAGATATGACCGAAAGAAATTTGAGTATGAATCTGAACAAATTCCGAAATTTGAAAATTGCAAAAAGTTTATTTGATAGATTCACTAGATAGGTGGAATCACGACAAAAATATTGGCGTTGGTTTCGTCTAATTTGGATGAACGAGTAAAAAGTTATGACTATTTAAAAAATTAGGGTCAAGCTGTTTTACGGAAGAAAAAGAACTATGACTAAAAGAATTCTAGTCTTAAAATGTAAATACAGGGACTAATTTATAAATCTAATTGTTCTACTGTACACTAGTCTAAAAATAATAAGCTATAGAAGTAAAAAAAATATGAAAAAAGATATCAAGATAGAGAAAAGACGACTTTGGAGAGAGGAGACAACTTCCAGAAGTCCCGCCAGAGAGAAGAATTTTTTTTTGTGAAGCTAGTCAAACCAAAATATTAATTTAACTCGTAGTAGATGATTTTTGGTTTCTATGGTTCTATATTTATAGGTGAAAGAGAGGCTTAGGGTGGGACTAAATATAGACGAACAAATAAAAAGAGGGAATCGCATGCGCCTAAAAAAGACTTCGCAGCCAGGCCGCGTGCACGCGCAAAGTTTTTTTGTTAAAAAATATTTTTTCCCTGAATTTTCTTTTGAAAAAAAAACGTAAACCTTAACGAAAATAAAAAGAAAAAAATACGGGCCGGCCTGTCTACTGTGCTGCGCATGCCGGCGACAGTTAGTTCGGAGCCGCACATACGTTTTTTTGTTTAAACAAAAACAGAAAAAAACAGAACAAGAAAACTAAAATAACAAAATTTCCAAAGGCATATTATATATCAAAATTTTCATAAGAAGATTTCCTAAACGATGAACATATTTTCAGTGGCAAATTAGTTCCAAAAAATTTTAAATAAAGCAAACAGTACTAGTGGTTCATTTAGAAACCAAATAAAAAATATTTTAAAATACCAAAATGATTTCAAACTCATTTTTCTCTATTTTTTAACTGTAGGGAATCATTTTACCCTATTTTCCATATATTTTATTTTTAGGAGAAAAATAATTTAAAAAAATCAAATAAAGAAAAATTCAATAAAATCCAAAATGGTTATTCCAATTGTATTCAAATATTTTTCAAACCATTTTGAATTGGTTCCAATATTCATTTCCCATATTTACATTCAATAATTGAAGGAGTTTACCTTCTCTCTTTATTTAATTTAAAATATAACTTGGAAAAGATTTTGAAACCCATATGGAGTATTTCCACTAGTGGCTCAAATGCCATTTTGAATGTGGCCTCCTACTTCGCACTCTATTTCAATTTTGAAGAAGTCATGTTATCTTCCCTCATGAAAATTGTTGAGTGGCATGAAGTACCTGGTTGGAAACTATTTCAAATTGAATTCAAATCATTTGCAAATCCCTTTTCATTTATTTAAATGGAAGAAGTCATATCATCTTCACTCTAGGGTTTTGTGATGAAATGAATATGAATTCATGGAGATCATAAATGCAAGTTGAAATTTTGGGAAAGTCCTTTTATTCCCTCTCATTCAACTTTCAAAAAAGTCTTCAAATTTCACTCAATTTCACACAAGCAACCACACCACAATCAAACAAACAATCAAAACTATTCATTTAATATAACATTCCAAAATTTAGAATTTTGGGATGTTACACTTCCAAACCCACTTTCAATAATATTGCGAACACTATTATCAATCTCATATTCATCATGGGGCTTAAATAAATTTTCAAGATCATAAGAAGAATCGCCCCAATCATGATCATTGCAACAAGTAGTGGACATAGCAAAACTAGCATCGCCAAGCTTGGGGTTTTGCATATTTTTAGCATAACTGGCATTAATAGAAGTTATAATAACATCATTGCAATCATGCTTTTCATCGAAGGAACTATCAAGTATGGGTGCAATAGCTACAATCTCATGTTTAACATCAGGGACTATAGCAAATTCATCTCCATTAATATTGGCATCATGGCCACAAGAATAGCAAGCATCATGTTCATCAAGGGATATTTCAATCAAATCATTGGAATCATAATTATCTATAGATTCATGCATATCATTATTTTCTTCCAAAGCAACGGTCATTCTCTCAGTAAATTCTTTGACATAGACATTATGAGCATAGTTTTCATAGCAATATTTAAGTATGTCAAATTTTTCATATTTGTAGAGAGTAATATCATACTTTTGAATCATAAGCACCCTTAAAAGCAACAAATTCTTCAATTTGTTCGATATCATAGTAACTATAAACACCCTTTGCATAAGAAGATAAGATTTCATTATCATTAAACTCACATAGGTAGGGAAGGTGTTTTTTAGGGTTCTTAGAGAAACAAGTAAAATCATAAATTTCACAAAGATTCCAAGCATAACACAACAAACTGTTTATTTGATTCCATAAGAGTCTCCCTTTTTCAGACAAATGGTGACACACAAAATGAGCATGCTCATCTAAAGATTTTCCCTCAACTAAACTAGTTGAGGTTTCAGCACGAGCACATATAGATCGAAGATGATCCAAGTAGAACACTTTTAGTGGATCCATATCAATAGATTTTTAGCAAGCAAAGATGCAAGCAAATAGAAGGCACATGGAAACACAAACAAAAATACATACGGGAAGAAGGCAAAGAAAAGGCAAATCTTTTCGAAAATCATTTTAGGGGGGAGAGGAAAACGAGAGGCGAATGGCGAATAATGTAATGCAAGAAAGAAGAGTTTATGATGGGTACTTGGTATGGCTTGACTTGACGTAGATCTTCCCGGCAACACCGCCAGAAATCCTTCTTGCTACCTCTTGAGCTTGCGTTCATTTTCCCTTGAAGAGGAAAGGGTGATGCAGCAAAGTAGCGTAAGTATTTCCCTCCGTTTTGAGAACCAAGGTATCAATCCAGTAGAAGACAACGCACAAGTCACCGATACCTGCACAAAAAATCAACAACTTGCACCCAACATGATAAAGGGGTTGTCAATCCCTTCATGGTCACTTGCAAAAGTGAGATATGATAGAGATAGATAAGCGGTAAAGTAAATAATTTTGGTATTTTTGGTTTATAGATCGGAAAGTTAAAGATTGCAAAATAGTAGATTGGAAACTAGTAAGATGTAAAAGAGATTCAATATAATGGAAAAGAGACCCGGGGGCCATAGGTTTCACTAGTGGCTTCTCTCAAGATAGCAAATATTACGGTGGGTGAACGACTTACTGCCGAGCAATTGATAGAAAAGCGCAAAGTTATGATGATATCTAAGGCAATGATCATGAACATAGGCATCACGTCTGTGTCAAGTAGACCGACTCCTGCCTGCATCTACTACTATTACTCCACACATCGACCACTATCCAGGATGCATCTAGAGATTTAAGTTCATAAAGAACGAAGTAACGCATTAAGTAAGATGACATGATGTAGAGGAATTAACTTAAGCAATATGATGAAAACTCCATCTTTTTATCCTCGATGGCAACAATACAATACATGCCTTGGTGCCCCTACTATCACTGGGAAAGGACACCGGAAGATTGAACCCAAAGCTAAGCACTTCTCTCATTGCAAGAAAGATCAATCTAGTAGGCCAAACTAAACCAATAATTCAAAGAGACTTGCAAAGATATCAAATCACACATATAAGAATTCAGAGAAGAACCAAATAATATTCATAGATAATCTGATCATAAATCCACAATTCATCGTATCTCGGCAAACACACCACAAAAGAATATTACATCGCATAGATCTCCAAGAACATCGAGGACAACATGGTATTGAGAATCAAAGAGAGATAAGAAGCCATCTAGCTAATAACTATGGACCCGAAGGTCTGTGGTAAACTACTCACGCTTCATCGGAGAGGTAATGGTGTTGATGTAGAAGCCCTCCGCGATCGAATCCCCCTGGCAAGACGCCGGAAATGGTCCCTAGGTGGGATCTCATGGGTACAGAAGGTTGCGGTGGTGGAAAAGTGGTTTTGTGGCTCTCCGGGATGTTTTTAGGCTATAAGAGTATATATAGGCGAAGGAACTAGGTCAGGGGAGCTACGAGGGGCCCACGAGGTAGGGGGGCGCACCCTACCCCCTGGGCACGCCCTCCTGCCTTGTGGCTGCCTCGTTGCGTCTCCGACTTCATCTCCAAGTCTCTTGGTTTGCTTTCGGTCCAAGAAAGATCATCGCGAAGGTTTCATTCCGTTTGGACTCCGTTTGGTATTCCTTTTCTGCGAAACTCTAAAATAGGAAAAACAGAAACTGCACTGGGCCCTCGGTTAATAGGTTAGTACCAAAAATAATATAAAATAGGATATAAATGCCTATTAAACATCCAAAACAGATAATATAATAGCATGGAACAATAAAAAATTATAGATACGTTGGAGACGTATCATTAAGGATATCCTCAGCCATGTTTTCTTGCCTGCGGACCAAACGCCACCTTAATGCGTTCCTAGAGAAAGCTAAGTTGAAAAATGATGGTAGAAACTACACGGGCTGGGTCCGTAACTTGAGGATTATCCTCATTGCTGCACAGAAGAATTATTTTCTTGATGCGCCGCTAGGTGCAGACCTGCTGCAGGAGCTACTGCAGATGTTATGAACGTCTGGCAGGCTCGATCTGATGACTACTCAATAGTTTAGTGTGCCATGCTTTACGGCTTAGAACTGGGACTTCCAAAACCTTAAATAGAGTCCTGGATGAGCTCACGGACATGACGAGGAGCTCCGGAATGGTCCGGAGGTAAAGATTGATATATAGGACGGTGCTATTTGGTCACCGAAAAGGTTTCCGAGTGTACCAGGTATTCATCGGATCACCGGAAGGGATTTCGAGAGGCTCCGGGAGGTATCTGGGCCTAATGGGCCAAGGGAGGAACACACCAGCCCAGAAGGGGCTGGCGCGCCCTCTCCTGGCGGCCGACCCTATAGAGAAGGAAGGGGGGAGTGCTAGCCCCTCGTGCCTTCCCCTCCTCATGGGAGAAAGGAAAGGGGGGGCGCCACCCTTCCTGCCTCCCCCCCCTGCGCCTATGAAGGAAGGGGGGAGCGGCTAGGGCAGGGGCCAAGGGTGTCCACCGGCCCCTTGGGGGTGCCGTAGACTGCCTCCCCTTCCCCACCTATATGTATGTGTGGAGGGAGAGGGGCAAGACACACAACGATCCCCAAGCCGTGTGCAGCGCCCCTTCCCTCTAGTTCATCCTCGGTCATATTTTCGTAGTGCTCAAGGATGCCCTACAGAGATAGTTGCATCACCATCTTCACCATGCCACCGTGCTGCCGGAACTCATCTACTACTTCACCCGTCTTGCTGGATCAAGAAGGCGAGGACATCATCGAGCTGAACGTGTGCTGAAAAGGGAGGTGCTGTACGTTTGGTACTTGACCGGCGGATCGTGAAGGTCTACGACTACATCAACCGCGTTGATAAACGCTTCCGCTTAACGGCCTACGAGGGTACGTAGTCACACTCTCCCCTCTTGTAGCTATGCATCTCCATGGATAGATCTTGCGTGTGCATAATTTTTTTCCATGCAGCATTCCCCAACAATGAGGAGGAGTGTTGGAGTATAATATCTAGCCCTCTTCCATAGCTTGAGCTTTTGGTGAACTCTAGGGGGAATGTTTTTATGTGGTGCTAACGATTTAATAAGTACTCCCTCTATAAAGAGATATAAGAGCGTTTAGATCACAATTTTAGTTACCTATATGCTCTTATATTTCTTTATGGAGGGAGTATCTTTGTAGCTCCAGAATGTTTTAGTTTATGTTCCTACATATTGTCTAGATATATTGCCTAGTGCGTGCAGTTCTACGATGTCTACTACACAACCTTCTTCTTGTAGACGTTGTTGGGCTTGCAAGTGCACAAGTTTGTAGGACAGTAGCAAATTTCCCTCAAGTGGATGACCTAAGGTTTATCAATCAGTAGGAGGCGTAGGATGAAGATGGTCTCTCTCAAGCAACCCTGCAACCAAATAACAAAGAGTCTCTTGTGCCCCCAACACAACCAATACAATGGTAAATTGTATAGGTGCACTAGTTCGGCGAAGAGATGGTGATACAAGTGCAATATGGATGGTAGATAAAGGTATTTGTAATCTGAAAATATAAAAACAGCAAGGTAACTAATGATAAAAGTGAGCGTAAACGGTATTGCAATGGTAGGAAACAAGGCATAGAGTTCATACTTTCACTAGTGCAAGTTCTCTCAACAATAATAACATAGATAGATCATATAACAATCCCTCAACATGCAACAAAGAGTCACTCCAAAGCCACTAATAGCGGAGAACAAACGAAGAGATTATGGTAGGGTACGAAACCACCTCAAAGTTATTCTTTCGGATCAATCTATTCAAGAGTTCGTACTAGAATAACACCTTAAGACACAAATCAACCAAAACCCTAATGTCACCTAGATACTCCATTGTCACCTCAAGTATCCGTGGGCATGATTATACGATATGCTGTTGGGGAACGTAGTAATTTCAAAAAAAAAATCTACGCACACGCAAGATCATGGTGATGCATAGCAACGAGAGGGGAGAGTGTGTCCACGTACCCTCGTAGACCAAAAGCGGAAGCGTTAGCACAACGCGGTTAATGTAGTCATACGTCTTCACGGCCCGACCGATCAAGCACCAAAACTACGGCACCTCCAAGTTCTTGCACA
The DNA here is from genome assembly GCA_021437245.1 of Aegilops speltoides. NCBI lineage: Eukaryota > Viridiplantae > Streptophyta > Magnoliopsida > Poales > Poaceae > Aegilops > Aegilops speltoides. The sequence continues at coordinate 418,864,511 of CM038147.1, read as the reverse complement.
CGTTCAGCTCGATGACGTCCCTCGTACTCCGATCTAGCCGAGTGTCGAGGGAGAGTTCCGTCAGCACGACAACATGGTGACGATGATGATGTTCTACCGTCGTAGGGCTTTGCCTAAGCACCGCTACAATATTATCGAGGAGGACTATGGTGGAGGGGGGCACCACACACGGCTAAGAGATCAATGGTCAATTGTTGTGTCTATGGGGTGCCCCCTTCCCCCGTATATAAAGGAGTGGAGGAGGGGGCCGGCCAAGGGGGGTGGCGCGCCCTAGGGGGGGAGTCCAACTCCCACCGGGAGTAGGATTCCCCCCTTTCCTATTTGGAGAGGGAGAGGGAAGGAAGAGGAAGGAGGGAGCAAGGAAAGGGGTGGGGCCTCCCAATTCGGATTGGGCTTGGGGGGGGGGGGCCCTCCCTTGCTCCTTTCCCCTCCTTTCCACTAAGGCCCATATACCTCCCGGGGGGTTCCAATAACCTCCCGGAGCTCCGGTATTGTCCCAATCTTACCCGGAACCTTTCCGGTGTCCAAATATAGTCGTCCAATATATCGATCTTCATGTCTCGACCATTTCAAGACTCCTCCTCATGTCCATGATCAAATCTGGGACTCCGAACAACCTTCGGTACATCAAAACACATAAACTCATAATATAACTGTCATCTTACTTTAAGCGTGCGGACCCTACGGGTTCGAGAACTATGTAGACATGACCGAGACACGTCTCCGGTCAATAACCAATAGCGGAACCTGGATGCTCATATTGGCTCCTACATATCCTACGAAGATCTTTATCGGTCAAACCGCATAACAACATACGTTGTTCCCTTTGTCATCGGTATGTTACTTGCCCGAGATTCGATCGTCGGTATCTCAATACCTAGTTCAATCTCCTTACCGGCAAGTCTCTTTACTCGTTATGTAATGCATCATCTCGTAACTAACTCATTAGCTACATTGCTTGCAAGGCTTATAGTGATGTGCATTACCGAGAGGGCCCAGAGATACCTCTCCGACAATCGGAGTGACAAATCCTAATCTCGAAATACGTCAACTCAACAAGTACCTTCAGAGACACCTGTAGAGCACCTTTATAATCACCCAGTTACGTTATGACGTTTGGTAGCACACAAAGTGTTCCTCTGGTAAGCGGGAGTTACATAATCTCATAGTCATTGGAACATGTATAAGTCATGAAGAAAGCAATAGCAACATACTAAACGATCAAGTGCTATGCTAACGGAATGGGTCAAGTCAATCACATCATTCTCATAATGATGTGATCCCGTTAATCAAATGACAACTCATGTCTATGGTTAGGAAACTTAACCATCTTTGATTTATGAGCTAGTCAAGCAGAGGCATACTAGTGACACTATATTTGTCTATGTATTTACACATGTATTATGTTTCCGGGTAATATAATTCTAGCATGAATAATAAACATTTATCATGATATGAGGAATTAAATAATAACTTTATTATTGCCTCCAGGGCATATTTCCTTCAGTCTCCCACCTGCACTAGAGTCAATAATCTAGATTACATAGTAATGATTCTAACAACATGGAGCCTTGGTGCTGATCATGTTTTGCTCGTGGAAGAGGCTTAGTCAACGGGTCTGCAACATTCAGATCCGTATGTATCTTGCAAATCTCTATGTCTCCCACCTGGACTTGGTCCCGGATGGAGTTGAAGCATCTCTTGATGTACTTGGTTCTCTTGTGAAATCTGGATTCCTTGGCCAAGGCAATTGCACCAGTATTGTCACAAAAGATTTTCATTGGACCCGATGCACTAGGTACGACACGTAGATCGGATATGAACTCCTTCATCCAGACTCCTTCATTTGTTGCTTCCAAAGCAGCTATGTACTCCGCTTCACATGTAGATCACGCTACGACGCTTTGTTTAGAACTGCACCAACTGACAGCTCCACCGTTCAATATAAACACGTATCCGGTTTGCGATTTAGAATCGTCCGGATCAGTGTCAAAGCTTGCATCGACGTAACCATTTACGACTAGCTCTTTGTCACCTCCATAAACGAAAAACATATCCTTAGTCCTTTTCAGGTATTTCAGGATGTTCTTGACCGCTGTCCAGTGATCCACTCCTGGATTACTTTGGTACCTCCCTGCTAAACTAATAGCAAGGCACACATAAGGTCTGGTACACAACATTGCATACATGATAGAGCCTATGGCTGAAGCATAGGGAACTTCTTTCATTTTCTCTCTATCTTCTGCAGTGGTCGGGCATTGAGTTTGACTCAATTTCACACCTTGATTATAGGCAAGAGCCCTTTCTTTGCTTGATCCATTTTGAACCTTTTCAAAACTTTATCAAGGTATGTATTTTGTGAAAGTCCAATCAAGCGTCTTGATCTATCTCTATAGATCTTATGCCCAATATGTAAGCAGCTTCACCGAGGTCTTTCATTGAAAAACTTTTATTCAAGTATCCTTTTATGCAATCTAGAAATTCTATATCATTTCCAATCAATAATATGTTGTCCACATATAATATTATAAATGCTACAGAGCTCCCACTCACTTTCTTGTAAATACAGGCTTCTCCAAAAGTCTGTATAAAACCATATGCTTTGATCACACTATTAAAGCATTTATTCCAACTCCGAGAGGCTTGCACCAGTCCATAAATGGATCGCTGGAGCTTGCACACTTTGTTAGCATCCTTTGGATCGACAAAACCTTCTGGTTGCATCATATACAACTCTTCTTCCAAAAATCCATTCAGGAATGCAGTTTTTACATCCATTTGCCAAATTTCATAATCATAAAATGCGGCAATTGCTAACATGATTTGGACAGACTTAAGCATCGCTATGGGTGAGAAAGTCTCATCGTAGTCAACCCCTTGAACTTGTCGAAAACCTTTCACAACAAGTCGAGCTTTGTAGACAGTAACATTACCATCAGCGTCAGTCTTCTTCTTGAAGCTCCATTTATTCTCGATGGCTTGTCGATCATCGGGCAAGTCAACCAAAGTCCACACTTTGTTCTCATACATGGATCCCATCTCAGATTTCATGGCCTCAAGCCATTTTGCGGAATCTGGGCTCATCATCGCTTCCTCATAGTTCGTAGGTTCACCATGGTCAAGTAACATGACCTCCAGGATAGGATTACCATACCACTCTGGTGTGTATCTTACTTTGGTTGACCTACGAGGTTCTGTAGTAACTTGATTTGAAGTTTCATGATCAATATCATTAGCTTCCTCACTTATTGGTGTAGTCATCACAGGAACCGGTTTCTGTGATGAACTATTTTCCAATAAAGGAGCAGGTACAGTTACCTCATCAAGTTCTACTTTCCTCCCACTCACTTCTTTCGAGAGAAACTCCTTCTCTAGAAAGGATCCATTCTTGGCAACAAATGTCTTGCCTTCGGATCTGTGATAGAAGGTGTACCCAACAGTTTCCTTTGGGGTATCCCATGAAGACACATTTCTCCGATTTGGGTTCGAGCTTATCAGGTTGAAGCTTTTTCACATAAGCGTCGCAGCCCCAAACTTTAAGAAACGACAACTTTGGTTTCTTGCCAAACCACAGCTCATAAGGCGCGCCTCAACGGATTTTGATGGTGCCCTATTTAATGTGAATGCGGCCGCCTCTAAAGCATAACCCCAAAACGATAGCGTAAATCAAGAAGAGACATCATAGATTGCACCATATCTAGTAAAGTACGATTATGACATTCGACACACCATTACGCTGGTGGTGTTCTGGGTGGCGTGAGTTGCGAAACTATTCCGCGTTGCTTCAAATGTGAACCAAACTCGTAACTCAAATATTCTCCTCCACAATCAGATCGTAGAAACTTTATTTTCTTGTTACGATGATTTTCAACTTCACCCTGAAATTCTTTGAACTTTTCAAATGTTTCAGACTTATGTTTCATCAAGTAGATATACCCATATTTGCTCAAATGATCTGTGAAGGTGAGAAAATAACGATATCCGCCGCGAGCCTCAACATTCATTGGACCACATACATCAGTATGTATGATTTCCAACAAATCAGTTGCTCGCTCCATAGTTCGAGAGAATGGCGTTTTAGTCATCTTGCCCATGAGGCATGGTTCACAAGTACCAAGTGATTCATAATCAAGTGATTCCAAAAGTCCATCAGTATGGAGTTTCTTCATGCGCTTTACACCAATATGACCTAAACGACAGTGCCACAAATAAGTTGCACTATCATTATCAACTCTGCATCTTTTGGCTTCAACATTATGAATATTTGTATCACTTCTATCGAGATTCATCAAAAATAGACCACTCTTTAAGGGTGCATGACCATAAAAGATATTACTCATATAAATAGAACAACCATTATTCTCAGATTTAAATGAATAACCGTCTTGCATCAAACAAGATCCAGATATAATGTTCATGCTCAACGCTGTCACCAAATAACAATTATTTAGGTCTAAAACTAATCCCGAAGGTAGATGTAGAGGTAGCGTGCCGATGGTGATTACATTGACTTTGGAACCATTTCCCACGCGCATCATCACCTCGTCCTTAGCCAGTGTCCGCTTAATCCATAGTCCTTGTTTCGAGTTGCAAATATTAGCAACAGAACTAGTATCAAATACCCAGGTGCTACTGCGAGATCTGGTAAGGTACACATCAATAACATGTATATCACATATACCTTTGTTCACCTTGCCATCCTTCTTATCCGCCAAATACTTGGAGCAGTTCCGCTTTCAAAGGACTACCGCTTGCAAGAGAAGCACTCGGCCTCGTGCTTAGGTCCAGACTTGGGTTTCTTCTCTTGAGCAAAGAACTTGTTGGCTGTTCTTCTTGAAGTTCCCTTCTTTTCCCTTTGCCCTTCTTCTTGAAACTGGTGGTCTTATTTACCATCAACACTTGATGCTCCTTCTGATTTCTACCTCCGCAGCCTTTAGCATTGCGAAGAGCTCGGAATTGTCTTATCCATCCCTTGCATATTATAGTTCATCACGAAGCTCTTGTAGCTTGGTGGCGTGATTGAAGAATTCATCAATGACGCTATCATCCGGAAGATTAACTCCCAGCTTGAATCAAGTGATTATTATACCCGCACATTCTGAGTATATGCTCGCTAATGTAACTATTCTCTTCCATCTTGCGCTTGTAGAACTTATTGGAGACTTCATATCTCTCAATCCGGGCATTTGCTTGAAATATTAACTTCAACTCTGGAACATCTCATATGCTCCATGACGCTCAAAACATCGTTGAAGTCCCGGTTCTAAGCCGTAAAGCATGGCACACTAAACTATGGAGTAGTCATCGCTTTGTTTCCGTGACGCTCACAACATCCGTGTTGCTCTCAAGAAGAGTTTGGCACCTAGCGGTGCTTCTAGGATGTAATTCTTCCGGCAAGAATGAGGATAATCCTCAAGTTACGGACCCAGTCCGTGTAATTGCTACCATCATCTTTCAACTTTGCTTTCTCAAGGAACGCATTAAAATTCAACGGAACAACAACACGAGCCATCTATCTACAACAAACATAGACAAGCAAAATACTATCAGGTACTAAGTTCATGATAAATTTAAGTTGAATTAATCATATTACTTAAGAACTCCCACTTAGATAGACATCCCTCTAATCATCTAAGTGATCACGTGATCAAAATCAACTAAACCATAACCGATCATCACGTGAAATGGAGTAGTTTTCAATGGTGAACATCACTATGTTGATCATATCTACTATATGATTCACGCTCGACCTTTCGGTCTTAGTGCTCCGAGGCCATATCTGCATATGGTAGGCTCGTCAAGTTTAACCTGAGTATTCTGCGTGTGCAAAAACTGGCTTGCACCCGTTGTAGATTGACCTAGAGCTTATCACACCCGATCATCACGTGGTGTCTGGGCACGACAAACTTTGGAAACGGTGCATACTCAGGGAGAACACTTTTATCTTGAAATTTAGTGAGAGATCATAGGCACGGGCCTTGACAGCAAATAGGAAGGCGAGCTCGTCGATTTCCTCCGAGAGAATCGGGACGTCTTCGCATGGTCTCCCAAAGACATGCCGGGTGTCCGGACGGATTTCGCCGAGCACAAGCTACACGCCCGATCTGACGCAAAGCCGGTCAGGCAACTCTTGCGCCGCCTGTCAGAAGAGAAGAGAAGAGTAGTCGGAGAAGAAATAGCCTGCCTTCTGGCAGCCGGCTTCATTATGGAAATGTTCTTTCCAGAATGGCTTGCCAACCCGGTCCTCGTGCTGAAGAAGAACAAGCAGTGGCGCATGTGCATCGACTACACCAGCCTCAACAAAGCCTGCCCCAAAGATCCGTTCGCCCTGCCAAGGATTGACCAAGTGATAGACTCCACAGCCGGATGCGAGGTGTTGAGTTTCTTGGATGCTTATTCCGGCTACCACCAGATAAAGTTGAACCCGGCTGATCGCTTGAAGACCGCCTTCATCACCCCATTCGAGCTTTACATTCCGACTATGACATTCGGCTTGAGAAATGCCGGTGCCACCTTTCAAAGATTGCATGCGTAAATGCCTCCTCAAGCAACTCGGCGAAATGCCCACGTCTATGTAGACGATGTCATGGTGAAGACGGAGAAACGCGGCACCCTGCTGGAAGACCTCAAGGAGACCTTTGAGAATTTGCGCTAGTTTCAGATCAAGCTCAACCCGGAGAAGTGCGTGTTCGGGGTACCAGCCGGCCAACTTCTAGGCTTCCTGGTCTCCAAACGCTGCATCGAGTGCAACCCAGTGAAGATCAAGGCCATAGAGAGAATGAAGGTCCCTACCAAGCTGCGAGACGTCCAAAAATTCACCGGATGCCTGGCGTCTTTGAACCGCTTCAAGAGCCGACTCGGAGAGAAGGCTCTCCCCCTCTACTGACTCATGAAGAAGTCCACTCACTTTGAGTGGAATGACCAGGCGGACCAAGCTTTCCACGAGCTGAAAAAGATGTTGTCCACACCACCCGTATTGGCGGACCCAACTGAGAAAGAGCCCATGTTCCTCTACATCGCCACCACCAGCCGGGTGGTCAGCACAGTCATTGTGGTCCAGCGTCCAGAAGAAGGCTGAGCTCAGCTAGTCCAGAGACCAGTATATTTCTTGAGCGAAGTATTGTCCAGCTCAAAACAGAACTACCCGCACTATCAGAAAAATGTGCTATGGTGTGTACTTCGCCTCCAAGAAACTCAAGCCCTACTTTCAAGAACATCCCATCACGGTTGTATGCACTGCCCCGCTTGCTGAGATCATAGGCAGCCAGGACGCATCCGGCCAGGTGGCGAAATGGGCCATTGTGCTGGCTCCTTACACAATCTACTATCAGCCCCGCACCGCCATCAAGTCCCAAGCACTGGTCGACTTCCTCGTCGACTGGGTCGAGACCCAGTACCTGCCACCGGCCCCTGACTCCACTCATTGGTGGATGCATTTTGACGGATCCAAGATGCGCACCGGCTTGGGAGCTGACATCGTCCTCACCTCTCCCAAGGGCGACAAACTCAGATACACATTGCAAATCCACTTTGCCACCTCCAACAATGTGGCCGAGTACGAGGCGCCAGACACGGGTTCGCTAGCTAAGGAACTCGCATCCGCCGGATCCTCGTGTTATGGCGACTCGGACTTAGTGGTTCAGCAATCATCCGGTGACTGGGATGCCAAGGACACAAACATGGCAAGCTACCGTTTCCTCGTCCAGCAGCTCAGCGGATATTTCGAGGGGTGCGAGTTCCTTCACGTGCCATGGGCTGACAATGAGCAAGCATTTGCCCTAGCACGAATAGCCTCCACCCGACAAGCTATACCAACTGGCGTCGCCCTCCAACGCCTCCTCAAGCCATCTGCTGCCGCCTCCAAATCCAGCCCACCTTCGTGCCGCTGACCCGGACGCAATGGATCCGACTGGGACCAGACAGCGGCCGGGACTTCGGCAGCGGCTCTGGGACTGCCATAGTCGAACCTGCCCGGGATCAAGGGCAAGACAAGAAAGCGAGGCCGACTCCAACTCCTCACAACCCAGCCCGCCCACCCTGGTTGCAGCAGCCGTCTTGGCAATCGAAGAAATCACAGCTCCATCATGGGCTTAGCCCATCCTCCATTTTTTGGTAAATGGAGAGCTACCGACTGACAAGATCTCGGCAAGACAAGTCCAACGCCGAGCCGGAGCTTACACAATAATGAATCAAGAGCTAGTTAGGCGCAGTGATACCAGAGTCTTCCAGTGCTGCGTCGAGCAAGAGAAGGGCATAGCAATCCTCGAAGACATCCACCAAGGCGAATGCGGCCACCATGCCGCCTCCAGGGCGCTCGTCGCCAAAGCCTTCCGCCATGGATTCTTCTGGCCGACTGCTTTGGAGGATGCCAAGGAACTAGTCAAACATTGCAAAGGGTGCCAAGTCTTCGGCTCCAAGCAACACCCGCCGGCTTCTGCACTCAAGACCATCCCCATCACTTGGCCCTTTGCCGTCTGGGGACTGGACATGGTCGGACCATTCAAGACGGTGCGCGGCGGCATGACACATCTGCTTGTCGCCATAGACAAATTTACCAAATGGATTGAAGCAAAGCCGATCAAGAAACTGAATGGGCCGACTGCCGTGACATTCATTGCAGACATTACAACCCGGTATGGCGTACCACACAGCATCATCACCGACAACGACACGAATTTTGCCAAGGGAGCATTGGCACGTTTTTGCGCAACACAGGGCATCCGATTGGACTTAGCGTCCGTTGCCCACCCGCAGTCAAACGGCCAAGTCGAGCGAGCAAACGGCCTCATCCTCTCCGGTATCAAGCCCCGACCGTCGTGCCTACCGAGCGCTCGGGTTGGCTGCTGGCTCGACGAGCTACCGCCGTTCTTTGAGTCTGCGCGACTACCCCAAACAAGTCAATCTGGCTTCACCCCTTCTTCCTTGTATATGGTGCCGAGGCTGTCATCCCAACTGACATCGAGTTCGACTCACCTCGGGTCACCATGTACACGGAGGCGGAGGCCAAGGAAGTAAGAGAAGACGGCGTCGACTTGCTGGAAGAAAGCTGGTTGTTAGCTCGCAGCCGGTCTGCCATCTACCAGCAAGGGCTACGCCGTTACCATAGCTGGAGGGTGAAGCCAAGAGCTTTCCAAGAGGGAGACCTTGTGCTCCGGCTGATACAGCGAACAACCGGCCAGCACAAGCTCTCGGCCCCTAGGGAAGGCCCCTTCGTCATCATCCGGGCTCTGGGAAACAACTCCTATTACCTAATCAACGCTTAGAAGCCGAAGGCACGCAAGAGAGATGACTCCGGCAAGGAGTCGGAGCACCCGTGGAACGCCAATCTTCTTTGAAGATTTTACAATTGAAATGCAGTATGTATCATGCTACCTTTTGTATTAAGTATGAGACAACGGACCCCCGAGGAGTTCTCGGGGACTACCCTATTTTATCTATGTATGCCGGGTATCACACCCATGGTTACCCCACTGCATTTACTTTCTCAGTCCGGCACCGGGTTCGACTAGTCGGCCCGGGGACTTGCCGCCTTGAGTTATGTCCAAGTTCTACCTGCAGTCAGACAAGTAATGTGCCGGCACCCAAGCCCTCTCTTGCGAGTCACAAACAAGAATCAGCTGCCCGACTAGCAAGAGCTAAAGGCGGAGAGGATGCCCACATGAAAAACGGCTAAGGACTAACAAACTTACATAACACAAGCCGGCTTCCCGCCTCGCCAACCGGCTGTCGAAGCAGTCGGCTGGCCAACTTCCTTTCCTACTCTGCTACAATCTAAGAAAGGTTGAGTCCTTGCCTTCCCAGACGGCTGAATTCCTTACCTAGCCACAGACTGCAGAGCAGCTGTCCGGCTGGGAAGGCGGCGACCAAGGGAAGGCGGCAAAGGAAAAAAGCTGAGAGATAAAAAGCAAGTAGGAATGGAAGCCAAGCACATGCATAATAATATTTACACCAAAAGCCTTCGAGAGGCCGGCATTCAACGAAGTTTGAATATACCCCCAGTGGGTGGAATTGCGCAAAGATAACAAATCTGTTCAAAAAGTAACAAGCAGGAAAGTAAAAACGGTGAATCAAGCCAAGGGAGCACCCGAAGCGTCAGGGAGACCGGTGGAGACGGCGGTGTCGGCTGGAGGAGTGGCCGGTCATGAAGTCTCGGCCTGGTCGCCGCCAAGCGCAAAGGCGGAGCATTCGCGTGCGCTTTGTTGCTGGAAGCACGGTCAGGCTGAGGCTGGCTGGCTGCTCCAACATCCGGCACATCATCTTCGCCGTCTTCCTCCTCCTCCTCTTTGCCCTCATTGCTGGAGTCAATCTCCTCCGCTGAGTCTTCACCATCGGCCGGGTTTAGCCTGAACCATTCTTCCGGCTGAGCGACGCCGTCCTCATTCACCTCAGGAGCAAAGGTGCTGGTGTCGGTGAAGTCGGTGATCGTCGAGGCGTGCTGGACGATAGCCGGCCGCACCGCCTCCAGCTCCTCGTCGGCCTCCTGCCGCCAGGTGCGCCGCTGGTCCAAGTTCAGCCCAGGGTACCAAGCCCGGACGAACTCTAGCACCCGTTGAGCGCTGGATCGAGCTGCTGAAGCCTTCCAGGCCTCGAAGCGGCCGACGGCTACCTCCACCAACAAGAAGACGGCTGGGTGCGAGGAATTACTCGCCAGTTAAAGGCGGCCAGCACTGTGTTCGGCTACCAAGTCGGCGGAGCATGCGGTAGGCCGGCTGGAGGCGGGCCTCGATCGCCAGAAGCTGCTCTTCAAGCGACCGGTTGGCATCCGGTGCGATCTCAACCCCATCCTGCCGCCGGGACTCACGGTGGGCTTCGATGGCTTGGTTGGCTGCGACGGAATGGCCAGGAAAGTACTCTTCACAAAGAAGAAAGAAACAGAGCAAGTCAGGAGATAAACTGACTTACAAGGACAAGCAAAGAGTGAAGAAGAAGGCGGCCTACCGTCAACCAAATCCTCGACTCGACCGTAGCCTTCGCCGAGTCCGCCTTTGCCTCGCCCAAAGACGCCTCGGTCTCAGATTCGGCTTTGAGGTCGCCCTCGCTGTCCCGAGCCGCCTTGAGGCCACATTGTGGCTTTCTCCTGGTCGGCCGCTTTGGCCAGCGGTCACGCCTCGAGCCAAGGCGCTGAGCTCACCCTCCTTGGTGCGAAGGGCAGTCTGGGCCACACCCAGCTGCTGCCTCAAGTCGGCGTTGGCTCCTACCAGTATGAAAAGAACAAGTTAAGAAAGAAGTCGGCAAGAAAGATCCGACACGACTGCTCAGCAGTTGGCCTGAATCTCGGGGACTACACCCAGTGGGTGCGCTGACGCGCCCCCACATGAGATAAAAAGACAAAGACACTCACGCCAGCTCTCCGACAGATTGGCGGTCTTCTAGTCTGCCTCCCGGACTTGGGAGTTAAAGGTAGCGGCGTGGAGGTTGTGATAATCCTGCAAACAGGACGAAGAAGCAAGCAAGAGCAAATCAGTAAAACAAAGTCTTCGAAGAAGTTCCAAGCCACCGCCAGCAGCCCGGCTCGAACTCGGGATTATTCGGTGCAGGTACCGACGCCCCCACGGAAAAAATCAAGAGCAAGAGAACTAACCCGAACGACCGCCCGTGTCGCAAGAAACTCTCGGGTACACTGCTGCAGCGCGGTGGCTTGAGCCTAAAGCCGGCTTCGGACATCTTGCGCCGCCAAGTTTAACGCGGCCGTCCCACCGCCCAGCGTCCACCCTGGCGAGCTAGCGGTGGCCGACTCCAGGTCATGCGACAACGAGCTAGAGCCGGCCGCCCTCTGCGGATCCGGCCCTGAAGCCGCCCTCGCCGCGCGCCGACGAGTCGGCGACAAGGCCACAAGATCTGTCTGCGCAGTCGGCTACTCAGGCGGCACCTCGGGCTAGCCGCCTTGGTCGGTCCCGGCCAACGGAGGCGGCACCACCTCTCCCCCTGGGACGACTACGTCGCTCCCTCCCTCTCCATCATCGGCGGGTCGCGGCCGACTTCCTCCGGCGGGGGCACCGGGATGTCCGGTGGCGCGGAGCTAAGGGGGATGACGAGTTGCGGAGGCTGGCTACGCAGAACCTCCGCCGCCCTCTCGGCAGCCTCGGCCTCCGCCCGGGCCCTAGCTGCCGCGTCGGCCTGCGTCTCGGCCGACTCCGCCGTCGCCTCCTGGGCCGGCTCGGCGGCGGCTGCCCTTCTCTCCTCCGCCTCCCGCTCCTCCCGCGCTTCCTGCGCGTTCCGCTCTGTCGCCGCCTGAAGCTCGGCGCGGGGGTCTATGCGACAGGAACCCGCAGACCCTCCCGCTCCACTGACTATGGAGGCGGCGGTAGTCCACTCAAGAGAAAGCGGGGCCCTGGTTGACGAAACGAAGAAAGGACTTAGAAAAACATCAACTGTAGAAAAAAGAGAAAGGTGCGTAAGGACCAGAACTTATGCCGAGACCGCCTGCGGCTGCTTCACTACTTTGCGGAAGCGGGCCGCCTTCGCGGCCGCCTCATCCCGCTTGGTCACCGCCGCGGATCCCTTAGGCTTCTTCGGCTGGCCGCCGAAGAGAGGAGGCGCCGCTCGACGCTTCTGTGCGCCGCCTCTCGCGGTCGGCCCGCCGGATGGGCCGACGCCTTGGGGGTCGGACGCCGGCTAGCGGCGCGGAATGGGATCAGCCTCGTCATCATCGGGCCAGTCATCAAGGCCGGTGGTGAAGCCGGAGCTGCCTGTCTCGCCGCCGCCCCCCACGGCATCGTCGTCTAGGGCGGCCGCCCCAAGTCGTGGTCGCTGTGGTCGCCCGCCTCACGGTCGGGCGAACTCACGCCCGCCCCGCGTCCCGCCAAGGATGAAGAAGGGGTTCGATTGAAGACAAGCCGACCGGTCGAGTCGCCGTAAAAGAAAATTCGCAACAAAGGAAGAAAGAAAGTTTACTATGGGTGGTGGATTGGCGAGAGTATGGCGCTTTGCCATACCGCCATCCGGGAGAGCTTGCGATTGGCGATATAGTTCACCGTAAGATACCTCGCCGCCGCATCTCCACGTGCCGAGCCGTTTGTCGAGCGCCGCCATCCGACAGATCAGATGAGGGCGGCCTTGAAGCGGAAGTACCCGACGCTCGACGAAGGCGGCGATCAAGTCAGACCCGGTCAGGCGCTCCGACTAGATCAGCACCCGAAGCCGGGCGACGGCACCAGCTCCAGCCAGCGTCAACGACCTAGCCCGGAAGGACCATGAAGCCGGCCTCCCAGGCGGCGGGCCTGCTACGTAAGCCGGCAGGTTGACATAGTCACCGTTCGGGGCAATGTTCTTCACGTAAAAGTAAGACCGCTGCCAGAGCTTTACCGACTGGATCAGCGCGACAGAAGGGAAGGGGTTGTCGGCGGTGGACCTCCTTATGGCGATGAAGGCGCCGCACGGAGCCGACACACCTGCGACGACTGTGCCGAGCTTGGATTGAAAAAACTCCCCCCAGAGCTCGATGGTGGGGAGGACGCCGAGGAAACCTTCGCACAAGGAGACGAAGGCCGACAGCAGCACCACCGTGTTGGGGGTGAGGTGGTGCGGCTGAAGTTGATAGAAGTCGAGAAACGCACGGAAGAAGCCGCTCGCGGGGAGGCCGACGCCGCGCAGGCAGTGCGAGTAGAAGATCACTCGCTCGCCTTCCTCCGGCGCCGGTGAAACCTCCCTCGCTAGCGCAAGGCGAACTCGCACAAGATCTTTGCCCGGTAGCCGCCGCGTCTTGCGAAGAAACTCGATGTGGTCGTCGCGGACGGTGGAGCCGTCCCAAGAGCTTGACGTCGGAGCCATGGCGGTGAGCGTGGCGGCGGAGAGCGCCTGGCATGGAGGCAGCGAGCCTATGGCACGCTGGGGAGAAGAAAGGATGGTGGAGCAGGAGCATGGTGAGGGGCTACCGCAGCGAGCAAGAAGAGGGAGGAGGCAGGGCGAGGGCGAGCGTGCGAACAACTGTTGCTCCCCCTCCCTGCCCCTACTTATAGACTCGTGCGGCGAAGCCGAGGAGGCGAGGCACGGGGGCGTGGGATTAACTGCGCCCACTCCCCCACGACCCGCGATTATCGCGCCTTGATGGCGAAGCGGAACCGCCGCCGAAGACGTCTTGTCGGTCCGGGCCACGTAAGATCATGGGCTAAGGCAAAACCTGAAGTGGCGGGCCCCAGCCTGCGGCGGCGTCCCGTCACACGCGTGGGCTGGCAGGCCCTTCCAGCCGAAGGGCGCCACTTGGCATACCGCTTGGCTAGCACGCCAGCTGGTTCCCGCCTTCGGATTTCGAGGAGGCTTCACCGAGAAGGCACGCGCAAGGGAGGCCGTCTCCTAGCTGCCGGCTCCTCGGGATAGGAAGCTGGTCGAGCTTCTCGATTTCCCCTTCAGCCGCAAATCCCAACCAGCTTCGGGACTACCGCCGAGTAATGACCACGGTAGCCTAACCGCCCCTTTGACCCTCGGAAAAAACAATGGGCCGATCGGGCCTTGAAGAACCTAAGACACGGGGCCGCCTTCCTCCGGCCGGCTATCACCTAGGCCGGCTGGCGGAAGGCGGCCCGGCCATAAAACAACCTTTGGAGGATGCCATGATCGGGCCGACTCCAAGAAGCCGGCCCATGAAGGACCGACTCCAAGAAGCCGGCCCATGAAGGGCCGACTCCAAGAAGCAGGCGGCCGAAGGCCGCATCCTAAAGTCCACCCCCATAACGGTGACGGGATGGGGCGTGGCTACAGCGAACCCTGCCACCCCCGGATCCCGGGGCATGCATGGCTACAATACGCCGTACGGGGCAGCCATCTCCCATCCGGCGAGGCACTGTTGCCATGCGGATCATGACGCCATCCATGACGGGTTGCCAGTACGGCCCGCAGGCGGCGGGCCCCTTTGGTCAGAGAGACATCCGAAGGCGGCCCAACCTCCCCCAGCCGGCCTAAGGCCGGGCCGGCTTCCTATAGCCGGCTTGCTCCCCCTCGGGGCGCGCGCGCCATTAAGCAGACGAGACTAGGTGAGGCTACAGTGAGAGCCCATGAGGCGACGGCACTGTAGGCATGTTTGCCTCGACAAAGCCCTCGTCATCAGAGGCGAGGCAACAGTAACCAGTCCCCGACAAGATCCCCCAGCGATGGGGCGGCTGTCGATTAACGGCCGGCAAGCCGTGGCGGGACCCACCAACAAGGGGCCCGAAGCGGCGGAGAAGACGGCGGTCGAGACATCGACGGCTCGGCCTGCACCCACTCGGATTACCATTGTACCCCCGGGGGGTAGGCCTATATAAACCCCCCGGGACACCCATGCAAAGGGTTGATCTCAGAGAGTTTTAGACACTACCATAAGGAGAGAAGAGAGCTAGCCTTGCCCTTCTTCCTCCTCCCACCGAACATCTCAAGGAGCCTCTTGTAGCTACTTGTTGATCTAGTGATCATGCGGAGACCCCGCAGAGCAGGACTAGGGGTGTTATCTCCATGGAGAGCCCCAAACCTGGGTAAGATTCGCCGGCATGCATGTCTTCGTCTTATCCCGTTTCCAGGCACCGGCGACGTCTTATTGGCTCCCACAATGATAAGCCACCCGTTGGCATATGACGCACCAACCACCCGACACGCTCCAAGCAAAACACATATCATGTGGTGAATAAAAATATAGCTCCAAGTAAAGTTACCGATGAACGAAGACGAAAGAGGGGATGCCATCCGGGGCATCCCCAAGCTTAGGCTCTTGGTTGTCCTTGAATATTACCTTGGGGTGCCTTAGGCATCCCCAAGCTTAGTCTCTTGCCACTCCTTATTCCATTGTCCATTGAATCTTTACCCAAAACTTGAAAACTCCACAACACAAAACTCAACAGAAAACTCATAAGCTCCGTTAGTATAATAAAATAAAGCCACCACTTAGGTACTGTAGTGAACTCATTCTAAATTCATATTGGAGTAATATCTACTGTATTCCAACTTATCTATGGTTCATACCCTCCGATACTACTCATAGATGCATCAAAATAAGCAAACAACACACGAAAAACAGAATCTGTCAAAAACAGAACAGTCTGTAGTAATCTGTATCAAACGTATACTTCTGGAACTCCAAAAATCCTACCAAATTAGGAAGTCCTAAGAAATCCGTGTACCAATCCATAGCAAGAAGAATCAGATCAAGATAACGTTTGTGTGAATTAACAAAACGAATTTACTGGATGCAAAAGTTTCTGATTTTCAGCAGGATCAACACAACTATCACCGTAAGCTATCCTAAAGGTCTTACTTGGCACTTAATTGGAAAAAGCTATAAAACAGGATTACTACAGTAGCATAATCATGTGGACACACAAAAACAGTAAGGATAAATATTGGGTTGTCTCTCAACAAGCGCTTTTCTTTGATGCCTTTCTAGCTAGGCAAGATGATGACAATGATGCTCACATAAAAGATAAGAATTGAAACATAACGGGACCATCATGAAGCATATGACTAGCACATTTAAGTCTAACCCACTTCCTATGCATAGGGATTTTGTGAGCAAACAACTTATGGGAACAATAATCAACTAGCATAGGAAGGCTAAACAAGCATAAATTCAAGATTTTAAGCACATAGAGGAAACTTGATATCATTGCAATTCCTACAAGCATATGTTCCTCCCTCATAATAATTTTCAGTAGCATCATGAATGAATTCAACAATTTAACCAGCACCTAAAGCATTCTTTTCATTATCTACAAGCATAGAAAATGTACTACTCTCCACATAAGCAAATTTCTTCTCATGAATAGTAGTGGGAGCAAACTCAAAATAATTATCATGTGACGCATAATCCAATTGAAAACTAAAATCATGATGACAAGTTTCATGGTTATTATTATTCTTAATAGCATACAAGTCATCACAATAATCATCATAGATAGCAACTTTGTTCTCATAATCAATTGGGACCTCTTCCGAAATAGTGCATTCATCACTAAATAAAGTCCTGACCTCTCCAAATCCACTTTCATAATTATCACAATAATATTCATCCTCCAAAATAGTGGGATCATTACTTCCTAAAGTTGACACTCTTCCAAACCCACTTTTATCAATACAATCATCATAAATAGGAGGCATGCTATCATCAAAATAAATTTGCTCATCAAAGCTTGGGGGACAAAATATATCATATTCATCAAACATAACTTCCCCAAGCTTGTGGCTTTGCATATCATTAGCATCATGGATATTCAAGGAATTCATACTAACAACATTGCAATCATGCTCATCATACAAAGATTTAGTACCAAGCATTTTAATGCATTCTTCTTCTAGCACTTGAGCACAATTTTCCTTTCCATCATACTCACGAAAGATATTAAAAAGACGAAGAAACTCAATTCCATTTTTTTGTAGTTTTATTTTATAAATTAAACTAGTGATAAAACAAGAAACAAAAAGATTCGATTGCAAGATCAAAAGATATACCTTCAAGCACTCACCTCCCCGGCAACGGCGCCAGAAAACAGCTTGATGTCTACTACTCAACCTTCTTCTTGTAGACGTTGTTGGGCCTGCAAGTGCACAGGTTTGTAGGACAGTAGCAAATTTCCCTCAAGTGGATGACCTAAGGTTTATCAATCCGTAGGAGGCTTAGGATGAAGATGGTCTCTCTCAAGCAACCCTGCAACCAAATAACATAGAGTCTCTTGTGTCCCCAACACACCCAATACAATGGTAAATTGTATAGGTGCACTAGTTCGGCGAAGAGATGGTGATACAAGTGCAATATGGATGGTAGATAAAGGTATTTGTAATCTGAAAATATAAAAACAGCAAGGTAACTAATGATAAAAGTGAGCGTAAACGGTATTGCAATGGTAGGAAACAAGGCATAGAGTTCATACTTTCACTAGTGCAAGTTCTCTCAACAATAATAACATAGATAGATCATATAACAATCCCTCAACATGCAACAAAGAGTCACTCCAAAGCCACTAATAGCGGAGAACAAATGAAGAGATTATGGTAGGGTACGAAACCACCTCAAAGTTATTCTTTCGGATCAATCTATTCAAGAGTTTGTACTAGAATAACACCTTAAGACACAAATCAACCAAAACCCTAATGTCACCTAGATACTCTGTTGTCACCTCGAGTATCCGTGGGCATTATTATTGCCTCTAGGGCATATTCCTTCTAGGGCATATTTCCTTCATATGCATCACACAATCTCAGATTCATCCAACCAACACAAAGTACTTCAAAGAGTGCCTCAAAATTTCTACCGGAGAGTCAAGACAAAAACGTGTGCCAACCCCTATGCATAGGTTCATGGGCGGAACCCGCAAGTTGATCACCAAAACAGACATCAAGTGGCACGTGATATCCCATTGTTACCACAGATAAACACGGCAAGACATACATCAAGTGTTCTCAAATCCTTAAAGACTCAATCCGACAAGATAACTTCAAAGGGAAAACTCAATCCATTACAAGAGAGTAGAGGGGGAGAAACATCATAAGATCCAACTATAATAGCAAAGCTCGCGATACATCAAGATCGTGCCATAGAGAGAACACGAGAGAGAGCGAGATCAAACACATAGCTACTGGTACATACCCTCAGCCCCGAGGGTGAACTACTCCCTCCTCGTCATGGAAAGCACCGGGATGATGAAGATGGACACCGGTGAGGATTCCTCCCTCGGCAGGTGCCGAACGGGCTCCTAAGAGGTTTTGGTGGCTACAGAGGCTTGCGCGCGTAACTCCCGATCTATCTTCTGTCTCGATGTTTTAGGGTACGTAGGCTTATATAGGCGAAAGAAGTCGGTCGGGGGAGCCTCGAGGGGCCCACGAGAGGGTAGGGCGCGCCCAGGGGGTGGGCTCCCTCTATCTCGTGGCTTCCTCGATGCTCCCCTGGCTTGCACTCCAAGTTTCCTGGGTCACGTTCGTTCCAAAAATCACGCTGCCGAATGTTTCATTCTGTTTGGATTCCGTTTGATATTCCTTTTCTTTGAAGTACTGAAACAAACAATAAAACAACAATATGGGTTGGGCCTCCGGTTAATAGGTTAGTCCCAAAAGTAATATAAAAGTGTATAATAAAGCCCGTAATCACTCCAAACAGATAATAAAATAGCATGAATGCTTCATAAATTATAGATACGTTGGAGACGTATCATTCTACAACTAGTATTACTAGATAAAAGAAATACTTGACTCTTACGTTGTCATGTAGGAACTTCAATTGTAATTCTTTCCAAGGAAGAACCAACTACATGGGGTGTTCTAAAATTGGGCTTGATCGGTTCTTCCTTGGGTTCAACCGTCGATGGAAAATTCACAAAGAACAGAGCCAATATAAAACACATGTTCACGAACTGTGTGCGCTTGGAGGACTCGTACCTCGTTCGTATTCGTCTTCTCTAGTATTCATTTTTCTGATACTTTTTGCATCAAATTCCAATGGTCCAAATTCCTGTACTTCTGTGTAGAACATGAAATAGCCTGAAATATTTTTGGACGTGAAACAATAGCTTCAGAACCAGTGGCCACATCAGTGTGTCTCCGGCAGATATGTATTTAATGGTTTTGCTTCGACATGTGCGTTGTTCATCTATGTTCATGTGTCTTCAAGTTGAATCCTTCCGATCTACGCTACTCTTAATCGATGGAGGTTGCTGTTCTAGTGCGCTAGTTTCATGAAGCCTTAGCACGATGACTTCGTGACTGTTTACTATAACAAGTTTTGCCAGGCTCCGATGAGAGAGGACGGTGTGCTTTCGGCTCACTTTAGTGCTTGTATTTGTCGCTATTTGGTATATAGATATGGATGAATTTTTTGTTATTTCTAATGTTTGTTGTACTGCCATGAGCCCATGACTAATGATTAATAGATTGAAAGTTCCCCGAAAAAACAATGCTATAGAAATACAACATGCAATATGCAATAGGTCTCATTTGCACCTATCATGCGTAGTTCCTTTCAGTTTGGAGGACCACGAGAACGGGAGCACTCGCGTTTTCTTTACAACAACAGGTGTATGTAAAAGCCAATATGACAAGCTTCAAATTGTGGTCGTTAACTTTTAGCATGTGCAGTTGGGAGTTGCCGGCTTTGGAGTGAGTGTGTGCACCACTTTCAACAAGCTGGTCCTACAACTATTCATGTGCAGCTCAGGGAAGCTTGATGTGTCGTGATCATAACTTATGTAAAATACAACAAATATGCTTGTGCATTGCACCAAAAAAATATCCTTAGTGCAATAAACATGGATCTAGACCCTCTCATAGGTTTTGAAGCAGGTAAGATGATTCAACTTATAGAGTAGCTTTTGGGAAATTTTGAATTTTAGAATGAACATTTTGGTTTGGGTGTGATATCAACCATCGTGCTTCAAATATCAAATCTTAGGGAAGAACATTACACGACCAGAAAGCCCATATGTGCAGAATACACCTGGCATGTTGTAAGCTTCGATATATCCTTGTTTCGTTCGGCCTTGGGTTTTATTAAGCAACAACAAGCAAGGAGTCGATCCGCATGTCAGCGCATGGGGTAGCTCACGCTAGTTGGATGCTTTTATTTATACTAGCGTGAGCTACCCCATGCGCTGACACGTATAAATAAAAGCATCCACAAGGCGTCCACAAGGCTGACACGTATAAATAAAAGCATCCATGCACTGACTTGGAGTTGAAGTCAGAAACGCCACAAGGCGTCCACGAGGCAGGAGGGCGTGCCCATGGGGTAGGTGCGCCCTCACCCTCGTGGGCCCCTCGTAGCTCCACCGACGTACTTCTTTCGCTTATATATACTCTTATACCCTAGAAACATCAGGGGGAGCCACGAAACCACTTTTCCACCGCTGCAACCTTCTGTACCCATGAGATCCCATCTTGGGGCCTTTTCCGGCAATTTGCCAGAGGCGGAATCAATCATGGAGGGCTTCTACATCAACACCATTGCCTCTCCGATGAAGCGTGAGTAGTTTACCACAGACCTTCGGGTCCATAGTTATTAGCTAGATGGCTTCTTCTCTCTCTTTGATTCTCAATACCATGTTCTCCTCGATGTTCTTGGAGATCTATTCGATGTAATACTCTTTTGCGGTGTGTTTGCCGAGATCCGATGAATTGTGGATTTATGAACAAGATTATCTATTAATATTATTTGGTTCTTCTCTGAATTCTTATATGCATGATTTGATATCTTTGCAAGTTTCTTCGAATTATCGGTTTAGTTTAGCCTACTAGATTGATCTTTCTTGCAATGGGAGAAGTGCTTAACTTTGGGTTCAGTCTTGCGGTGTCCTTTCCCAGTGACAGTAGGGGTAGCAAGGCACGTATTGTATTGTTGCCATCGAGGATAAAAAGATGGGGTTTATATCATATTGCTTGAGTTTATCCCTCTACATCATGTCATCTTGCTTAATGCGTTACTCCGTTCTTATGAACTTAATACTCTAAATGCATGCTGGATAGCGGTTGATGTGTGGAGTAATAGTAGTAGATGCAGAATCATTTCAGTCTACTTGACACGGACGTGATGCCTATAGTCATGATCATTGCCTTAGATATCTTCATAATTATGCGCTTTTCTATCAATTGCTCGACAGTAATTTGTCACCCACCGTAATACATGCTATTTTGAGAGAAGCCACTAGTGAAACCTATGGCCCTCGGGTCTCTTTTCTATTATATTACATCTCTTTTCCATTATATCGCATCTCGTTTAATATTTTGCAATCTTTAATTTCCAATCTATACAACAAAAATACCAAAAATATTTACTTTACTATCTTTATTAGATCTCACTTTTGCGAATGACCATGAAGAGATTGACAACCTTTTATCGCGTTGGTTGCAAGGTTCTTGATTGTTTGTGCAGGTACTAGGTGACTTGTGCGTCGTCTCCTACTGGATTGATACCTTGGTTCTCAAAATTGAGGGAAATACTTACGCTACTTTGTTGCATCACCGTTTGCTCTTCAAGGGGAAAAGCAACGCAAGCTTAGGAGGTAGCAAGAAGGATTTCTGGCGCTATTACCGGGGAGATCTACGCCAAGTCAAGCCATACCAAGTACCCATCATAAACTTTTCTCCCTTGCATTACATTATTTTCAATTTGCCTCTCGTTTTCCTCTCCCCCACTTCTAAAACGATTTTCAAAAACCTTTACCTTTTCTTCGCCCCTCTTCCATTCGTCTCTTTTTGCTTGCTTCTTGTGTGCTTGTGTGTTGGATTGATTGTTGCCACGATGGCTCAAGATAATACTAAATTGTGTGACTTTACCAATACCAACAACAATGATTTATTAGCACTCTGATTGCTCCTACTACCGATGCTGAATCTTGTGAAATTAATACCGCTTTATTGAATCTTGTCATGAAAGATCAATTTTCTAGCCTTCCTAGTGAAGATGCTGCAACCCATCTAAACAACTTCGTTGATTTGTGTGATATGCAAAAGAAGAAAGATGTGGATAATGATATTGTTAAATTGAAGCTATTTGCGTTTTCGCTTAGAGATCATGCTAAAACTTGGTTCTCTTCTTTGCATAAAAATAGTATTGATTCATGGAATAAGTGCAAAGATGATTTTATCTCTAAGTATTTTCCTCCCGCTAAGATCATCTCTCTTAGGAACAATATTATGAATTTTAAGCAACTTGATCATGAGCATGTTGCACAAGCTTGGTATAGGATGAAATTAATGATACATAATTGCACTACACATGGTTTGAATTTGTGGATGATTATACAATTTTGTTATGCCGGATTGAATTGTGCTTCTAGAAATTTTTTAGATTCGGCAGCGGGAGGCACTTTTATGGAAATCACTTTAGGAGAATCTACTAAACTCCTAGACAATATAATGGTTAACTATTCTCAATGGCACACCGAAAGATCCACTAGTAAAAAAGTTCATGTGATTGAAGAAATTAATGTTTTGAGTGTAAAGATGGATGGACTTATGGAATTGTTTGCTAATAAAAGTGCATCTTTTGATCCTAATGATATGCCTTTGTCCACTTTGATTGAGAATAATAATGATTCTATGGATGTGAATTTTTTTGGTAGGAACAATTTTGGTAACAACGCGTATAGAGGCAATTTTAATTCTAGTACGTTTCCTAGTAATTCCTCTAATAATTATGGTAATTTCTACAACAACTCTTATGGAATTTTTTTTATAAGATTCCCTCTGATTTTGAGAATAGTGTTAAAAAATTTATGAATTCGCAAAAGAATTTCAATGCTTTGGTTGAAGAAAAATTGCTTCAGATTGATGATTTTGCTATGAACGTGGATAGAATTTCTCTTGATGTTGATTCTTAGTGTTTTTTCCAAGTAGAACCTTTGGGAAGACTTGGGTGAAGTCTTTGCGATCTAGCTGTAAAAAACAGAAACTTTTGCGCTCACGAGAATAGCTGTCATTTTTTTTACAGAAGAGTGCTTTTAGGTTGATTCTTTTTGAATATGATTAATAGACAAATTTCTCACGTCCACCAATTTATTTCAGAATTTTTAGAGTTGCATAAGTATTCGAAAGTTACTGATTTCTACAGACTGTTCTGTTTTTGACAGATTCTGTTTTTCGTGTGTTGTTTGCTTATTTTGATGAATCTATGAGTAGTATCAGGGGGTGAGGGAGTCCCGGACTAGGGGGTGTCCGGATAGCCGAACTATCATCATCGGCCGAACTCCAAGACTATGAAGATACAATATTGAAGACTTCGTCCCGTGTCCGGAAGGGACTTTCCTTGGCGTGGAAGGCAAGCTTGGGGATACGGATATGTAGATCTCCTACCATTGTAACCGACTCTGTGTAACCCAAGCCCTCTCCAGTGTCTATATAAACCGGAGGGTTTTAGTCCATCGGACAGAACAACAATCATACCATAGGCTAGCTTCTAGGGTTTAGCCTCCTTGATCTCGTGGTAGATCCACTCTTGTACTACCCATATCATCAATATCAATCAAGCACGAGTAGGGTTTTACCTCCATCGAGAGGGCCCAACCTGGTAAAACATCGTGTCCCTTGTCTCCTGTTACCATCCGCCTAGACGCACAGTTCGGGACCCCCTACCCGAGATCCGCCAGTTTGACACCGACATTGGTGCTTTCATTGAGAGTTCCTCGTGCCGCCACAATCGGAAGGATGCCTCTTCCGCCTTTAAAGACGGTACCATTGCCAAAGGAGCTTTGGCCGCCGGCCAAACTATCCGGCTAGGTGGTTTTCTTATGACCGCCTGTTCGGCCTCCGCTTCGACAATAACATCTCGGGTCATCAAAAGCGATCTTCACGTCAACTCGGAATTCACCGAGTAGCTGGATCCGATGGAGCTCTCTTCCGTAAACGAGCTCTTGGATCGCATCGCCGCCGGGAGTCGCTTCATGACTACGATCGATTGGGCTTAAAACCGATCCGAGAGATTAACTCTCCCGAGGTTACCCACCACGTTGCGGTGGTAGAGGAACAACGCGGCGACTCTTCTTCTACATTAAAGACCAGTTATGTCCGGACTCTGATCCCTCCATGCCGGATTCCCGGAGGGACGGACGTCAATCAAGCATCGAACCTAAAGTCGCAATGGACCAGATTCGTTGGACAACATCCAGCAATCCAAGCTTCCAAATTCGAAACTTTTGGCCCTTGAGCCTCAAGTTGGGCAGGGTTCCGGACTTAATTCCACCCGCCCACCCAAACATAAGCGATCTATCTCAAATCCAGCAAGAGCCCACGGAAACAGTACATCATTACTGGGCTAGATTCCTCCTGGTTATGGACAGGATAAAGGACTACCATGAGGAAAGCGCAATCTCAATTTTCTGCAACAATTGCACGGACAAGGGAATCACGAACGCCATAAGTCGCCGCGAAATTACACGCTTTGCCGACCTGGCGTCCATAATACGAAAGTACTGTGCGATGGAGAGTACCGAAAATCAAACTAAGTTTTGGGACAATCCGCTCGAACACAACCCTAGTCCAAAACAAAAGGGTGCATCATGCTCGAGCACCCGGACAAAAACCAAAAGCAAAAACCCCATAAAGGGCACGGAACCGTATTGGAGGGATGGCTCACGGACCTGCAAAATCCACAAGACAGAGGGCGCCACTCCAACACATAGCCTTGAGCATGTTGGATACTACGGCAGTGGCCAAAAGTGGCGAAGAGCTTCTAGCCCGGAGAGCCAACCCAACATACCAATCACGGTATTAATAGTCTTGAGACTTTCGCATCAAACAACAAGCGAAACGAACACTCCGCAGCCTTACCAAGTCTACCAAGTAGCAACAATAAATCCATGGAGGACACGGCTATCACCTTCAACGCCACGATTTAACCTAAATTCGAACAACCCGAGCACCAGCCGCATTGGTCCTCAGTCCAATAGTGGACGGCTTTCGTCTTACCAAGGTACTCATGGATGGCGGCAGCGGATTAGACCTCATCTATGAGGAAACTCCAAAAAATGGAAATAGACTGGAGCCGCATTGAGCAAAGCAGCACAACCTTTAGAGGAATAATCCCTAGTCAGGAAGCATGCTGCATAGGAAAAATCACACTAGATGTGGTGTTATTTCACGGACAATTACAAGTCCGAGGAGGTCACGCCCAAGTGGCCCTGTTCATTGAGCGGATATCACGCCTTATTAGGGCGAGAGGCATTCACAATTTTCCAAGCTATACCCCATTACGGGTACATGAAGCTTAAAATGCCCTGGCCCAATGGAATCATCACTCTTGTCAGTGATCCGGACATAGCACTCCGCGCCGAAAATAAGACAGCCGCACTAGCCCTAGCGGCACTATCCGAAGCCCTAGCGGCAGAGGAACTCACTGTGCGACGCTCCACGGTGAATAGGGATGATGTGATACTCGATAAGAGATCTAAGTCCACCTCTTTCAAACCAGCAGACGAAATAGTCAAATTCGAGGTCCATCCAACGGACCCCACAAAGACGGCCTCCATTGGGGCATAGTTAAACCCTGATGTAGACGCCGCACTACAAGAATTCCTTCGGGAAAATTGGGACATTTTTGCCTGGCACCCTTCAGATATGCCAGGAATCCCACGCAGGCTAGCAGAACACAGCCTAAACATCCTAAATGGATTCAAGCCAGTCAAACAGGCTCTTCGGGGATTTTCCGAACCCAAAAGACAGGCAATGGGAGAGGAGCTAGAACTATTAGAAGCCGGATTCATCAAAGATATAAAACATCCGGACTGGCTAGCGAACCTGGTGATGGTACCAAAAAAGGACAAATCATGGCGCCTTTGTGTCGATTTTAAAGACCTTAACAAGGCCTGTCCAAAGGATCCTTTCCCCCTTCCCTGCATCGACCAAATCATCGATGCTACCGCAGGGCACGATTCATTGTGCTTCCTCAACGCATACTCCGGATACCATCAAATCAAGATGGCGGAAACAGACCAGGCCGCAACGACATTCATTACTCCCTACAAACCATTCTGCTTCAACACAATGCCCTTCGGACTCAAAAACGCCGGCGCAACATATCAGCGCATGATTCAGACATGTCTGGCTACCTAGATCGACAAAACAGTGGAGGCATACATAGACGATGTGGTCGTTAAGACCAAACACGTCGAAACTCTAGTAGACGATTTGAGGCTCACATTCGATAACCTCCGAGCATATGACATTAAGCTCAACCCGGAAAAATGCGTTTTCGGCGTACCAGCCGGAAAGCTCTTGGGCTTCATTGTATCCGGTAGAGGAATTGAAGCAAACCCAGCCAAGATCCGAGCTCTGTCACAATTGGATATCCCAAAAGACCTCAAACAAATACAAAAACTAACTAGATGCGTGGCGGCTCTAAGCCGCTTCATCTCCCGTTTGGGAGAAAAGGCATTGCCCCTCTATCGCCTCCTCCGGCGTACCGAACACTTCGAATGGACGGATGTTGCCACGGCCGGACTCGAAGAAATAAAGGCCATATTGGCAACAAATCTGGTCCTGGCCGTGCCCAACCTGGGCAAACTGATGTTATTATACATCGCGGCAACACATCAAGTTGTCAGCGCGGTACTCGTCGTCGAACGAGAAACAGAAGGACACAAATTCCCTCTTCAAAAACCAGTGTACTACGTATCCACTGTCTTAACTCCATGCAAGTCCCGGTATCCACATTATCAAAAGATAGCGTACGCGGTGTTCATGGCATCCCGGAAGCTGCGACACTACTTTCAAGAGTGTTCGATAACAGTGGCCTCCGAAGTACCTCTCAACAACATTATAAAAAACCGCGACGCGATGGGCAGGATTGCAAAATGGGCCATTGAGCTCTTACCATTCGACATAACCTACAAACCACGTCGAGCTATAAAGTCGCAAGTTTTGGCTGACATCATCGCCGAATGGACCGAAGCCGAACTCCCTAAAGAGTACGGCGCATACTCGAATTGGATCATGCATTTTGACGGCTCCAAAATGTTGGCCGGCCTGGGGGCTGGCGTCGTATTGACGTCCCCAACCGGAGACACAGTCCAATACGTACTTTAGATAATGTACACGGACTCCAACAATGCAACCAAATATGAGGCCCTTCTACATGGTCTCCGGATGGCAATCTCCATGGGTATTCAACGCCTAGAGGTGCGCGGGGATTCAAACCTCACAATATCCCAAGTAAATGGAGACTTTGACGCCAAGGATCCGAAAATGGCAGCCTATCGTAACACCATCTTAAAAATGTCAGCTCGGTTCGAAGGACTCGAATTCCACCATGTAGCCCGGGATAATAACCAGGCAGCCGACATGTTGGCACGCATGAGTGCAAAACGTGACGCCGTCCCTCCAAACATCTTCCTAGAGCAGCTCTTTAAGCCATCCGTATTATGGGAAGAGGAGTCCAGAAATAACAACCCGGAACCAACCGCACCACCCAATAGGGAACATTCTGAGACAATCGGTGGCTCAGCCAATGAAATAACACCTTCAGCCCACGAAATAATGGCAGTAATTTCCCCATGGACAGAACCATTCCTAGCCTACTTAATTAGGCAGGAACTTCCCGAAGACCAAAATGAGGCCCGCTGCATAGTTCGGCGATCTAAAGCCTACAAGGTCCATGAGGGAGAACTTTATAAGAAAAGCACAACCGAGTCCTTCAAAGGTGCATCTCCAAGAGGAGGGCGAAATCTCCTGGCTGAAATTCACGCCGGACTCGGCGGGCACCACGCCGCAGCCCGGGCCCTAGTGGGCAAGGCCTTCCGTACAGGATTTTATTGGCCGACTGCCCGGGCAGATGCTCAAGACTTAGTCCAATGATGCGTCGGTTGACAGCTCTTTGCTAATCAAAGCCACATGCCACCCACCGCCCTCA
Source organism: Aegilops speltoides (assembly GCA_021437245.1). Taxonomy (NCBI): domain Eukaryota; kingdom Viridiplantae; phylum Streptophyta; class Magnoliopsida; order Poales; family Poaceae; genus Aegilops; species Aegilops speltoides. The sequence continues at coordinate 418,836,223 of CM038147.1, read as the reverse complement.
AAACTATACCCATCACCGGCCGTTCATGTGCAGGGGCTTGACATGGTTGGACCCTTAAAGGGGGAACCCACAAGCAAAAATACCTATTGGTCATGGTGGATAAATTCACCAAATGGATAGAGGCCAAGCCGGTTAAAACGGCCGAATCCGGACCTGTGATAGACTTCATATCTGGGGTAGTACACCGTTATGGCGTCCCCCATAGCATCATCACTGATAACGGTATGAACTTCACGGCCGACGAGGTTAAACTCTGGTGCAAAAAACATGGGCATCAAGCTCGACTACGCTTCAGTCTATCACCCTCAAACTAACGGTTAAGTCGAACGAGCAAATGGTCTAATCATGAGCGGCATTAAACCCAGGTTAGTGCGGTCCCTCATGAAATCTAACACGCACTGGGTGGGGGAGCTCGACTCCGTACTCTGGGGGCTGCGGACCACGCCAAATCGTACTACCGGATTCACGCCATTCTTTATAGTATACGGCGCAGAGGCAGTTTTGCCCTGCGATATAATTCATGACTCACCTCGAGTGCGCATGTACGAAGAAAGGGAAGCCGAGTTTGATCGGCAGGACAGTTTGGACGCATTGGAGGAGGAGCGCGACGTGGCAAAGGCTCATTCCGGATTCTATCAACAGCAGGCTCGAAGATATCGAAGTAGAGAAGTACGGGCCAAAACTTACAATGTTGGCGAACTAGTTCTACGCCTGCTGGACAAGAAAAAGGACAAACTCAAGCCCAAGTGGGAAGGTCCCTTCATCATCGATCAAGTCCTGACCGGCGGAGCATACCGCCTCTTAAACGATCGAACAATCGACTCGAGCCGAACCCATGGAACGCAGCCCGCCTCCGAAGATTCTACGCCTAGCGCCGGACTCAGAGTTCGTCTCCTTCCTCCGTCCACATTTTAAACGTTTGCGGTCTTTTTGATTTTTCTCTTCCTTCCTCCCTTCTTTTCGTAAAGCCTTTGTGGGCTAACCTGCGCATTGTTCGCACACACTTGACGTGCTACCTGCACTCATTATACCTGGGGGCTTCTTTTACAGAAGCTTATTTATACGGGCTCCATGCCCAACACATGCGTCACACTTCCGCATGTACCTTTTACTCACCATTATATGCATCGATATGACTTAAGTTTTGGCCAATCTGGGTTGCCTAGCTCCTGTGCTTACCCTTACGTTCCCGATTGCTTGGCTAGGAGGTAAAGGGAGCACCTCTGCGATTGTTACTGCTGGGTCAGCCGGATGTGTACCTCAGACTAGGTGAAGCCGAAAGCTAGCGTTCTTAAGGGAATATTCGGTCGGTGACTTGAAAGATGATTTCTTATTTATTTATTTATCTGCCCCGAGATGCTTTTCTGCTCTTTTCGCAGTCCGGACATGCACTTTAGGGCATGCCTCCCAGGGAAAGGAACCCCTAACGAAACTATTCTCCCTGGAAGATGTTTCTTACTAACCATGTAATATAACATAACTAGTTGGGCACATGTCTGATAAATCACTAATGACCCCTACGCCTGGTCTCCATGCATGCCCCGTTTTTTCATAACCGTGAGGGTATTCGGACACACTCCGGACTCTAGGGTCCTGAGGTTGAAGCGAAAAGCTCCACAAAGACAAACGATCTACAATCCGGCTAGAAGGCATTTTACATGTCATTTTAGATTACATCGTCACATTGACTGATTGTACTCCTCTTCAATCCCATCTAACAGGCTGTCTAGCTTATAGTCCCGTTGGGAATACTTAGAGGCCAACTCTACCTGGCCGTACATTAAGCCCACAGGAATCTCCTTCCCATCGGGCCCCACAGGTTCGACCTCGGCCATGTGGTTCGGATCAGCCTTCGTGTACCGCGTCTTCACCATGGCCCAGGCCTCCCGGGCGCCTTGACGGCAGGCCGATATCTTCCATAGATGGAAGCGCTGCCGTGCTCCCTGAAGCTTCTCCGCAAGCCCTCCAAGACCCTCGGGCAGGGAGACGGATGGCCATAAGGCACGGGCGCGCCGCTCATCGCTGCCGAACACGTTCGTGCGGTACCGCAACAGCTTCGAAGCAGATCACCCGTTGAACTGGGCATTTCCTCCAGCAGACGACACAGTGAGCACACCTATAGACATATTTCTGTCAATCGACTCCCTCGCCGAACTCTTATTTTCAAAAGAGTTTGCTCAAGCACTTAGTATAAATGCCGCAACGAAGTCGCTGATTCTCCTTCTCGGAGCCAGACAGCTGGGCCCGAACACCTTTTAGCTCTTCGCTCAGCTGGGTGTGGCCATCTTGGAGTTTGTTCCTCTCCTGTTGCACCTTCATAAGCACCTCTCACGGCCTTCACCATGCGATGAGTTGCTGCTTGTCCGGATCAAGTCCGGCAACATCTGCAATATTATTGTCAGACTTATACGCACGCCGCACTTCATAAACCGCTTATATTTTTGAAATATGTGTTACCAGAGGGTGTCTCTGTGGCTCCTCCTGCGGCGGCTAGTGCGGCCTCAAGTTGGGCCTTGCACTCTTGAAGCTCCTGGGACAGTTGGGTATTCTTCTTCGTAAGATCCTGCATATCAAATGATCCTTAAATCAGTTTTTCTAACTACTTTAAGTCTCGGGGGCTACTGGCATATATAACTATTAAAATTCCTTACCCGTATGTCTTTCACATACCGCCTCAGTGGCTCGGTTAAACCATCTTGAGCGGCACGGAGGTGCTGCCTCCCACATTAAAGGCATTCAACGCCTGGGGGAGAAACACGCGTCACAAAGAACTGCTCATGGCGCTCAGTGATTCATGGCGCCTCCACCTCGCACTGGTGGCGGACAGCTGTCGGCATCCTCCGTTGGAGGAGCATCCGGCTCGCGCCTTGCGCTCGCCTCCCCCTCCGGACCAGGTGTTGGAGCCTGGCTGGCGGAGGCTTGGTTGGCAACCTCTCCGGACACTATTCGGCAAGCACATGGAATTTGGAGGAGAACCCGCCTTGCAACGCCAAAGACAATATACGCGCTGGACTCGTCGTCATTGAAGCCTGGTTCGGGGGCTACTAAGGGAGTCCCAGACTAGGGGTGTCCGGATAGCCGAACTATCATCATCGGCCGGACTCCAAGACTATGAAGATACAAGATTGAAGACTTCGTCCCGTGTCCGGATGGGACTTTCCTTGGCGTGGAAGGCAAGCTTGGCGATACGGATATGTAGATCTCCTACCATTGTAACCAACTCTGTGTAACCCTAGCCCTCTCCGGTGTCTATATAAACCGGAGGGTTTTAGTCCATAGGACAGAACAACAATCATACCATAGGCTAGCTTCTAGGGTTTAGCCTCCTTGATCTCATGGTAGATCGACTCTTGTACTACCCATATCATCAATATCAATCAAGCAGGAGTAGGGTTTTACCTCCATCGAGAGGGCCCGAACCTGGGTAAAAACATCGTGTCCCTTGTCTCCTATTACCATCCGCCTAGACGCACAGTTCGGGACCCCCTACCCGAGATCCGCCTGTTTTGACACCGACAGGGGGTATGAACCATACAGAAGTTGTAATACAGTAGGTTTAACACCAATATAAATAAATAATGAGTTCATTAAAGTACCTTAAATTTGTGGTTTATTTTCTTATACTAACGGAGCTCATGTGATTATCTATTCAAGTTTTGTGTTGTGAAGTTTCCAAGTTTTTGGTAAAGATTTGATGGATTTTGTAATAAGGAGTGGCAAGAGCCTAAGCTTGGGGATGCCAAGGCACCCCAAGGTAAATTCAAGGACAACCAAAAGCCTAAGCTTGGGGATGCCCTGGAAGGCATCCCCTCTTTTGTCTTCATCTATCGGTAATTTTACTTGAGGCTATATTTTTATTCACCACATGATATGTGTTTTGCTTGGAGCATCTTGTATGATTTGAGTCTTTCCTTTTTAGTTTACCACAATCATCCTTTCTGTACACACCTTTTGGGAGAGACACGCATGAATGAAAATTTATTAGAATACTCTATGTGCTTCACTTATATCTTTTGAGCTAGACAATTTTGCTCTAATGCTTCACTTATATCTTTTTAGAGCACGGCGGTGGTTTTATAGAAATTATTGATCTCTCATGCTTCACTTATATTATTTTGAGAGTCTTTTAGAACAGCATGGTAATTTGCTTTGGTTAGAAAACTAGTCCTAATATGATGGGCATCCAAGATGGGTATAATAAAAACTTTCATATAAAGTGCATTGAATACTATGAGAAGTTTGATTCGTGATGATTGTTTTGAGATATGAGGATGGTGATATCAGAGTCATGCTAGTAGAGTAATTATGAATTTTAGAAATACTTGTGTTGAGGTTTGCAAGTCCCGTAGCATGCACGTATGGTAACCGTTGTGTAAGAAATTTGAAGCATGAGGTGTTTCTGTGATTGTCTTCCTTATGTGTGGAGGTCGGGATCGCGTGATGGTTAACTCCTACCAACCCTTCCCCTGGGAGCATGCGTGTAGTGCTTGGTTTTGATGACTTGTAGATTTTTGCAATAAGTATGTGAGTTCTTTATGACTAATGTTGAGTCCATGGATTATACGCACTCTCACCCTTCCACCATTGCTAGCCTCTCTAGTACCGCGCAACTTTCGGCGGTACCATAAACACACCATTTACTTTCCTCAAAACAACCACCATACCTACCTATTATGGCATTTCCATAGCCATTCCGAGATATATTGCCATGCAACTTTCCACCGTTCCGTTTATTATGACACGCTCCAACATTGTCATATTGCCTTGCATGGTCATGTAGTTAACATCGTATTTGTGGCAAAGCCACCATTCAAAAATTTTCCTACATCTCACTCTTGATTCATTGCACATCCCGGTACACCGCCGGAGTCATTCATGTAGAGTCATATTTTGTTCTAAGTATCGAGTTGTAATCCTTGAGTTGTAAATAAATAGAAGTGTAACGATCATCATTATTAGAGCATTGTCCCGTGTGAGGAAAAAAGAGAGGCCAAAGAAGCCAATCAAAAAAAAGAATGAGAGAAAAAGAGAGAAGGGACAATGTTACTATCATTTTTCTGCACTTGTGCGTCAAAATAGCACTATGATCTTAATGATAGAGAGTCTCTTATTTTTTCACTTTCATATACTAGTGGGAATTTTCGTTATAGAACTTGGCTTGTACATTCCAATGATGGGCTTCCTCAAAATGCCCTAGATCTTCATGAGCAAGCAAGTTGGATGCACACCCACTTAGTTTCTTTTGTTGAGCTTTCATACATTTATAGCTCTAGTGCATCCGTTGCATGGCAATCCCTACTCACTCACATTGATATCTATTGATGGGCATCTCCATAGCCCATTAATATGCCTAGTTGATGTGAGACCATCTTCCTCCTTTTTTTGTCTTCTCCGCAACCACCACTCTATTCCACCTATAGTGCTAAGTCCATGGCTCACGCTCATGTATTGCGTAAAGTTGAAAAAGTTTGAGAATACTAAAGTATGAAACAGTTACTTGGCTGGAACCAGGGTTGTGCATGATTTGAACATTTTGTGTGATGAAGATGGAGCATAGACAAACTATATGATTTTGTAGGGATGAACTTTCTTTGGCCATGTTATTTTGAGAGACATGATTGCTTTGTTAGTATGCTTGAAGTATTATTATTTTTATGTCAATATTAAATTTTTGTCTTGAATCTTTCAGATCTGAACATTCATGCCACAATAAAGAAAAATACATTGATAATTATGTTAGGTAGCATTCCACATCAAAAATTCTGTTTTTATCATTTACCTACTCGAGGACGAGCAAGAATTAAGCTTGGGGATGCTTGATACGTCTCCAACGTATCTATAATTTTTGATTATTCCATGCTATTATATTATCTAAATTTGGATGTTTAATTGGCTTTAATATGCTCTTTTATATTATTTTTGGGACTAACCTATTAGCCAGAGGCCCAGTGCCAGTTTCTGTTTTTTGCCTATTTTAGAGTTTTGCAGAAAAGGAATACCAAACGGAGTCCAAACGGAATGAAACCTACCGAAAGCAAACCAGAAGACTTGGAGTTGAAGTAAGAAACACCGCAAGGCGTCCACGAGGTAGGAGGGCACGCTGGCGTGGATGGGCTCGCCGCATGATCCACCTAGGGCCTGGGGTGGAAGCTGGACGCAGAAGGGAGGCACCCCCAAAGCTGCGGCATCCAGGAACTCGGCAACGCGCTCCAGCAGCACGTCTCTGCCGCTCTCCTGCAACCTGCATAGCAACAACTCCCGTGCCACCGTGAGCGTGGCCCTCATGTTCGCTTGTTCCCGTCGGGTGTGCGACGTTGTGGCTACGGTGTGGTTTGATGCCCTTGCGGCCGATCGCACTAGCCACGGAGTGAGGGCAGGATGTGCTTGACCGCATCTCCCGCGTCTCGCAGAGTTCTGTGGAGAGCGGGCTTCCTGAGGCACGGGTGAGGGAGTCCTGGACTAGGGGGTGTCCGGATAGCCGGACTATCATCATTGGCCGGACTCCAAGACTATGAAGATACAAGATTGAAGACTTCGTCCCGTGTCCGGATGGGACTTTCCTTGGCGTGGAAGGCAAGCTTGGCAATCTGAGATATGTAGATCTCCTACCATTGTAACCGACTGTAACCCTAGCCCTCTCCGGTGTCTATATAAACCGGAGGGTTTTAGTCCGTGGGACGAACAACCATTACAACAATCATACCATAGGCTAGCTTCTAGGGTTTAGCCTCCTTGATCTCGTGGTAGATCCACTCTTGTACTACCCATATCATCAATATCATTCAAGCAGAGTAGGGTTTTACCTCCATCGAGAGGGCCCAACCTGGTAAAAACATCGTGTCCCTTGTCTCCTGTTACCATCCGCCTAGACGCACAGTTCGGGACCCCCTACCCAAGATCCGCGGTTTTGACAATCGACATTGGTGCTTTCATTGAGAGTTCCTCTGTCTTTGTCACAATCGGGAAGGATGCCTCTTCCGTCTTTAAAGACGGTAGCATTGCAAAAGGAGCTTTGGCCGCCACCAAACTATCCGCTAGGTGGTTTTCTTATGACCGCTGTTCGCCGCCGCTCGACGATGACCTCTCGGTCATCAAAAGCGATCTTCACGTCAACTCGGAATTCACCGAGCAGCTGGATCCGATGAACTATCTTCCGTAAACAAGCTCTTGGATCGCGCCGCCGCACGAGTCGCCATGCACTACGATCGATTGGGCTTAAAACGATCCGAGAGATTAACTCTCCCGGGTTACCCACCACGCGGTGGTAGAGGAACAACGCGCAACTCTTCTTCTATATTAAAGACCGTTATGTCCGGACTCTGATCCCTCCATACCGGATTCCCGCGGAGGGACGGACGTCAATCAAGTACTGAACCTAAAGTCAAGCAGCGGACCAGATTTGTTGGACGACATCCAGCAATCCAAGCTTCCAATTTCGGAAACTTTTCGGCCCTTGAGCCTCAAGTTGGGCAGGGTTCCGGACTTAATTCCACCCGCCCACCCAAACATAAGCGATCTATCTCAAATCCGGCAAGAGCCCACGGAGACAGTACATCATTACTGGGCCAGATTCCTCCTGGTTATGGATAGGATAAAAGACTGCCGTGAGGAAAGAGCAATTTCAATTTTCTGCAACAATTGCATGGACAAGGGAATCATGAACGCCATAAGTCACCGTGAAATTACACGATTTGCGACCTGGCATCCATAGTACGCAAGTACTGTGCGATGGAGAGTTTCCGGAAAACCGAAACTAAGTTTTGGTACAATCCGGCTCCGAATACAACCCTAGTCTGAAACAAAAGGGTGCATCATACTCAGGCACCAGGTACAAAAACCAAAAAGCAAAAACCCCATAAAGGGCACGGAACCGTACAGGAGGGATGGCTTAGCGGACCCTGTAAAATTCACAGTACAGAAGGCGCCACTCCAACACATAGCCTTTGAGCATGTTGGATACTGCGGCAGGTGGCCAAAAGTGGCGATGAGCTTCTAGCCCCGGAAAACCACTCTAACAGTACCAGTATGGTGTCAACAGTCTTTGAGAATTTCGCATCAAATAACATGCGGAAACAAACAATCCGCAGCCTCGCCGAAGTCTACCAAGTAGCAACAAAAAATCCATGGAGCGACACGGTCATCACCTTCAACGCCAGCGACAAACCTAAATTCCGAACAGCCCGAGCACCAGCCGCGTTGGTCCTCAGTCCAATAGTGGATGGCTTTCGTCTTAGCAAGGTACTCATGGATGGCGGCAGCAGATTAAACCTCATCTACGAGGAAACTCTTCAAAAAATGGAAATAGACTGGAGCCGCATCGAGCGAAGCAGCACAACCTTTAGAGGAATAATCCCTGGCCGGGAAGCACGCTGCACAGGAAAAATCACACTTGATGTGGTGTTCGGCTCGCCAGACAACTACAGGTCCGAGGAGGTCACGCCCAAGTGGCCCGCTCAGCAGCGGATATCACGCTATATTAGGACGAGAGGCATTCACAATTTTTCAAGCCATACCCCATTACGGGTACATGAAGCTTAAGATGCCCGGGCCCAGCGGAATAATCACTCTTGTCAGTGATTCGGACACAGCACTCTGCGCCGAAAACAAGACAGCCGCACTAGCCCTAGAGGCACTATCCGATACCTTAGCGACAGAGGAGCTCACGGCGCTGCGCTCCACGGTGAACAGGGATGATGTGATACTCGATAAGAGGTCCAAGTCCACCTCTTTCAAACCAGCGGACGAAATAGTCAAATTCCAAGTCCATCCAACGGACCCAACAAAGACGGCCTCCATTGGGGCACAGTTAAACCCTGATGTAGACGCCAGATCGCGAGAATTCCTTCGGAGAATTGGGACATCTTCGCCGGCACCCTCGGATATGCCAGAATCCCACGCAGATTGGCGTAACACAGCCTAAACATCCTAAAAGGATTCAAGCCACCAAACAGGCTCTTGGCGATTTTCCGAACCCAAAAGACAGTCAATGGGAGAAGAGCTAGCCAAACTATTAGAAGCCGGATTCATCAGAGACATCAAACATCCGGACTGGCTAGCAAACCTGGTAATGGTACCAAAGAAGGACAAATCTTGGCGCCTATGTGTCGATTTTAAAGACCTCAATAAGGCTTGTCCAAAGGATCCTTTCCCCCTTCCCCACATCGATCAAATAATCGATGCTACTGCAGGGCACGATTCATTGTGCTTCCTCGACGCATACTCCGGTTACCATCAAATTAAGATGGCGGAGGCGGACCAAGCCACAACGGCATTCATTACTCCATATGGACCATTCTGCCTCAACACGATGCCCTTCGGACTCAAAAATGCCGGCGCAACATATCAGCGCATGATTCAGACATGTCTGGCTACCCAGATTGGCAAAACAGTAGAGGCATACATAGACGATGTGGTCATCAAGACCAAACGCGTCGAAACTCTAGTAGATGATTTGAGGCTGACATTCGATAACCTCCGAGCATATGACATAAAGCTGAACCCGGAAAAATGCGTTTTCGACGTACCAGCCGGAAAGCTCCTGGGCTTCATTGTATCCGGTAGAGGAATTGAGGAAAACCCAACCAAGATCCGAGCTCTGTCACAACTGGATATTCCAAAAGACCTCAAACAAATACAAAAATTGACTGGATGCATGGCAGCTCTAAACCGCTTCATCTCCCGTTTGGGAGAAAAGGCCTTGCCCTATATCGCCTCCTCGGTAGCGCACGAACACTTCAGTGGGCGGATGCGCCACTGCCGGACTCGAAGAAATAAAAGCCATATTGGCAACAAATCCGGTCCTGGCTGCGCCTAACCTGGGCGAACCAATGTTGTTATATATCGCGGCAACACATCAAGTTGTAAGCGCGGTGCTCATCGTCGAACGAGAAACAGACGGGCATAAATTCCCTCTTCAAAAACCAGTGTACTACGTATCCACTGTCTTAACTCCCTGCAAGTCCCGGTACCCGCATTATCAAAAGATAGCGTACGCGGTGTTCATGGCATCCCGGAAGCTCCGACACTACTTTCAAGAGTGTTCGATAACAGTGGCCTCCGAAGTGTCCCTCAACAACATTGTAAACAACCGCGACGCGACGGGCATGATTGCAAAATGGGCCATTGAGCTCTTACCATTCGACATAACCTATAAACCTCGGCGAGCTATAAAGTCGCAAGTCTTGGCTGACTTCATCCCTGAATGGACCGAAGCCGAACTCCCTAAAGAGTACGGCGCATGCTCCAATTGGATTATGCATTTCGACGGCTCCAAAATGTTGGCCGGCTTGGGGGCTAGCGTCGTATTGACGTCCCCAACCGGAGACACAGTCCAATACGTACTTCAGATAATGTACACGGACTCCAACAATGCAGCCAAATACGAGGCCCTCCTACATGGTCTCCGGATGGCAATCTCCATGGGTATTCAACGCCTAGAGGTGCGCAGGGATTCAAACCTTGCAATATCCCAAGTAAATGGAGACTTTAACGCCAAGGATCCGAAAATGGCAGCCTATCGTAACGCTGTCCTAAAAATGTCAGCTCGGTTCAAAGGACTCGAATTCCACCACGTAGCCCGGGATAATAACCAAGCAGCCGACGTGTTGGCGCGATCGGCATAAGCGCGACGCTGTCCCTCAAACATCTTCTGGAACGGCTCTTTAAGCCATCCGTACTATGGGAAGAGGAGTCCGAAATAACAACCGGAAGCAACCGCACCACCCAACATAGAACAATCGACATAATTGGCGGTTCAGCCGATGAAATAACACCTTCATTACACGAAATAATGGCGGTAATAGCCCGTGGGCATGAACCATTCCTAGCCTACTTAATTAGGCAGAACTTCCGAAGACCAAAATGAGGCCCGCCATGTAGTTCGGCGATCTAAAGCCTACAAGGTCCATGAGGAGAACATTATAAGAAAAGCACAACCGAGTCCTTCAAAGGTGCATATCCGAAGAGGAAGGGCGAAACCTTCCGCTGAAATTCACACGGACTAGGCGGACACCACGCCGCAGCCGGGCCCTCGTGGGCAAGGCCTTCCATACAGATGTTTTTGGCGGACGGCCCGGCAGATCTCGGACTTAGTCCAAAGATCGTCGATTGTCGGCTCTTTGCTAATCGAGCCATATGCCACCCACCGCCTCAAAACTATACCCATTACCTGGCCGTTCGCGGTCTGGGGGCTTGACATGGTTGGACCCCTTAAAGGGGGAACCCACAAGCAAAAGTACCTATTGGTCATGTGATGCGGAGCATCCCACGCTCATCCCCATGTACACTCCGACTACTCTCCAAGCCCCAAGAGGACATATGACGAGACCTCGAACATACGCCATTGGACACAAGGTGAATTCACTCCTCTTCAAACCGTCACTTTCCACATGTGAGACATGGCTACTACCTCATGCATGGACCTTGTCTATACTCAGGTACAACCGAGATGACCATGGAGAATCCAAGGACCAAGGCCAAGCATGGAAGAGGAGAAGGAAGAAGAAGAATGGAGCAAGATAGGACTTGCCTGGATCATCCGGACACCCAGCCGGATGATCCGGACCGAGCCCGGACGATCCGGACGACCACCCGGACGATCCGGCTAACGTGCCCGAAGACACCCGAAGCTGCTCGACGAAGCCGGATCATCCGGACCCCCGACACCCGGATCATCCGGGCCACCATCCGGATCATCCGGACCCCGCCTGCGTGCGTGACTTGGGACGAAGCCCGTGTACCCCTTCGCCCCTCACTTACCCCTTCGTGGCTTAGCGCTATAAATAGACCTCCTCCTCCCCATTTTGAGGGTTAGCATTGGATCAGCTCATATTTGTGTGAGAGCCTTTGCTCATCCACTTGGTACTTCTCCTCGGAGATCACGACCTCTTCGGAGAAGATCCCCCAAGCGGATTCAAGACCCCTTCTAGGGAAGAACATCAAGGCCTCCTCTCGGAGAAGAACGGTTCCTTTGTATCCTTACCTTTGTTGACTTTGGATCTCGTGAATCTATTATGTGTGTGGTGATCTAGCATTTGTGTGATCGATTCCTTGTTGGTTGAGTGATTCTCTCTCGTTTTCCCCGTGTTTTCCCTTTGTGCTTCCGCGTGTTCTTCGTGATTCCCCGTAGGATCCACTCCAAACGTGAAAGATCGATGCTATAGGGTTCCACCCTACATAATATGGTATCATGAGCCACGTTGATCACGTTTTTGGAGCCCCTACCCCGTGTTTTCTAGCTTGATTTTGTTGTTTTCGTCCTAAATCCGAAAATCCCCACCAAAAATAGCCCCCAAGTTTTTTTGTGATTTGTTGGTTTTGATGATGTTTTGTTGATTTTGATCCGTGGATTTGCTTGGTTTCAAGTGGATCTAGCATTTCCCCAAGTTTCCCCACCTTCCATCCATGAAATCTCGTCAATTTTGACCCCAAAATCCCCAAATTCCGCCCAAAATTCGTCCTCGAGAGAAATCGGCAGTTTGACCTGCCGGATCATCCGGACCTTCTCCGGATCAGCTGGACCATCTTCGGACGTCCGGATACCCCACGCACCCGAAAATGAACCGAAGGCAGCGAACCGGATCATCCGGATGTGCACCCGGATCATCCGGACCTAGCCCGGATCATCCGGACCTCCTCCCGGATGTCCGGTTAACCCTGACATTGACTCGGCTAAAATTTTGTTTTGGTCATAACTAATTCATCCGAACTCCGTTTTTGACGTTCTTTAGCTCGTTTTGAAGCTATTGACATCCCCTATCCCAAAAAATACCCCCAACATCATTTGACTCCTTCATATTTTCTGAAATTTGGCAAGTTTGCATAGGCCCTCCACCATATCATCCGCATTACCACCACCGACTTCCGCAACCTAACCCATTTTGTTCCCCATAGCATTAGTGGTTGCTTGAGTAGTGATTCGTGTCTCCTAAGGTGTTTCAGCTACTTAGGGACAATTGCTTCTTCATCAACCACCTCCACCACTTCCGCATAGACGTGCCCACCATACATTTCCACCCCAACTTAACCCAATTTTGTTTGAGTTGTGGCTTGTGTCTCCTAAGGTGTTTCGGCTACTTAGGGACAGCAACTTCAACTCCGACTCGTGTATAGCCCATCATTCCATCCCCATTGCCTAGTGCAACACCACCACCGCTTTCCGCTACCACCATTTTGACATTTGACGTTTGAGATTTTGAGTTCGCAATTTTTCCGTTTCCTAAGGTGTTTCGGCTACTTAGGGACGAGACTCCATCATCTTGGTTTCTACATCAAGAACACCGCCACTCATAATCGCCAAGGACGGTAACCTCCATATCATCTTGGTATCGTGGTATCCCTCCATTGTATATTCCCCTTGCCATTGCATTGTTAACCCCTAGCCTTACTTTTGCGTTGCTTGCCTATCGAGACTAGCCATTTGAGTGTTGCCGGCAACGTTACTTGTGCACATTAGTGATCATACTTCCCATAGCATACATACCATATCATCGTGGTGCATATATTGCTATCATATCTTGTGCCTCAAGTTTGTTCCCGCATATACACAATTGCTATCTTGGTTTGTGCATTGTGCAATAGTGGCCATATAAAAAAACAAAAAGAAATAAAGCTTTTAAGCAAAAGAGAGAGAGCAAAGAAGCTTGTAAGCAAGTGCCATAGCATCATACCACATTGCATTTAAGATTGTCATATCCGATCATTTTGGATCATCTTGAGAGGAACACCGGGAACCATACATACATAGCATACTTGGCATAGAAGAATATCCATTTTGCATCTTATAGGTTGTGCACAAGTGTCGTATCCGCCTACTGAGCAATCGTGCTAGCGTCTCTCTTGAGTTGTGCAACACGAGCGTTTTCCGTGGATTCCACATTTTGTGCTCATACCTTGGTTGCACGACCCCATTTATCTATCCGTGTGTGTGTTTCCGTGTGCCATTCTTTGCTATTGGTCCATTTGTTTCACTTGCGAATTTGTGAATCTCTTTCAACATTATTGACTCTTGCTAACATTTTGCATTAAATTTTTGTGCCACTATCCTCACCAAGCTCCACCATAAGCTTTACTTGTGTAGGTGTGAGAACCGACAAGGATTGGTATCAATAGTGCTATTTCATTGTCCGCATTTGAGTGAACTTGATTCATTGTCAACATCGGTCAAGGTACATTGGTATAAGTTCTTATCTTTCTCCCACTTATATTTGCTCGAGTCTTGTGATCGATAGGCAAGGCATTTCCTCTCCGGTCTACGTCAACAATGACTACGTGAACAACTACATCTCCAAAGCGTCTATCTTCGATCTACAACGACAAATGAAAGGCGCACAATCAAGATTGCAAGAGCGCATTGAGAACATCTCCATCAACATTTTCCACTCCGAAGCAAGGAAAAGGGACTACATCGACAAGAAGCTTTCCGCACATAAAGAAGAGCAAGATGCAAGGATGGAGGAGATTAGAGCCTTGATCAAGTCTTCTTCCCCTTCGTCATCCTCAAGGCGACGACATTCAAGACACAAGTCTTCGGAGCATGAGAAAGATGCAAGTGCAAATCGTCCTCATCCACATCTACATGGCGACCACCATCACGCTCGTGATCAACATCGTCATGAAGGGCAAGTCACCTCCAAGCAACATGTGCACGACGACGACGAACGACATCTACTACGAGCTCAAGCACGACAACGACATCATCATCATGAAGATGCTCCACAAGCGCAAATGCACAAGTCCCAACAAGCCCTACTTCACGCCAAGTCCAAGCTTCAAGAGCACAAAAGAAGACCGCGAGACGACCACCACTAACACGGTGCTACGACTACAACAACCACTTCGGCATCTTCGCCAAGTGCTATCATGGCATCTTCGCCTTTGGACGTACGGCATCTTCGCCTACTTCCCACGTGTACGCCTACATCGACTTCATCAAGTTCAAGGCGACGACCTATGAGAAAGGGCGACACTTCCATCTTCGGAAGCCCCTCAAGGACGATGACCGAGCATGGGAAACTCCCTTCGGTCATGGAGACGAGCTACGAGGTGCCACATCATATGGACCTCCAACACCAAGACGGCGACAAGAAGGTCGAGCAAGGGCCATCCCCTTCGACCACGGCGATAGGAGTTGAGCATGGAGACATTTGCACCTACATCTCTCCGACACCAACATATGTTGAGATGCCCCAAGTGCCATGTGAGGAGAGCCACCACCACATAAGTGACATGACTGGCTCCACCATACGTGACATTGAGAGAATTTCCTATGAGAGGATGAGTGTGACCACCACTAGCCCCACACATGAGAGCATGCCACACATCCTATGTGAGGTTGAGCGCCATTTGAGTGACTCCACCAACCATATGAGTGAGAGCATCCTTGAGAGAGTGAGTGAGCCACAACACTTAGAGAGTGAGGTAGTTGACACGGCACATGAGGCCACTTTGATTTCTAACAACTTAACCTCTACTACTAGTGTGTTTTCTTCTTTGGTGCTAGGTCTCCTAGATGACGACACGCCTATCCTCGACGAGTCCATCCCTCCAATGGACAATATGATGGCCATGGTGGACGATGATGCACCCCCCACATGGTTTCATCAAGATTAAGATGACAACAAGACGATCTTCAACACCTCACCTACAACACATGAGCGACACTCCAAAGGTAACATAGGTGATGGTGCTTCTCTTGTCCCACTAGTGGACTCTCTTGACGATGATTTCTCCCATGATGTTGACCCACCTATTCCCATGCTTCATGCTAGTGACACTTCTTCATGCCTTGACTTACCTATTTATGATGAATATGATGATGAACATGTTGAGTTGCCTAGTTGTGATCCTATGCTTCATAGGATATCATGTGAAAATTCTATTGGTCACTTCATGTTTGACAATCCATTGAACTTGTCATATGCTATGAGTGAGATCTCCCATATTGCATCCCTACAATCTCAACATAGTAACTATGCATGCCCCATTAAAATCAATCCCATTTGCACTTATGGCATAGATAACGAGATGATGGTCATTGGCTTTTGTTTTTCATGTGATGATATTGCCATGCTTCCTTTACATGATTTGTGCAATTCATCTACTATGACATGCCATGATCACATTGTTTCGAATATGCATTGTTTTGGATGTAGTCAATATTCTCCACGTGATGTTGCTACTCATGCTCATGAGGAGACCCCCATAGTTTCCTCATACATATTAGGAGATCTTGATGCATTTCATACTTTGCATGATTCCCATAATTGCTTGCACCTTATGCATTCCATGAATAACAATGCTCTAGATATTTCTCATGATGCATTACACAATTTGAGTCTCCATTATGCGATACATAATAACAAACCTCTCATGATGGATGACATGTTTCTATATCATGCATCTCATTTATTTGAGCATTGGCTATTTTGTGCTAACAAACACATGCACGTGCGCATCATGATGGATGATGTGTACATATACCATGCACACACAATTTTTCCTTTGTCTTTGTCTTGTGTAGGTACTCACGTATACTCGTCAACCTCTCAATCCCAAGAGTTGACGAAACGAGCTCTTGAGAGTAACGATGACTTGGGATCCCATGGACTATCCTTACCACCGTTCCCTTCGCGCAAGGACTACGCGCATCTCTTTTACTTGGCTCTCATACGGCTATGGGCTATCTACCACTTGTCACCTTATGCCCATACTATTGTGTTCACTTTGCATGTTATGCTTGCTCCTATGCCTTTGCCATGCAACTGTGACCCTTGCTTGCATCTACCCATGATTCACCATTATCCTACTTCTATGTGTATTTGCATGCTTGGTGGAGATCCTTGTTGCTTTTGCCATGTTTATCATGTGCCCCATGCTATTGCTGCTTGTTGTGTTGGGAGATTCATGATGCCCCATTGCTATTTACATATAGTCTCTCGCCAATACATTGATGACATTTTACTCATATCTTGCTTTCATGCTTGTGCTATGACATGTGAATTATTCATGCCCACTATTTGCACACATGACATGCTTGCCATGATTCCTTCTAGTATGTTGCATCTTCGCACTACTAGCTTGCTTGACTTGATCCCTATGATTGCTTGCTATGTTGCATCACCCATGTTCCACTATTATTTGCTTTCTTGGGTTGATGACATATATGCTCACGCCTCTCACATGATATATCTTGATCATTGTCTCTTGTGACCATTAGTTGCCTCTTTCATATCCACTTGTATTGAGTGCAACCATCCTATGCTTATTGATCTTGGAGACTTTGACACCTTACTTGTGATGCATGCTTGTTTGATTGAGCCTATTGCATTTGGTTGTTCTCGTATCATATGCCTCCATACTATGCAATACGCCCTTGTCATTTCTTATGATGAGCATGATACATACATTTGTTGGGTATCTTACCACATGAATGATTTGTTTTGCCATTTCACTGACCTCATTCGTTTTTCCAAGTATTTGTCATATTCTTTCATTTTGAAGGATTTACAAGGCAGTACCACCACGAGACATATTGGTTATGTGAAGGCATACAAGATGCGCGACTCCATCATCCTTGAGAAACTCCTAAAGGTGACCTCCTTCCCTTTGAGCCATCCTCAAGTACGCATATTGGATGGGTCACTCTTTCATTGTTGTTTCCTTCTTGTTGTCTACATGATACATCTTGTGAATGGAGGAGCGACATTGGAGATTGGCTACATGGACCTTCACATTGAGGAGCGCTCGCACTTAATGGATGCACCTTCGGAATTCCACTCATGCCTCAACATCGAGCTTTGGTACACCAACACCTCCATATTTGTTGATTGTGCTCATACATGTCATGCTCGATGGACATATCATACTCACCACAAGTTTGCACGCTATGCATGGATTGACTCACATTATGCTTGTCTTGTTGCATCTATTTCCATGTCATCCATGATATATGAGCTTGTGCATTTCCTTAGCAAATTTGTTGTGATCTTCCTTGATGGCATATTCATACATAATGATCATATTGTCGACCATCAACTGCATGATAATATCCACATGTTGAGCATCCATTGCCATGTTCATGCATTTGATAAACCATCCCATTATGACATCATTTTGCATCGTGGTTGCATTGCTTGTCCTCCCATGAATGCTTTGCATCTCATTCTAGATCAACTTGATAAGCTTCATGCGCTTTGTCACGACCAATATTGCCACACGGACTCATTCTTACATGATGGACACTTTGTGTGCGCTAACCATTGTATTTCCGAGTGTTGCTTGTGTTTGCTCTT
This sequence comes from Aegilops speltoides, assembly GCA_021437245.1. Lineage (NCBI taxonomy): Eukaryota > Viridiplantae > Streptophyta > Magnoliopsida > Poales > Poaceae > Aegilops > Aegilops speltoides. The sequence continues at coordinate 418,817,933 of CM038147.1, read as the reverse complement.
TTTGCATGTCTATCACTCCGGCGACACCTTGGACTACTTGGATTGCGCCATGTCTTCAACTTCGTCCAACTACAAGTCCGTCCACGACTACCGTTTCCATGGTGATGAGGATCACGATCCGAGGTCGGATCTTTCACAAGGGGGGGAGATGATGCGGAGCATCCCACGCTCATCCCCATGTACACTCCGACTACTCTCCAAGCCCCAAGAGGACATATGACGAGACCTCGAACATACGCCATTGGACACAAGGTGAATTCACTCCTCTTCGAACCGTCACTTTCCACATGTGAGACATGGTTACTACCTCATGCATGGACCTTGCCTATACTCAGGTACAACCGAGATGACCATGGAGAATCCAAGGACCAAGGCCAAGCATGGAAGAGGAGAAGGAAGAAGAAGAATGGAGCAAAACAGGACTTGCCCGGATCATCCGGACACCCAGCCGGATGATCCGGACCGAGCCCGGATGATCCAGACGACCACCCGGACGATCCGGCTAACGTGCCCGAAGACACCCCAAGCTGCTCGACGAAGCCGGATCATCCGGACGGTCACCCGGATCATCCGGACCCCCGACACTCGGATCATCCGGGCCACCATCCGGATCATCCGGACCCCGCCTGCGTGCGTGACTTGGGCCGAAGCCCGTGTACCCCTTCGCCCCTCACTTACCCCTTCGTGGCTTAGCACTATAAATAGACCTCCTCCTCCCCATTTTGAGGGTTAGCATTGGATTAGCTCATATTTGTGTGAGAGCCTTTGCTCATCCACTTGGATACTTCTCCTCGGAGATCACGACCTCTTCGGAGAAGATCCCCCAAGCGGATTCAAGACCCCTTCTAGGGAAGAACATCAAGGCCTCCTCTCGGAGAAGAACGGTTCCTTTGTATCCTTACCTTTGTTGACTTTGGATCTCGTGAACCTATTATGTATGTGGTGATCTAGCACTTGTGTGATCGATTCCTTGTTGGTTGAGTGATTCTCTCTCGTTTTCCCCGTGTTTTCCCTTTGTGATTCCGTGTGTTCTTCGTGATTCCCCGTAGGATCCACTCCAAACGTGAAAGATCGACGCTATAGGAGTCCACCCTACATCATCATGGTGGACAAATTCACCAAATGGATAGAAGCCAAGCCAGTTAAAACGGCAGAGTCCGGACCAGTGATAGACTTCATATCCGGGGTAGTACACCGTTATGGCGTCCCCCATAGCATCATTTCCGATAACGGCACGAACTTCACGGCCGACGAGGTTAAACTCTGGTGCAAAAATATGGGCATTAAGCTCGATTATGCTTCAGTCTATCATCCTCAAACCAACGGTCAAGTCGAGTGAGCAAATGGTCTGATAATGAGCGGCATCAAGCCTAGACTAGTGCGGTCCCTTACGGAATCTAACACGCACTGGGTAGAGGAGCTTGACTCCGTACTCTGGGGGCTGCGGACCACGCCAAACCGTACTACCGGATTCACACCATTCTTTATGGTATACAGTGCAGAGGCAGTTTTGCCCTGTGACATAATTCATGACTCACCTCGAGTGCGCATGTACGAAGAAAGAGAAGCCGAGTTGGATCGGCAGGACAGCTTGGACGCATTAGAGGAGGAGCGCGACGTGGCAAAGGCTCGTTCCGCATTCTATCAGCAGCAGGCTCGAAGATATCAAAGCAGAGAAGTACCGGCTAAAACATACAATGTTGGCAAACTGGTTCTACGCCTGCCGGACAAGAAAAAGGACAAACTCAAACCCAAATTGGAAGGTCCCTTCATCATCGACCAAGTCCTGACCGGCGGAGCATACCATCTGCGAAACACATCGGACAACTGACTCGAGCCGAACCCATGGAACGCAGCCTGCCTCCGAAGATTCTATGCCTAGCGCCGGACTCAGAGTTTGTCTCCTTCCCCCGTCCACATTTTATCCTTCAATTGCCTTTTATCTCTCTTTTTTCTCCTTTCCACTTTTTTCATAAAGCCCTAGAGGGCCAATTGGCGCATTGTTCGCACACACTTGATGTGCTACCTGCACTCATTATACCTGGGGGCTTCTTTAACAGAAGTTTACTTATAGGGGCTTCATGCCCAACACATGTGTCAAACTTCCGCATGTACCTTTTATTCACCATTATATGCATCGATATGACTTAAGTTTTGGCCAAGCTGGGTTGCCTGGCTCCTGTGCTTACCCCTACGTTCCCGATTGTTCGGCTAGGAGGTAAAGGGAGCACCTCTGCGATTGTTACTGCCGGGTCAGCCGAATGTGTACCTCAGACTGGGTGAAGCCGAAAGCTAGTGTTCTTAAGGGAATATTCGGTCGGTGACTTGAAAGATGATGTTTCATTTATTTATTTATCTGCCACCAGATGCTTTTCTGCTCTTTTCACAAGTAGTACAAGCTATCCTGACTAAAGGTGGTCTTCGACTACCAAAGGTGTTGGTGATGACGCAGTCTTGGGCTCTGATGTCTACTACACAACCTTCTTCTTGTAGACGTTGTTGAGCCTGCAAGTGCACATGTTTGTAGGACAGTAGCAAATTTCCCTCAAGTGGAGGACCTAAGGTTTATCAATCCGTGGGAGGCGTAGGATGAAGATGGTCTCTCTCAACAACCCTGCAACCAAATAACAAAGAGTCTCTTGTGACCCCAACACACCCAATACAATGGTAAATTGTATAGGTGCACTAGTTCGGCGAAGAGATGGTGATACAAGTGCAATATGGATAGTAGATATAGGTTTTTGTAATCTGAAAATATAAAAACAGCAAGGTAACTAATGATAAAAGTGAGCGTAAACGGTATTGCAATGATAGGAAACAAGGCATAGGGTTCATACTTTCACTAGTGCAAGTTCTCTCGAGAATAATAACATAACTGGATAATATAACTATCCCTCAACATGCAACAAAGAGTCACTCCAAAGTCACTAATAGCGGAGAACAAACGAAGAGATTATGGTAGGCTATGAAACCACCTCAAAGTTATTCTTTCGGATCAATCTATTCAAGAGTTCGTACTAGAATAACACCTTAAGACACAAATCAACCAAAACCCTAATGCCACCTAGATACTCCATTGTCACCTCAAGTATCCGTGGGCATGATTATACGATATGCATCACACAATCTCAGATTCATCTATTCAACCAACACAAAGTACTTCAAAGAGTGCCCCAAAGTTTCTACCGGAGAGTCAAGACGAAAATGTGTGCCAACCCCTATGCATAGGTTCATGGGCGGAACCCGCAAGTTGATCACCAAAACATACATCAAGTGGCACGTGATATCCCATTGTCACCATAGATACGCACGGCAAGACATACATCAAGTGTTCTCAAATCCTTAAAGACTCAATCCGACAAGATAACTTCAAGAGGAAAACTCAATTCATCACAAGAGAGTAGAGGGGGAGAAACATCATAAGATCCGACTATAATAGCAAAGCTCGCGATACATCAAGATCGTGCCATAGAGAAAACACGAGAGAGAGAGAGAGAGATCAAACACATAGCTACTGGTACATACCCTCAGCCCCGAGGGTGAACTACTCCCTCCTCGTCATGGATAGCGCCGGGATGATGAAGATGGGGACCGGTGATGGGTTCCCCCTCCGGCAGGGTGCCGGAACGGGCTCCCGAGAGATTTTTGGCGGCTACAGAGGCTTGCGGCGGCGGAACTCGCGGTCTATCTTCTCCATTGATGTTTTAGGGTACGTAGGCTTATATAGGTGAAACAAGTCGGTCGGGGGAGCCTCGAGGGGCCCACGAGAGGGTAGGGCACGCCCAGGGGGGTGGGCGCGCCCCCCTGTCTCGTGGCCTCCTCGATAATCCCCCGGCTTGCACTCCAAGTCTCCTGGATCATAATCTTTCTAAAAATCACGCTGCCGAAGGTTTCATTATGTTTGGACTCCGTTTGATATTCCTTTTCTTCGAAATACTGAAACAGGCAATAAAACAGCAATATGGACTGGGCCTCCGGTTAATAGGTTAGTCCCAAAAGTAATATAAAAGTGTATAATAAAGCATGTAATCATTCAAAACACATAATAAAATAGCATGAATGCTTCATAAATTATAGATACGTTGGAGACGTATCAACATCCCCAAGCTTAATTCCTACTCGTCCTTGAGTAGGTAAAAGATAAAAGAAAGAATTTATGAAGTGTGAATGCTAGAAGGTGCACAAGTTTGATCAATGATAATTTCAATCACCTTTTCTAGCATGATAATATGTCATAACAGTAGTTCATCTCATAAAACTTCTCACGATAAAGTAACAAGCAATTCACATGTCAAAGCATGGACCATAAACTTTCTTGAAAACTAGCAAACTTCATTCTCAGTCATCAAACAATTGCAATTCATCTTATCTTCAGGAATAGCAAACTCCACATACTCAACTATCATATAGTCTTCTACAGTTGTTAACACTCACGCAATACTAATGGTTATGTTTCAATCGGACACTAAGAAAGATAGGGGCTTATAGTGTTGCCTCCCAACGTATTCACCTTTGGGTGATGTCAACAATAATAGTTCATGCTAACTTACATCCAATTGGATATATATATCAGGATCTTCCCAACACGAGGTGCTTGCCAAAGAATAAAATGAAAAAGGGAAAGGTGGAGATCACCTTGACTCTTGCATAAACTAAAAGACATAAAGTAAAAGATAGGCCCTTCACAGAGGGAAGCAGAGGTTGTCATGCGCTTTTAGGGTTGGATGCACAAAATCTTAATGCGAATGAACGTCACTTTATATTGCCACTTGTATATGGACCTTTATTATGCAGTCCGTCGCTTTTATTGCTTCCATAACAAGATCGTATAAAGCTATTTTCTTCACACCAAAAAATCATACATATTTAGAGAGCAATTTTTATTGCTTGCATCGATGACAACTTACTTGAAGGATCTTACTCAATCCATAGGTAGGTATGGTGGACTCTCATGGCAAAACTGGGTTTAAGGATATTTGGAAGCACAAGTAGTATCTCTTGGTGCAAGGAATTTTGGCTAGCAAGAGGGGGAAAGGCAAGCTCAACATGTTTGAATGATCCATGGCAATATACTTTAACTGAGATGTCAGAAAACATAACCTATTATGTTGTCTTCCTTGTCCAAAATCAACTCTTTAGCATGTCATACTTAATGAGTGCTCCCAATTATAAAAGATGTCTAGGATAGTGTATTTATATGTGAAATCTCTGTTCCTTCAATATTCTTTCATGAATTGTTCAAATGACCAATACAATGCTTGCTAACCTTCAATAAATTTACAACCTCTACTTCTTAGATGTGAAGTCATTACTCCCCATGGGATAAGCAAATGAAACATATATAAATTCAGATTTATGACAATCAACTCATTCAACCATTTACTCATAGGATATAAGTGAAGCACATGAGTAAATGACAAACTACTCCAAAAAGATATAAGTGAAGATCAATGAGTAGCTAAATAATTATGTAACTATGTGAAGACTCTATCTCATTAAGGAATTTCATATCTTGGTATTGTGTTCAAACAGCAAGCAAAACAAAATAAAATGACATTGCAAGGATAGCACATCTCATGTGAAGAAGCAAAAACTTAGGCTCAACCGATACTAACCGATAGTTGTTGAAGAAGAAAGGTGGGATGCCTACAGGGATCCCCAAGCATAGATGCTTGAGACTTCTTAAAATATTATCTTGGGGTGCCTTGGTCATCCCCAAGCTTGAACTTTTGTGTCTCCTTAATTCCTCTTATATCATGGTTTCTCTATTTTTCAAAAACTTCATCCACATAAAACTCAACAAGAACTCGTGAGATAAGTTAGTATAAACCAATGCAAAACCTTATCATTTTCTACTGTAACAAATCACTAAAATTATTATTCAATATTGCATACTAAATGTATCTGCATATTTAACACTCCTATCCTCAAACAGAATCATTAAACAAGCAAACATATGCAAGCAATGCAACCATAACAACAATCTGCCAAAACAGCATAGTCTGTAAAGAATGCAAGATTCATCATACTTACCTAACTCCAAAAATTATGAGAAAACTACTACGCTGTAGAAGATTTATCAGAGCTCAATATGCAAAACGTTTCAACATTATATCATGCTCTGACTTTTCTAGGAAATTTTTGCAACAGCGGTAAACTTTCTGTTTTCAAACAGCAACATGTATACTAGCAAAATAAACATGGTAAAGGCTATCCTTGACTTTTTTTATTGAAACTAAAGATGCAAAACATTTTTCTAAATAACAGCAAGCAAATACTAACAAAATAAAATGGCGCTCCAAGCAAAACACATATCATGTGGTGAATAAAAATATAGCTCCAAGTAAAGTTACCGATGAACGAAGACGAAAGAGGGGATGCCTTCCCGGGGCATCCCCAAGCTTAGGATTTTGGCTATTCTTGAATATCTTGGGGTGCCTTGGGCATCCCCAAGCTTAGGCTCTTGCCACTCCTTATTCCATAGTCCATCAAAGCTTTACCCAAAACTTGAAAACTTCACAACACAAAACTCAACAGAAAACTCGTAAGCTCTGTTAGTATAAGAAAATAAAACCACCACTTAGGTACTGTAATGAACTCATTCTAAATTAATATTGGTGTAAAATCTACTGTAATCCAACTTATATATGGTTCATACCTTCCGATACTATCCATAGATTCATCAAAATAAGCAAACAACACATAGAAAACAGAATCTGTCAAAAACAGAACAGTCTGTAGTAATCTGTATCAAACGTATACTTATGGAACTCCAAAAATCCTACCAAATTAGGAAGTCCTAAGAAATTTGTGTAAGAATCCATAGAAAAAAATAATCAGATCAGAATCACATTTCTGTTAATTAAAAAAACTAATTTACTGGGTGCAAAAGTTTCTGATTTTCAGCAGGATCAACACAACTATCACCGTAAGCTATCCTAAAGGTCTTACTTGGCACTTTATTGAAACAAAAGCTATAAAACATGATTAATACAGTAGCATAATCATGTGAACACACAAAAACAGTAAGCATAAATATTGGGTTGTCTCCCAACAAGCGCTTTTCTTTAATGCCTTTCTAGCTAGGCATGATGATGGCAATGATGCTCACATAAAAGATAAGAATAGAAACATAACGGGAGCATCATGAAGCATATGACTAGCACATTTAAGCCTAACCCACTTCCTATGCATAGGGATTTTGTGAGCAAACAACTTATGGGAATAATAATCAACTAGCATAGGAAGGCAAAACAAGCATAGCTTCAAAATTTTCAACACATAGAGAGGAAACTTGATATTATTGCAATTCCTACAAGCATATGTTCCTCCCTCATAATAATTTTCAGTAGCATCATGAATGAATTCAACAATATAACCAGCACCTAAAGCATTATTTTCATGATCTACAAGCATACAAAATTTACTACTCTCCACATAAGCAAAATTCTTCTCATGAATAGTAGTGGGAGCAAACTCAACAAAATAATTATCATGTGAGGCATAATCCAATTGAAAACTAAAATCATGATGACAAGTTTCATGGTTATCATTATTCCTAATAGCATACAAGTCATCACAATAATCATTATAGATAGCAACTTTGTTCTCATAATCAATTGGAACCTCTTCTGAAATAGTGGAATCATCACTAAATAAAGTTGACACTCTTCCAAATCCACTTTCATCGATATAATCATCATAAATAGGAGGCATGCTATCATCATAATAAATTTGATCATCAAAACTTGGGGGACAAAAAATATCATATTCATCAAACATAGCTTACCCAAGCTTGTGGCCTTGCATATCACTAGCATCATGGATATTCAAAGAATTCACACTAACAGCATTGCAATCATGCTCATCATTCACATATTTCATGCCAAGCATTCTATGTAATTCTTCTTCTAGCACTTGAGCACAATTTTCTTTTCCATCATACTCACGAAAGATATTAAAAGGTGAAGCGTATGAGACAAACTTAACTCCATTTTTTGTAGTTTTTCTTTTATAAACTAAACTAGTCATAAAACAAGAAACAAAAAGATTCGATTGCAAGATCTAAAGATATACCTTCAAGCACTCACCTCCCCGGCAACGGCGCCAGAAAAGAGCTTGATGTCTACTACACAACCTTCTTCTTGTAGACGTTGTTGGGCCAGCAAGTGCACAGGTTTGTAGCAAATTTCCCTCAAGTGAATGACCTAAGGTTTATCAATCCATGGGAGGCGTATGATGAAGATGGTCTCTCTCAACAACCCTGCAACCAAATAACAAAGAGTCTCTTGTGTCCCCAACACATCCAATACAATGGTAAGTTGTATAGGTCCACTAGTTTGGCGAAGAGATGGTGATACAAGTGCAGTATGAATAGTAGATATAGGTTTTTGTAATCTGAAAATATAAAAACAGCAAGGTAACTAATGACAAAAGTGAGCGTAAACGGTATTGCAATGATAGGAAACAAGGCATAGGGTTCATACTTTCACTAGTGCAAGTTCTCTCGACAATAATAACATAACTGGATCATATAACTATCCCTCAACATGCAACAAAGAGTCACTCCAAAGTCACTAATAGCGGAGAACAAACGAAGAGATTAGGGTAAGGTACAAAACCACCTCAAAGTTATTCTTTCGGATCAATCTATTCAAGAGTTTGTACTAGAATAACACCTTAAGACACAAATCAACCAAAACCCTAATGTCACCTAGATACTCCATTGTCACCTCAAGTATCCGTGGGCATGATTATACGATATGCACCACACAATCTCAGATTCATCTATTCAACCAACACAAAGTACTTCAAAGACTGCCCCAAAGTTTCTACTGGAGTGTCTAGACGAAAACGTGTGCCAACCATTATGCATAGGTTCATGGGCGGAACCCGCAAGTTGATCACCAAAGCATACATCAAGTGACACATGATATCCTATTGTCACCACAGATACGCACGACAAGACATACATCAAGTGTTCTCAAATCCTTAAAGACTCAATCCGACAAGATAGCTTGAAGAGGAAAACTCAATTCATCACAAGAGAGTAGAGGGGGAGAAACATCATAAGATCTAACTATAATAGCAAAGCTCGCGATACATCAAGATTGTGCCATAGAGAGAACACGAGAGAGATAGATCAAACACATAGCTACTGGTACATACCCTCAGCCCCGAGGGTGAACTACTCCCTCCTCATCATGGATAGCGTCGGGATGATGAAAATGGCCACCGGTGATGGGTTCCCCCTCTGGCAGGGTGCCGGAACAGGCTCCCGTGAGGTTTTTGGTGGCTACAGAGGCTTGCGGCGGCGGAACTCCCGGTCTATTTTCTCCATCGATGTTTTTAGGGTACGTAGGCTTATATAGGCGAAAGAAGTCGGTCGGGGGAGCCTCGAGGGGCCGATGAGAGGGTAGGGCGCGCCTAGGGGGCGGGCGTGCCCCCTGACTTGTGGCCTCCTCGATGATCCCCCGGCTTGCACTCCAAGTCTCCTGGATCATAATCTTTCCAAAAATCACGCTGCCGAAGGTTTCATTCCGTTTGGACTCCGTTTGATAGTCCTTTTCTTCGAAATACTAAAATAGGCAATAAAACAACAATATGGGTTGGGCCCTCGGTTAATAGGTTAGTCCGAAAAGTAATATAAAAGTGTATAATAAAGCCCGTAATCATTCAAAATAGATAATAAAATAGCATGGATGCTTCATAAATTATAGATACGTTGGAGACGTATTAGGCTCCACGGTGACCTCCGTCCTGCTGGTCTTGGTCTCGTTGCACTGATATGGAAACCTTTGCTTGATGCCTCGATACTCCGTGCCTACGCTTGCCCCCTTTGCACCAAAGAGGAAACAAGGACACTGCGCAGGCTGGTGCCCGTCTGGCGCCCGCCTGGTCTTGATTGTTATGGCTTGCGTCATGAGCACCTCGCGAGGCGCCCCTTGCCTTGATCTCTCCGCCTCCTTGGTAGCCTGCCTGGTGAGGCGGCCCCTGGGGAGGCCTTGCGTTGTCCACCCCGCGAGGCTTGTTCCCTAGCGAGGGTCTTGAGCTTGGGTTGATGAAGATGGGCCGTACTAGGCCGATGGTGAGCCACGCCGCAGGCCACAGGCAGGCAAGTTTGGGGATCCCCGTTCCCAGGACGCCGATAGTAGCCCCCGGGCCCAAGGCGTGCTCAGACTTGGCTTAGCAGCAAAGCCAAAGGGCAAGTGCGGAGCGCTGCGGGCCCCAACAGCCTGCGGCCTAGGTCGCTGCATGGCGGTTGATTGGACGTGGGCGTCTCCGCTTCCCCATGCTCCCCCAATATCCGCATGGCTAGGCGGCCACGAAGCTTTACACAGTTATTTCCTCTTCGTTGCCCGCGTGCTTCACTACAAAAAAAAGACACATCCGTGACATTTTGGGCCGAACAAAACTTTTTTCTGTCATACATATGACACTTCTATGACGATAATTGTGACAAAACCCAGTATCATCATAGATGTGGTGGGCTCCTACTTCTATGACAAAAAATCATGACAGAAAATGGGCTTTTCGTCCTGGGCGGGCCGGAGATGCAGCTGCATGACATTATTTGGGCCGTCCATGACGGAAAAAACCGTGGTAGAAGCGAGGGGGAGGAAAATTTTGGGGAGTTGCCGGTTACGGTGGGAGGTCGGGGGCCGAGCGATGCACGTTTCTCTCATACGTACACTGCGTGTGTGCGGCGTTAGCTCTAATCGAACCGGCGAGGCATTGGGCTCTAATCGAACCCGGCGATTGCCTGCAGAGCTACGTTCTCGAACCCAAGCGATCGATCGATGTCATTAATCGAACCCGATCGGCGATTCCGTCGCTACTATCGCTAATCAAGCCGATTGATTGGATGAGCGGTGAGTGTTGCGGGGAGGGGGTTTGGATGAGCGATGGCGGTGGCGTTGCCTCGGATGAACAGGACCCGTGGTGTGGAGGGCTAGATGAGCAGAGACGGTGGAGGGTGGCGGTGGAGGGTGGTTAAACAGACCCGTGGTGTGGAGGGCTGGATGAGCAGTGAGCGGTGGAGGGTGCCCGTGGAGGGTGATTTAATAGTAGCCGGTGGAGTAGCGCACGGTGGAGGCTGGATGAGCAGGAGCCCGTGGAGGCCGGAGGAGGTCAAGGTAGCCCGTGGAGGCTGGAGGAGGTCGATGGTGGAGATGAGCGGTATCCGTGGAGTCTGTTTTGCGATGCGCCACACCCTCCCGATGAATAGGACCCCGTTTCGACCGTAGGAGGTCCGTTTAAATGCATTTTGCGATGCGCCACACCCTCCCGATCAACGGGACCTCCGTTTCGACCATAGGAGGTCCGTTTAAATCCGTTTTGCGGACGCCACACCCTCCCGATCAACATGACCCCGTTTATTGTAGGAGGTCTGCTTTCCTCCGTTTTGCAGATGCGCCACACCCTCCCGATCAACAGACCCGTTAGAATGTAGGAGGTCCGTTTCCTCCGTTGTGCGGTACGCCAGGCCTCGTGTCCATCGCCTCCAAGCCGGTTGGCTCCCACGCGTTCCGTTGCCTCCCAATGAACATGATGCATTTCGTTGCCTCCCGATGAACAAGACGACGACGACGTTGTTTCTCTATTCCGATCCAGCCATGTACACGAGCCCTGGCCGTACGTACACATACGTGGCCGTATTTTCTTTCTTGCAGCCTAGCCGCTGTACGTACGTGTACATGTTACGTGCGCGCCTCTACTACGACACGTACACGCCTCTACTACGACACGTGCACACCTCTACATCGACCAGTATATATGTACATACACGTTCGCAACCAGAATGACAACGCTACGTACGCTTCGACCAGGTGGGTCCTGACTATCAGGCACTTCCTTGCGCGCGAAGATGTAGCTGGTGGGTCCCAGCAGTCAGGGGGCGAATCATTTTTTTGCCCGGACGCACTTCCTTGCGTGCGAAGATGTAGCTGGTGGGTCCCAGTAGTCAGGGGGGCGAATCGTTTTTTTTTGCCGGGACGCACTTCCTTGCGTGCGAAGATGTAGCTGGTGGGTCCCAGCAGTCAGGGGGGCGAATCGTTTTTTCGCAAAATACGGTGTCTCGTCCGGTGGGTCCCCGCTATCAGGTGGAGGAATAATTATTTTGCATGTAATAAAGAGGCACTTCCTTGCTGCGGCCGTGGACCAAGCTGTCAGCCTCTCCACGTATAGTCCATGTCCGATGGAAGTCGTTCCTTGACCACGTTGATCACGCCGCGCCGAGAGCACCAAGGCGGTGGACGACGGCGAGGCCTAGGAAGGGGACGACGCGGAGCCGGGGAACACGCGACAGTGGATGCCCACGCGTAGAGGAGTACGAGGGTTCACTGGTTCACTGCGGTGTGAGACTGCCGTCGCCGCAAAATAACAGGGGGTGTGGGTGAGTAGAGGATGGCTGGCGATGGTGGGAGTAGTAGGGGCGGTGAGGCCTCCGCCGCATCGCAGCCGGCCACGGGAGGCAGGAGCACGAGGCACGACCGGCGCTGGTTTGGGCGGCTGGAGCAAGAAGACCAGAGTTTGAAGAAGCACTACGGCCGTTGGATGGACATCGTACGGTCTGGAGCTAGAATCGTGCATATTGACTAAGTTGACAAAGCCCTCCATCCCTGTCAACTTAGTAGGCCCACAAGTCAGCTTGCCACTACTGGGTCCCAGCTAACAGGTGGAGTATTCATTTTTTTGTGCGAATAAGGAGGCACTTCCTTGCGTGCGAAGGTATAGCTGGTGGGTCCGAGCTGTCAGCGGCGGTAACATTTTTTTTGCAAAATACAGAGGCCCTTTCGGTGGGTCCCTGATGTCAGGTGGAGGAATCATTATTTTGCGCGTAATAAGGAGGCATTTCATTACGTGCGGCCGTGGACCCAGCTGTCGGCCTCTCCACGTACATTCCACTTCAGATGCATGTGGGTCGTTGACCATGTTGACCAGGCCGTGCCGAGAGCACTAGGGCGATGGACGACGGCAAGGCCTAGGAAGGGAACGACACGGAGGCAGGGAAGACTCGGCGATTGTTTCCCACGCGAGGGGAGTACTGTTGTCTGAGGGTTTTCGTTAAATCTGCTGTTGCGGAGAATAACAGCGGTGTGGGTGAGTAGAGGATGGCTAGGCGATGATGGGAATCTGATGGGGCGGTGAGGCTGCTTGGCAGCAGAGCCGCCACGGGAGGAGGGAGCGAGCAGTCCACAGCGCTTGTTTGAGCGGCTGGAGCAGGAAGAGCAGAGATTGAAGTAGCACGAAAGCCGTTGGATGACCATCCAACAGTCACTGCTTGTGCATCAACCTTTTTTTAGGAAAGCCTCAAATATGTGGAAAACAACATACAACCCATATGCCATTATTTATAATAATTTACAGCCCATTTGCTAATTCTTAAGGTTTTTTTTGGAGCCCATCTTTTTGTTAGCATTACAGCCATATTGTGGCCACAGTTAAAAAATTATACGAAATTTTGCATATTTCGGTGCGGTCCGAACTGTTTTCAATCTCTAAATTTTGACTCACATTCAAACTGATTTTAAAAATAATTGTATATCAATATAAAATCCAACAAATTCTCCACGCATAAAAATTAATGTAATTTAAAATCTCGAAATGAAAAAAAAGATATTCAAAACTAATTGCCGGTTTGATGTGTTTTAAAAATGTACAACCCATTTCTCATTCTTGATGGGCCATTTTCTCGCCACCAATGAAAGCTCTCCTCGTCTTGAAAGATTTGCAGCCCAACAGGCCGACAAAGTGACTTACTTGGCAAATCACAAAAAAAAAGCTGGTCTGGGCGTGGACCCACTGTCGGCCTCTCCACGTCTGATACTCTTCGATGGAAGTCGTTCCTTGACCACGTTGACCACGCCACATGGAGAGCACCACGGTGGTGGACGACGGCGAGGCCTAGGAAGGGGACGACACGGAGCCGGGGAAGACGCGGCAGTGGAATCCCGCGCGGAGAGGAGTACGAGGTTCACCGGTTTGGCTGCGGTGTGAGGCTACCGTCGCCGCAGGCCCTGCCAGTGGTGGGAATAGTAGGGGCGGTGAGGCCTCCGCAGAGAAGACAACCAGACACGGAGGCGGGAGCATGAGGCACGACCGGCGCTGGTTTGGGCGGCTGGAGCAAGAAGACCAGAGGTTGAAGAAGCACTACGGCCGTTGGATGGACATCGTCGGTCCTTTGGAGCTAGAGTCGTTCATATTGACTAAGTTGACAAAGCCCTTTGTCCCCGTCAACTTAGTAGGCCCACAAGTCAGCCTCCCACCAAGGTGGGTCCCAGCTAGCAGGGAGAGTATTCTTTTTTTTTGTGCGTAATAAGGAGGTACTTCCGGTGGGTCCGAGCTGACAGCGGGGGGACATTTTTTTTCGCGAAATACGGTGGCCCGTTAGGTGGGTCCCAGCAGTCAGGGGGCAAACATTTTTTTCACAAAATACGGTGGCCCGTCCAGTGGGTCCCTGCTGTCAGTTGGAGGAATCATTATTTTCCGCGTAATAAGGAGGCACTTACTTGCTGCGGCCGTGGACCTAGCTGAGACTCTCCACGTACAGTATACTTCCGATGGAAGTCGTTCCTTGACCACGTTGACCTCGCCGCGTTCCGTTGCATGCATGCGTCCATGGGCGTGGTGCATCCCCACTATCAGCCTCTCACGTACAGTCATCTTCCGATGACTCTCGATTGTTGACCACCATTGACCACATCGTGCCGAGCGCACCCAGACTGGAACGACCCGGAGATGGGGAAGGCGGGGCAGTGGAGTCGCAGATGGAGAGGAGTGGGAAACTTCACTAATTCGGGTGCGCGGAATCACAGCCGCGGTGCCGCCCACGGGAGACAGGAGCAAAAACAAAGGTTGAAGAAGGAGCACGGCTGTTGGATTAACATCCAACGGTCCAGCTGCTAGAATCATTTGTTGATTAAGTTGACAAAGCCGTGCGTACACGTCCGCTTAGTAGGCCCACAAGCCAGCCACCAAATCTGATGGGTCCCAGCTATCAATGGGATGAATAATTTTTTCGCAAAACAAGGAGGCACTTCCTTCCGTGCGAAGACACAACCGGTGGGTCCCAGCTGTCGGGTGGAGGAAACATTTTTTTTCAGCTTAATAAGGAGGAACTTTCCTTGCGTGCGACCATGGACCTCGTGGGTCCCAGCCGTCAGGCTCTCCACGTACTGTCCTCTTTCGATGACTCTCATTTGTTGACCACGCTGCACCGAACACAGCGAGGCGGTGGACGACGGCGAGGCCCCGGATGGGAATGACTCGGAGATGGGAAAACGCGGCAGTGGAGTCGCAGATTGAGAGAAGGAGAAGGGTTATAAGTGGTTCTGTTGCTGCGTGGGGCTGTAGTCTGTGGAGAATAATAGGAGGTGTCGAGGGGTGGAGGGATAGCCTGGTCGGTGGTGAGGTAGCGCTTCACAGCGATGCGTGCTAAGCAGAGCCGCTAGCCGCTGGAGGCCAGACCAGGCGGTCCCGCGATGCTGGAGGAAGAAGACGAGAGATTGAAGGTGCGTGCCGTCCGTTGGATATAAATCCAATGGCTATGGATGACACAATCATTTGTCGACCAAGTTGACAATGCCCTGCGTAGGCTTCAACCTATTGGCCCACATGTCAGCCTGCAAAAATGTGGCATATATTTAACCCATGTTTTCTAGAATGTACAGTCCATTTGCTGTGCTGGGTGAACAAATAATTTCGCGTCAATCAGGCCTATTTATATTTTGTAAAAATCCCAGCATTATATATATGTACAGTCCACCATATATGTTTCCTTGAAATACACGTATTAGGTGGGCTCGTTATATATATAATGTTATGTTAGAAGGAGCAATTAATATCAAAGAATAAACCAAGAGGCACATTATATATATATATATATATATATATATATATATATATATATATATATATTAAGAAATTAGCAAGTTATTGCTCAAAATAAAAATGTGCGGGTTATTATTAAAGTGGTCCTTAAAATCTTCGCAAGCTTTTGTACGCAATCACCATGATTTTCCTTGCCTGTGAGTCAAAAACAACCAGGACTTTTCGTAAAAAAATTACTTTTATAAGTTAATAACACGTGGGATGTTTTTATAATGTATATATAAGTCTCTATAAAATATATGATAATAGTAATAATACAAATATATATAATGTGGTTAGAAGGGAAAACATAAATTGGACACGGCATTACTTTTATAAGAGACCCGCGTTTTATACCCCACAGTAGGCATACTAACAAGTTCACACACAAATACAACAAAAAAGGTAAACATTCATATCAAACTCAGGTTCAAAGGACACGTTCATATTCATAGCCAACATTCACTATCAACAACTCAAAAGATTCATATATACACAAGCTCAGCATATCTATGCATCCAAATGATTGATAGATCACACGACAATATTCATCCATAATTCACAAAAAGATTCAGATATACACATGTTCAGTATGTTTATGCATCCAAATGATTGAGATCACAGCCAATATGATCCATGGACGAACTTTAATTACCTAGGGTACAGACTAGTAAATGGTGTTCAATCGGAGGTACTTCTTGCTAAAATTAGTTCTTGTATGAGTAAACTTTCGAGTACATAAGAGGCAACACAGACAATCTAAACTTTGCTTGTAGGTTTATCCCCAAATAGTGGCCTCGTGCCGAGGGAGGTTTGAGCAACTTGGCCACTACTTTCATCCAACTAGTTTACTGGCTCATCTTGGTCCTGTATCTCGCCAAAATTCTACATTGCAGACGAGAAAGGAGGCGGTTGAGAAAATGAACCACCCGAATTTTTTGTGCAGTTCAACTAAAATGGGGCATCCTTGGCGTGCAGACAGATTAAGTGCCAGATGAATATATGCGTCAACCAACTTGTCTGGAATCTTTAGACTCCATGCCATATAGTTCGCTCCCATATGTGCCGATAACCAAAAGGCACAAGTTGGGACCAAAGACTGGACTGCGTTTTTCTGGGCTATGCACCAAGCAATATTTTTGGCGTTCACTCTCCTAATACTTGGAGTTTGACAATTGGTTGACACCGGTTGATACTCGAATGAATATAGGCACTTCTTTTCAACATCGATGCTTGTCTGAGTGAACTTTGGAGTACATAGCAGCAGATAAGTACTCATCCATCCGATCATTTTGTGTAGTTCTACTGAAATCACCCGATGTAATGATTTGCCTGCGAGTTCAGGCTCCAAATTACTCCTTTATGAAATTGGCAAACAGTAGCACAATACCAAATTACCAATACATATGACAAGCACAATAATCAGGATAAAGACCAGTACCAACCTGTGTCAGGTAGCATATCAGTTACTATTTCCTTTGACTGGAAGCCGAGATAAGCCAAGCGTGTCAGGACCGGATTTTTGGGATATTAATTTCCAGAAAAAGGCCCTTGTGCTCACCAGCCCCAGGGTTACAGTTAGCTGATGAGGCACCAACTTGATACAGAAATTCCAAGCAAAATACAAAATATGTAGTACAAGACCATTCTGGCCTATGAGTACAACAAATGGTTTCTAGTGGTTGATGGCGGAAGCGGTTTGTGGATCATCAGTGTCTATGGGACTCCATTTCCCACAGGAACAGCTGACCAGGTTAACTCCTATCTTCGCGAGGCTGCTATCACCATTGCTTAGGTTCCAGGGCTGTCATCACGTCGCTCCTCTCCATGCAAGAAATCTGGCCAAGATAATAGCCAGGGACAAGCCAGTGAGTACTTTGAATGTACTCGCAAACATTATGAACACGGGTATAATATAATAAATGATAATCATGCTCTGAAATATTCTATGATCATAACATTAGTCATAAATAAAATCCCTGATGCATGCAAGTAGGTTATTTATATGCAACATGAATACATAATAACAGAGTAGTAATAAGATGCACCGATCGGGTGTCTGAAGCGACGCCTCGAAAGGATAATAAATAACGAGCATGCCTCAATCGGGCGTCTGAGCGACACCACATAAAGGGCTTGTAAAGTAAACAACAAGCATGCCACAGTCGGGCGTCTCAGCGACACCACATAAAGGGCTTATAAAGTAAACATATAGCAAACATGCCGCAGTCGGGCATCTCAGCGACACCACATAAAGGGCTTATAACAGAATAATCACAGCGAATATCCAGGAGGTAGAACCATCCCAGGGATACTCCTTAAATCAAATAATGAAAACAGTTAGTCCACAATAATAATAATCATAATCATCATATGTCACCAGTCATAATCAATGTTCTGACTTAGTAGTTTTTCCTCCGAAGACCGACACTAAGACCGACACTTGACCCAACCCAGACTGTAGTCCTTAACCATGGACACGCCTATTCGAATAGATATAATCTCTGCAGAGGGTGTACTCTTTACCCACGAGTAACAGATTCCGTTAGTCCATCCGGACTAATTCCGCCTACGGTCTTTTAGTTGAAAACACACCCAACCGCACACACCAGCTTGACTCATCGGTGTCTGGAATCACCCACGACACTCGTTAAGCAAAACTCTAAGTGGGAAGGCTACAACCTCGCATAGCATGGGATCAAATTTATATCGCGCTCTCTAAGGGGTTCCCCCCTCTCGGTCCCAACCGGAAACACCCATGCCCCCGGACCAGGTGGCATGCCTACCGGATGCATCCGGTATCTTCCACCATGGCCTCTCTGTACGGTGTGTGCTAGGAAGGGGTTGACAACTTACTGAACCGTACCCTACCTGCAGTAGGGACCAGTGGTAGTACGAAACAAGTATGGGGGTTACTAGAACAAGACTCGATCTACGGTCGACTCAGGAGGTTTAGGTGTTACCTGCACGATTAGCATAACAAATATGTTACAACCAACAGACACAATCACCACTCATCATGTCTCACTATGCCGTACCGGACACAATCGTCTTGACGAAGACCGGAGACAAGCTCATGTCTACCCAAGACAGAGTCTTTCCCGGGTTCCTTTCGGGATGCATGAAAGGCGTATGATGGTGACTACTATCCCAAACATATCAAACTTCAATAGCATGAATCATCAATATGCACTCATGAGTTTGAACATATCATCACCACAAAAAAATAACGAAAACTCTGAGACGAGAGGTGTTGCAACCGTATCAAACAACACACGACAATATTATGCCAGGGTTCAGAATGCTTGCCTTCAAGAGTATTTAAGTGGGGTGTGCCTATTGAAAGTTGACTTCTTTCTTCAAAAACCTATTTTTGAAATTATTCAAATTAACACATAGTTTCAAAACAGTACAAAAAAGTTGTCTGAATTTTTTTCAAATAAATTTGAAAATAAACTAGACAATATTTGCGGGAGGTAGGAAAAAGAATCAACTCATTTGGAGTTCTATTTAAAAAGTTAAGCCCAGTCAAAGTTTAGTCAAAGTTCTGTTTAAAAAAAAAAGAAAAAGGAAAACGGTTCGCCTGGACTACGTCTTCTGAGATTGGTCGCGTACTTACCGGAAATACGCTTCCACTAGAGAAAATAACGTATCGACCGGGTTGCGCCACTAGTGGCTTGGGTTGGCTCACCGACAGGTGGTCCCCACCTGTCGGGTTCATCTCCCCCCCCGTGCGCGCCTCGACAGAGACAGGGGCCGTTTCCAACGGCGACCCCCGGCGACACAAGCCACCATTCGACGCGCTCGTGATATGGGGGTGTTCGGGAGGAGGCACCGCATCCATCTGCATTGGTCGGGGGCTCGGGGGAGCTTGAGGGTGAGAGCACCTTACCCCATGGCGGAGGGGAAGCTTCGGGAGGGAATGGGGTTTGGCATACCATGGCTCCCGTGTGAAAATGGAAGTGGGAAAGGGTTCTCGGGGTCGATTTGGAGCTAATGGAGCAGAGCATGGAGGAAAAGCACCTCAGGTTGCTCGGAATCGACCGGAGGGCGGCGGCGACCCTAACTGCCAGAGACGGAGAGAACGACGGCCTCTGGAGGAATGGGAGCTAGAGGGGCCTTACTATGGCATTGAGGAGGGTTCATGCCCAGCGTGAAGAGCCCGGAGTGGGTTTATATAGGCACGGAGAGGCGGTTCGGTGACGACCGTGGATAAGGGCGGTGGCTCACCGCCACTGTGGTTTGCAGGACGACGTGGCGATGCTAGCGGGGCACGGCGTAGCTGCAGGAGCTGGGGGATGAGAATGACCTACTCACGAGGGCAGCTGGCGAACGGAGGAGGCTTGGGCGGCGCCGTCCATGGCAGGAACGGACGCGGCCGCAGGCGTGCCGCCAAGAAGCTTGCTGCAGCGACGCTGCAGGGAGCCAGGGGGCGGTCGAGTGGGGTGAGACATGGCTATACCAGCGGATCAGATCGAGCTCGGGAGGGTCAACTGGATCGGCAGCTCGGGCGCCTGACGACGCAAAGCGCGCTGGCTGGCGCGCCCGAGCACGCCCACCAGATGTTCGACAAAAAGCCAGGGCTTGCTAGGAGGCTAGGGTGGAGCTGGGGTTTAACGGGATTAGGTTAGGGTAGTCTAGAGTCTTAGTGGACATGGTGGTTAGGCAAAGCAAGTAGGCCCAGTGTGCAAACTAAAACTCATGTCAAAACTGATCATGCCCATAAGGTGTTTGACAAAATGCCAAGGGCACTTAGGCATTTCTTGGGGTGGCCAAACTCTCCAGGCTGGTGTCTCTTTAGATGTAGGTGATGGTGGCAAGGTCATTTGGCAAAACCAGAAACTTGCTAGTGCAAGTTTTGCAAATCTTTAGTTTTGGACAGAAAGAAAAAGGCATGATTGCATGCACTTAAAAACCTCCAATGGGTCCACTCTCCTGGACTTAACGGTTTTGCAGGGTGTTCTATAAGCAGGAAAAATAATCATGGGTAAAGGAGCAAGTTAAAATATGGTTGCAGTACAAATCATCAAGTTGGACCAGAATGAAAATGAGGTTGATTCACTCAAATTTTTCAAAGAGCATCAATGGGTTTTTGCATGAAGATGAATAATATAATCCTACTGACACCCCCTAATTTTGGTGGAAGTTTTAAAGAAATATTTAAATAGGTTGTAGTGCAAAATTGCCCACTGGACCAGATTTGAAAACTTGGTGTAGAGCTCAAAATCTCCAATGAACAGAAGATATTTTTGCATAAAAGTGATTTAGAAACATCACATGACATCTCCAAATTTTGGTGGGATTTTCAAATGAATTTATCAAAGGGTTGCAGTGCAAATGGGACCCTAAAACTTATGAAAAACCATTTTAGAGAAATAAAGCTTCAGGGAAAAATAATTATCTAGATAATCCCACTGATAAAAGAATTGTTTTATTAGAGAGGGTAAATAAGTCCAATAATGATTGAAAAGTTTTCACTTGGGGTAAAAACTCCATAATAATGAAGAAAAGAATGGTTCTGAAATCAAAAGGAAATCCAGAAAATAAAAGTTTATGTTTCCTGACATAAATTTAATTAATAAAACAAGGTTAAAATTTTGGGGTGTCACAAAGCGACTGACAGCAAAGGAAGAAAGCAATCGGAGATTAGCGGTTGACAGGAAAGGATGGAAGCTGTTGAGGCAATGAAGCACCCAAAGTTTTTGTGTAGTTCCACCAAAATCGAGCATCCCTATTGACACATATATTGAGAGAGTGAGATTACTATAATAGTGGGACTAGTTGATGAAACATACACTAACAAATAGAAGCACCCGCATTATCTTAATGGGTAAAGTTAGCAACATAGTAGTCTTGCTTAAAGAGAGGTATTATTTTATTTAATCAGTGCCAATTAGCTCAACTCAACACTCAAAGCATTGCCATTTATCATAGGTTGCAAAACTTAAAAGTGCAAAGATAAAGGAGTTTCTCATGACAGTAGCACGATACAAATAGAGATGACAACAAACTAATACGGATGAAGGCCTTAGGCCCGTACCAACCTGAGAAAAAAAGCTTATTCATGTAGTCCCATAGGAGATGATAAAGCACTCACTGGAATCACACAATAGTATATATTTTGTGCACTTCAAATGTATGGTTGAAATCACTCTTGTTTACCAGTGCTGAGATTATATCGAAAGATTATCAAGAACTTCCAGCAGAGTTAAAGCACTGGCTGGGATACAGTTCATTGTATTGTCTTGTGTAGTTCCACTAAAATGTATGATTGGCACAACATGATCCCCGTTTGCACAAGTAGGAACAAGGTGAAACCTTCATTAGCTTAGTGAGAAAGGATAGGAAGACATTAGCATATTACTCAAACAGTAGCATCAAATTCATGATGGACAATATGCAAAACATTGCCTCATTGAACCAATGGCAATAAATTGACATGCAAAACAATAACACTATTATGTCATGACACTAATAATATTCCCTCCCTGCTCCACCACATGATTCACCTCCATAGACAAACATTCACACATACATGATTCAGCATAGGGTCCTACTAAAGATTTGTTTAACTCCAATAGGAAAATTAGGCAATAATAAATTAGTGGTACTTAAGTACTCCTAATTAATTAAGTGAGACAACAGAAGTGGAAGGGCTCCCTGGAGGATCGTCTTACATGTAAGGTAGTCATTGCCGGAGCCCTTGAATAGCCTTGACTGAGGCCTCTGGCTTCAGCAAGATTGCCTTGGCACTGTTTATTCTTCTTCTTCTTCCTCTTCATGCTCTGTTTCTCTTTCTCCTCACCAGTTGGTGAAACCAAGTACATGATTGGCCTTCTAATTCAGAATTGGTTTTGTCAGTGAGGGAGTACAAGTGTACTAGTAAAAACAGCATTATTTTCTCATGGCAGTCGGAAAATAGAGATGAACACATGCATTAAATATCATTCTTACCTAAAGGAAGGTTATGGCGCCAATATGGATGATGAGGATTGGAACACAGATCTCCCTTTGTGCAGTTCCACCAAAATGAACCAACTGTTCCATTCTGACATTCCAGTTAAACAGCACAAAAGTCACTTCTTTTAAGAAGAGTTTTGTGTAGTGCACCAAAAGGTCTACAACACAACTGTGTGAATTGGATATCCCTGTTTGCACAAAAAGGCACAGAGGAAACAGTTAGAGTCTCAAACAATTACAGGCAAAAACATTTGGCTAAACTTGTCAGTCTCAAACAATTACAGGCAAAAACAGAGCCATGGCTTCATATTTACCAGGGACATTATATTTAGAACAGCTAAGGCTGCGTTCAGTTCACAGGTTTGGTGCAGGATTTTCGTAGGAGCACAATTCCTACGGTATTCTTTCCCTTCCAACTGTTCGGAACACGGGAAATGTGAATAGTGTTTCATAGGAAAGCTGGTTTGGTAGTACTGATTCCATCGGATTAGAAACATCCACGCGCTGCTCATTTTTTTGGCGGAAGCCCGAGGCAAGCGCTCGCTGCCATGCGTTAGACATGTTGTTGTGCTGTGTTTGCCAGAATAAAAAAAATCAACCTATGTGTGGTACGTGAGGTGAGGACAAGAGTAGTCACTGTGCAGCTGAATTAAGAAATAGCATCTCATACTGCCAAGCATGCTAATCTAAAAAAACAAATCTGTACATTTCGTAGTCCATCCGAACACATTCTCTTGAGAGTTTCCTCCGGTTTGCTGTTCCATAGTTTTATACCTACATTCCTTTCCTATTCCTCTATTTTCATCAAGACCTATGTTTTCTGCCCCTTTATTCTGACCGAAGCCTAAATATTTGGTATAAGGGCATGGGATAGTGGGTGCACCAGCAGTACAACACCATGTACGTAAACAAGGGCATAAAGTGGTGATTCATAGTTTGTTTCCCCGAGAAACAAACATCCAAGAAACATATCTGGGTTGGTCCCATTTTTGTTCACTCTAGCCACCTACTCCTATGTGTGGATAACAAATCTAGTCCTGTTCATACCACTGTGTACAGCGTTACCCCTATATTTCCCTTGTCGACCAAGAGACCGGTTGGATGACCAGTCTGTACTACTTTCACCTCCTTTCCTTCCTGTTTGTACCAAGTCTGAAGTACATACTAAATTCCCCCACCCCCACTTTATTTCTTGTTTGAACCAAGTACTCCCTCCGTCCGGAATTACTTGTCATCAAAATGGATGTGTCTAGAACTAAAATACATCTAGATACATCCATTTCAATGACAAGTATTTTCGGACGGAGGGAGTACAAGATTCGACTCATGAAGTAGCTTTACCTCTAACAATAGAAAAAAAAGGTGACGTTGGACCATCCGATCGAGGGGACTGAGAGGTAGAAAATGATGCACATGCAGCGACGTAGCGAGCTGGGGAAGTAGAGCTAAGGCAGTTTCGAACGAACATATACCTAAAGGTCGTCGGGATGTGGATAGGTGGGCGGCGGGAGGCCGGATCCGCCCACAAGCAATGACGAAGGGATCGGAGGACCTCCCGCGCCGGCACTCGGCCAGAGATAACGTTGCGGCCGGCAGTGGATCTCCTCCCCCGTTGTCAACGACGGCCTAAACGCTGCCCCTCCTCCCCTTCACGGCGGAGGGGGATACGTCCGGATCTGTAACCAGCGGTGAGGTTAGAAAGCCAGTGTTTTTTGAAGGGAGAAAGACAGTGTTACTACCCCTATCTTGTTTAGATCTGGAGAGGATGAGAGTGTGCGAATAGAGCAACCCTAGCAAGCAAGCACGGAGGCTCTGGCCTATATATAAGTAGTGGGGTAGTTTTCCTTTTTCACTCCATCAAAACAATCGTTTAAAATTGTGTACTACTACATGCCAGGTCGCAGTTTTTTTAGTTGTTGATTGTTTTTTGAGATAGCTACCCGCTTGTTCCAAGTGGTGTTATGGTGTGCCAGGTCACACTTTGTATCGTTCAAGTCTGGTACTACAAGTCCCTCCATTAAATGAACAACCACCCCCTCGTAAAAATTGTGAACAAGCCCACGACTAAAATTAGCGGAAACGTGGGTTGCCCCAACATGCATTATTATTTATATTTTCTACTCCCTCCGTTCCTAAATATAAGTCTTTTTATTAGCCACACCTAAGACAAGAATTTTTTTTTATTAGCAGTGAACCCCACATGTCATAGACACAAAAAATTGTGGCAAGATTCCCTTATGCAAGCCAAAGTGTGTCTAACAATTTGAGCAACTCAGGTTAGGCAAGTGTGGGAAAAATAATGTGGCAACATAAGACAAACATAGTCACAATCCAAACAGCCACGTAATTTTTTGTGACATGCATGAAAATTTGGTTAGTTAAATTTATAGTCAAAATCTGGAAAGGTGCATCAAATCAACACATGCAAGTATCAAAAGGAAAGTCACGATATGCATGCATGCGTTGTACTCCCTCTGTTTCCAAATATAAGTCTTTTTAGAGATTGCAACAAGTGACTACATACGAAGCAGAATATGTCTACTCCTACATACGAAGTAGCCCATTTGAAATGTGTAAAAAGACTTTTATCAAGTGCAGTGCTTTGATGTGTCACGTCAACTCTTACAAGACCGAGAAATTTGATTACTATGATGCCCTCTCCCTCGTGGACTGAGCTCCGGTGCCTTAACTGCACCTGCCTTTGGCTGCATGACAGGAGGGCCAACCACCTGTTGGGCCCACCTATCATAGACGCAAAGGCAGGAGCAGTAAGTAGAAGCTTTCGCTACACGCTATCCCTCCCGCACGAGGTGGATGGACATGCAGCAGTGGATTCGACACTGTAGAAGTAGGAGTAACATCAGTTTTCGTCTTCTCGAAGAGGCGAAGAGCCAAGCGCAAACCAAACATGGCAGTTGCAAACGCTCGCGTGGTGCGGTTCCTTGGAGTACTAGCCAGGCTCTTGCATGAGACAAAATTGCTATTGTTTAACAATTAAACTCCATTATCCATTGGTTGATACTCATTCTGCATAGGTCCACGCGCTTAGCACCGTTTCCTCCTGGGGTCACTAATGTTTATTTGCTAATTAATAGCATTCCATGCAATGAACTAGCCATTGCAAGTCATTAAAAGCATGCACACCTCTCATCTCTTATTGGTTGATATGTCAAGAAACAAGAAACAAGGTAGAAGTTAATGCACCGTGCCTAAGTGTTTTGGGACTATTTGGTTTTCGTAAGATGACTTACACACCTAGACGGAGGGAGTAGTATAGACACAGAAACCGGAAAGGAGTATTTGCCTTTCTAGAGATTTCAACAAGTGACTAGACTACACCGTGTGCAGTACCCCCTCCCTTCCAGTTTATAGGGCTCAAATCTCAAATCTCATGAACCAAGGCATTTTGCGATTGGAGGAATGTATCTTGTACTTTACAAAACTACCCTATTAAAACTCATGCATTAATACGTAGTTCTCTCGTTTTCCTCTCCGCCTTGGTCGCGGTGCACAATTTTGAGCACTCCTATATTACTAGCCGCTCTATCTACATGCGGGACATTTCAAAGCATCCGGGCCCATGTTCCATCCACCAAATCACAGCGAGGTGCTACAGTCGAGACTCACCTGTCACCCTGGTGTGGCCATCATGACCCATCATATCACAAAACCCACACCTTTACCAGTAGTGGTAAGGTGGCCTCCAAGTTGTACTGGACGAAGCAACCATCATTTCATTAGAACGCTCGTTCAAGCCCTTTCTTCCCTTTCTTGAAGAAAACCTCACTCCGGGCTACTCACTTCTGCCATTTTTCTTCTGTATCGACGAAGGAAAGGTGGGCGAATCAGTTATGCTGCTATATTTTCATTCCAATAATCTTCTTTTTGCGAAGCACCGAACGATTCTCACATCCTATTCCTTTCCCATTTTCATTGCAATTGTGGTTTCCTTTCGATTGCTTTTATTTTGTCAGTTAATTGATGGATCCTAGAGCACTAGGCAAAGAGTTGCCGACGGACAACCCACTGGAGACAGCGATCTCCAGGAAGCAAGCACCGACCAACGAGTTGACCATGTTGGCAGGCCAAGCCATGGAGACGAAGAACTCCAAGAAACAAGCACTGGCCAAAGAGTTGAGGACGTTGGCGGACGAACTCCTCAAAGAAAGTTGGAAGAACAACAAGGGCCCCACCGTGCCTACCCCAGGAACTCTGATTGCCACCTATGTGAGGCTCAAGATCGAGTTTGAGGAGATAGTCGCCGTTGAGAAGCGAGATTACCACAGCAAGGTGATGGCCCCATCGAGGGCGAGGAGATGGCCCCGAGAGGATGAGATCCCAGTGAGCTGCACAAGGTAAAAATAATGGCTTATTACCATAGTTGTCATTTTGTTTATTTGCAATGTGCTTGCTAATATGTTAGGGTTGTGCAGTGCGGTGGTTGTCCTTGATGATTCGATGTCGTGGCCCGTCTGTTGGCATTGCCGGAGATCGATTCGATCTTTGCTGTCCATCCTGTGGACATCGCCCGAAGATCGATTCCGATGTCGCGGTCAGTCCTATGGACATCGCCCCAGAAATCGATTCCCATGCCGTTGTCCGTGCTGTGGTCATTGCCCGAGAGATCTATGACAAGAAATAGTTGGTCGCGCTAATCCTTCAGGGTAGTTTGCATTGCCCTGTGTTTAATTACCAAAACGATGCGTGTTATCAAACCATCTTAGGGCTAGTGCACTGTCTTGTGTGGGCGGATCTTGCTACTTTTGTTTGATAGTGAATCATGCGGTGAATCATGCGAACCCTCTCCGAGTTATGGAAACAGATGTATCCTCGCCAGCTTTTGATGTAATATATGGCATGCTTAGATGTAAGTTTGAACTGTTTATCATATCAGCAGGGCTTGTTTGATGATTCTTGGTGTTAGTAGGCTAGCTACTGTGCGAGCTATAGTACATGAAAAACACTCACCAAAGAGAAACATTGGGGCTGATAAGCTCGTGGTACGCTTATACTTATCCTTCGTCGATCGACCAATAGCCCTAGCTCCTAAAATTGTAGGCTTAGTGATCGATCAGACAATAGTCGACATACATTCAAGCCTCATTTGGTTCATAGGGTAGGAAAATCGTAGCAAAAGTACAGAGAACGTGCAACACAAAATCATAGCAGTGCAGAGACGTACTCCCTCCGTTCCAGAATAGATGACCTAGGCGGGCTAGTTTGGCCTAGTGGGTTTCAGTGATATGACGTGGTAAAGTGCCGTCCAGTCTTCGTGTGTGGTAGCAGTATTGCGGGTACAGTAAGTTTTCTTGAAGAAGCGGAATTCAACGAAGTCATGATGGTTCCTTCGTCCGAACAACTTATAGTAGGAAAGGTTGGGCCTGCGATATGACCGGGGTAGACCAGGATAATTTTGTGCATGGCAGGTGGACCAGGATGGTCGACGTCCCACATGTCGGCGAATGAAAGTATTCTTTCCGATATAGAGGATGAGCAACGAGTATTCATTGTTTATTTTTGATGAAACCTATTGTCTCCACTGTTACTCCTTGACTTTGTCAATGCCTCTCTCTCCTCCACATAAGCGGGGACTACTTGCTATGCATGCCGCGGGCAGCTGGTGTCTTGAGGGGCCAGGGCGGTGAGAGCAGGCTCCAGAAGCGGTCCGGACTCCAGCATGGCCCACCTCACATTATCACCATATATTTCTTGGAGTCCATGGGCGGCGGGCGGGCGATCTCTTCTCCCTCCCCCGTTTCTCTCTTCTCAGCCGACGCCCGCCGAGCGATTAGCTTTTGGCTATCGATGGTTTATTCAATTACGGTCCCACATGTCAGTGAAATTGCAAGACAACGCGTGTCCCCTCTAGTGAGCGTTGTGCGAGCTGGACTGTCAGGGTTGCGGCGTGTACGATTCGTAAGTGTGCCGCCTTTTCCTTTAGAACTTGCGAAGCGTAACATTTTTGCGCGATCGATCGATAGAAATCCAGAACAAAATGACGAGGGCGGTGCTTTCCCGCTCGTTAGGCAGGCTAGTTCGAGTGATATGACGTCCTATAGTGCCGCCCACTTGCTCCTTTTTTATGTAAGCAAGAGTTTACACTCTTACGTGGGAGGAGTGCAAAACACCGCGGATCTGATTTTGATCGAGGGATAATTGTTCCCTGCCAAATAATGGAGGATTGTTAGCAATTATAGCATGATAGTTAGGGCATCTCCAGCACTGGCCCACAAATTTACACCGGCATCTGTCCGAGGACACTGATGGATGCCATCCGATGCTGCCCGCATACCTTTCGACAACTATATGAACTAACCGGACGAAATTCGTGCAAACAAAGCAAATTTCAAATTAACAGGATGAAATTAACTGGATGAAATTCATTACATTTCGAAAACTTTTCCTACAAACTGGACGAAATTCATTACATATTTCGCACAAACCATACTAAACCTACTATAAACCTAATCTAAACGATCGCCGGCGCCCGACCACCATGTCCGGCCATGAACCCAAGAAAACCGGCCATTGCCTTTGCCTCCTCCTCATCCGCCTCGATAACCTCCTCCTCCGGAGCACAAGGTTCTGAAGATTTCCGCCTCCACGTGGAGTTAAGCGGCTAATAGGCCGCCGATGTTTACCCCACCAAGCTTGGCGTCGACTGAGTGGAGTAGCGGTGGCCTTCCCGGGACCAGAGCGGCAGCGACCTACCGTGTACTACTCTTCCTCGTTGCCGGCTGCGCCCGCGCACGCGCGCCGGCTTCGTGGTCGTGGTGGCGGAGGGCGGCCGGGGGGGGGGTGCCGCTGATCTCCTTCGTTTGCTCCTGTGATAGTACGTCGAAGAGAGCTTTGGAGCGCGCCCGGAGTGGAGCCGCCGATGTCCCTCGTCTGCTCCTGCGATAGTACGTCCAAGAGAGCTTCGGAGCGCCAGGAGGCCATGGTTGAAATGGTGCCGACAGAAGGAAGGGACCGGAGGAGAATAAGTGTAGGTCTTTGGCTATGGCTGGGAGCTGGGGCTCAAGTTAATATAGCGGGTGAATGGCAATGAGCCGCGGCAGACGGATGGACTGGCGCTGGAGTAGGTTCATCGGGCATGAATGCGGACGCTGCTTCAGTGACTTAACTGTAGATGCGTTTGGGTTACTGACATGTGGGCCCAACGGACGTCTGGCCCGCATGTCAGTGACGCACCAATTGCACCTGCAGTTAAGTCTGGTGAATGCGACATTGACATTCTGGAGAGACGGTGACCGTTTCAGGTGGGAAGCGCGCGCTAGCGATGGAAGGGGTTTCGGTGTGCAGTGGCACTAAGATCGGTCGCTCACGATAGTACATACTCCATACCATACTACCATAGTACCCTCTCTAGCTTTGGCTGTTTTATAGATTGTCGTTGTGATGGACGATATACATGAGCAAGGCGGTCCGAGTATGACCGTTGGTATTGAGCCAGGTGAATACATGCTCGGCGTTCGCGTAGGCCTCCATCAAACGTCTAAACAGTAATGTCAGGCACCGCCAGGGCGCAGAGGTGATGGGCTCGCCATTTGCGTTGCGCCATGAACAGGACTTTGATTTAGAGGGCGACGTGCATGCATTAGCATGCTTTGACAGCGTGAGCGTGAGTGTCTGACGCGAAGTATTTCATTTTCATTTGGCTGACGAGGGTGCGTTGCAGTGACGAGTCCGTGGTTTGATTTCCCACATACGCATAATTT
The DNA here is from genome assembly GCA_021437245.1 of Aegilops speltoides. Classification (NCBI taxonomy): domain Eukaryota; kingdom Viridiplantae; phylum Streptophyta; class Magnoliopsida; order Poales; family Poaceae; genus Aegilops; species Aegilops speltoides. Next base: position 418,787,385 of record CM038147.1, on the reverse strand, counting down.
TGGTTTTTACAGTATTTCTTTCTCCATTCACAGGTAGGCCCGCATAGATAGATAAAGAACACGAGCTGATGAGGCGCATGCGGACTGTTTGATTGGTCAACCATACAAATACGGAGCTATACGCTGAGCCAGTGACCGTATAATCACCATATCTCGTATACAATGATCAAAGTGAGCTATCAAGACAAGTTCGATGACCGCCAATGCATTTTACTCGGTAATAAATGACCAGGATTGAATGGGAATCCTAATTTGCTTCGTCTTCTATCCTTGAGCTCTTGACAAACCAATGCACTATACGGTTGTCCGGCCACTCCACCCTAGAGCTCTCACCAAGCGTCGTTCATGCCACCGTGCCGCACACTAACCGGTAAGGCAGTGATAGCATCCCGCCGTGCCGAGTTCCTCGCCGCCACGACCGCACACAAAATGGTAGGGAAGCGATTGCATCCCACCGTGCCGAGTTCATCGCCGCTCGCGACCTCACAAATATGTGGGAGGAATTTGAAGATGCCAAGGCCGAATGGGCGGTAGAACAAGAGGCGGCCAAAGCGGCACAGAGGAAAAGTCAGAAAGCACTCAAGAAAAGAGAGGCCCGCCGCCGCAAGAAAGAAAAGGATGCGCGCACTGCTGCGGAGAGGTCGGCGGAGATCCAAGCACGGTGGGGTGTCGCCGACAAAGCCGGGAAGGAGAACGACGGCGTCTGGCCAGCATGTGAGAAGTAGTACTACTAGTAGTTAGTGTGTGTATCTCGTTGCGAGTACGAGCATGTACCAAGACTACTAGTTACTATCAGTAGTTTTTAGAGCAAATTACCAAGACATTAGCCTAGACTAAATGGAAAAATTCCTATCCTAAGCATCAAATGTCATCTCTTTCTCTATAGGAATTGAGATACATGTCATCTCACTTCCTATGATTTTCATATTCCTATCCTATGAACGAAAGGAGGCCTCTGTTGGAGTAAATACTGTAGCTAGCAGTACTGCTGGTACAGTAGTTTTCTTCAAGAAGCGGAATTCAACAAAGTCATGATGGTTCCTTCGTCCGAGCAACTTCAAAGTGGGAAGTGGGCCTGTGATTTGACGGCTCATTAGTCATTGTTACTGCGGCGCGATGACCTAGATGACTCTCCCTTGGAGTTCTGCGTGCATGGCAAGTGGACCAGGATGGTCGATGTCCCACATGTTGGCGAATGGAAGTATTCTTTCCGATATCAAGGAGCAACGAAACCGCGTGGTATAGTATCACTGTTGATTGGTTCGCAAAAAATAGTATCACTGCCGATTTATAATTATTTTTTATTTCTGATGAATGCTAGTGTTTCAACTCTTACGACAAAGGGTGCCAAACACGGCACGTGCTGGATGTCCCACACGTCAGGGAAAGGAGTGGAACATGAACAGCGTGGTAGAGCCCAGCGTAAAAAACAACGTGGTAGAGCGTCTCCACTTCTTCCACTTCTAGGTCGGAGACCACACGTAGTAGTACTTAGTGGTATGAACGATACAAAGTGCGACCTGGAGAGAAAGACACGTCTAGTTGGAAGGTCTCGGGGCATACACGTAAACAAATATAAAAGTTAATATGTGCCTCCAACTAATATAGTAGTAGTAGAGTACTTAGGCACATACTCCATAACATCACCGTGCATTGCACGTACAACATTTAGTGGTAGTACGTAGTAAGAGACAAATGCCGCCCAAGAGTTCCCTTCTCGACCTACTTTTGGGTGTTTGGTAGAGTGTATGGAGGGTGCATGAGTCCACACTAGTTTAGCAAAAATACACTAGAAGCCTGCATGAAGAGAGCATGCATGAAGAGGGGTGTTGAGTTGAGCATGCATGAAGAGGGAACAACTATGCTGAGACGAGAATGAAACCAAACACACCCTATATGCCACGCAAGTTCATACCATTTGTGCCTTTCTACTTCACTTACTGCGCTACATTACTTAGGTTCGTACGTCCACTCCTGGGTACATGTCCGTCTCGTAGTTCCAGTCCCACGTGTTCTTCATATAGATGGAATGATCCTTGCATAACACGTGCACCTTGATGCTAGATGTCTCACGTGTTGGCAAAAGGATGAACAAAGCTCACGTAAAAAAATAGAGTGGAACAACATAGATTCTGGACGACCGAGAATGAGCAAGGAACCTCGTGGTGGAGCATCTGCACTCATAATATTTAATATTATTCAGTGATATAAAATTAACCAATCATCTCCACAGTGGACTGGAAGAGTACGAAACATGGCAGCCCAGTGTAGTTGCATCATACTAGTACATGGCTAACCCATGCTATCACCATATTTATTGGCTTCCGTGCGACACCTATCTCTACTAATCCAGCAGCATGTTTCGCTTCTCCCTCTTCGTCTCTATCAAAGTGCGGCGGGCTGGCGTTTCTGCCGTCTACTGAGGTCGGTTAACTATCACATGTTAGCGACATGCCAAGAGCATTATAAAAAAATTCCTTTCACGTTCCATTTTCAAAAAGAAAAAAATCCTTTCACGTCTTTAATTTGTGCAGTATGCTTTGAGCAACTTGCATGTCCTATATCGCTCTGTTTGATACTCTAACTTAGCTAGAGGTTAGACTAACTCATGACTAACCCTGAACTAACTGTAGCCAAAGAGGTGTTTGGATGACAGGGTTAGATTGACAATAAATGCCCTTCATGGAGAGAGAAAAGTGATTTTTCAGTGGTCCCAATGAGAACTATCTCCAGTTAGCACCTCTTGGGTGGGATAGTTTTTTGGTGGGTTCGGTGCAACTTGCTCCAATTTAAACCCTCATGCTTGGATACTTTAGGGCTATTTGAGCCCCAACTAGCTCAAACTAACTCTAACCCATGGATCCAAACAGGGCCTATGGCCAGCCTCGACGCGGAGCAGTCACGTACACCGGGAAGCGGCGCTCTCTCGGCCGTCGCGCCACTTCAAAGCCGGCGCCAGTGAGAGGTTGCATCCACTCTGGCCGGGCATTAATGCGGCACTGACGCTCCAGGGCGATGCTGGCCGTTTCACGCGGGAAGCGCGTACTGGCAAGGGAGTATAGGTTTTGAACCGTTTCAGGTGTAGTACTGGTAGTTTGCAAAACTACTCAATTATTGCACTCAGTTTCCTAAGAAATTGTGGTAAAAAAGTTACTCCACAGCCCTCTTCCCTTCTCCTTCCTCTTCCACCGCCACGACGTCGTCATGAGAATCGACCGGTCAACCCTTATATAGGAGTGCTAGCACAAAAAGATGCATGCATGACCACTAAAATTTCCATATTAAAGCGCCGCTCCGGCTGGAGTATGGCGTATGTTGTTACCTTCGGCCGGCCTATGTCTACCGGGCGATGGTGACCAGAGAAGAGGCAGCGGGAGGGGAATGAATGCAGCTACTATTTGGGTTCGTCTTCCGGCTTAAATAAATGTGCAGCATCACGTGTACCCGCGGGTGCACAAATTGTAACATACTCGTGTCTGCTTAAGTGCGCGTCACGTAACTGGTGTGTGTGTGAGAGAGAGAGAGATTCTAAGAGACAGAGTGCGTGTGTGCGACTCTACTCTTCAGACATGTACTCAACCTTTTGCATCAGGATATAAGTATAATGGTATTTACCTAGTGATTTACGTGGCCATGTTAACGTGGTTGTGTCAAAAAATGTCACTTCCTGCTCGTGATTTGCGTTATATAGTTACAAGCAAGATTCTCGTGCATTGCATGGAACATCAATATGCTTCTTTTTACAAAACACCTGTTGTGATTGACCCATGCAGGAGTAATCCCATGTGTAAAAACTAATGATATCTCGAGAATTTTATCGGAAAATTGGTATCTCGAGAATGTCATCGAAAAAATGAAAGATGAGAGATAAGGCGAGGAGGAGTGGAGCGTGGTGGTGACTGGTTGTCGGAATGGGAGGAGGCATGGGGATGGACGGCGCCGGCAGGCGGCAGCGGCCACCATGCATGCTAGATTGTTCCAGAGACTTATTCCTTTTTTAATTGCTGAGCAATGAGGTTGCGGGAGATAATGATGTGGAGAGAGGTGCGGGTATCTTTTGTAAAATTATCATAGTTTGCTTTCTATCCGTCAGATATAGATCATACGGTCTGTATTACAAGATGGCAGGCACACCATCATCGCCAACTCCTTTTTTATAAGGGTACAGATGATAAGTTTGCTGACTACTAAAGTAAAGTGGAATTTGTCCATGTTATGCAAGTAAATAAAGGTGATTGTTTATCATACAGGTAAGGATGGATGAAGGGTGGTAGGAACAAATGCTCCACCTAGAGCATGTGTGTGTGAGATGGAGTCTTAGTGTGTGTGTGTGTGTGGGGTGTGTGTGTGTGTGTGTGTGTGTGTGTGAGAGAGAGAGAGAGAGAGAGAGAGAGAGGAGAGGAGAGAGAGAGAGATGGAGTCTTAGTTTGTGTGTGAGAGAGAGAGAGAGATGGAGTCTAAGTGTGTGTGTGGGGTGCGTGTGTGTGTGTGTGTTTGTGTGTGTGTGTGAGAGAGAGAGAGATGGAGTCTTAGTGTGTGTGTGGGGGGTGTGTGTGTGTGTGTGTGTGTGTGCGCGCGTGTGTGTGTGTCATGGGGTCCTCTGTGGCGGATGTAATTTAAGTGTGCATGGCTTCATCATAGAGAGGTGATGTGTATGGCGAGGCCACCAACGATGGGGTGAGAGAGAAAATGCTCGTGAGAGGGAAGAGAAGGTGCGTCTTGGCGTGAGAGGAGTAGACATTGAGAGAACGTGTTTGTTCGAGAGACACCGAGGAAGACTACTATATATTGATGGTGCATGTAGGCGGGAATTAAACAAAGGGATGGCCTTATTGGTTTCGGGGATATAGGGGAAGAGTGAGAGGCGCGCGCGGGGGGGGGGGGGGTAGCTAGAAGGAGATTGTTAAGTGTGAGTGTGTGTTTTACCCATCCAGGCAGAAGTTATGTGCACAAAAGAGGGGAACGATTCAATGTGGCGTTAGGATTGAGGGTAATTAACTACGTATGGAGACATAGAGACCTTGAACGTGCATGTGTGAGAGGTATACATGTATACGTGGGATGTGTGTGTGGGCGCGCGTGCATGATCGAGATAAAGGAAAGAAGACATAAGTCATAAGATCAACGACATGGGAGAGACAGATCGGTATGACAATATGCATGCATGTAAGAATGCAGGGAAGAAGGCCCGACAATTGAGCATGTGTTTTTGTCTTTAAGAGATAGTGGCGTGGGCTGGAGCATGCATCTATGGCGAGCAGAGGGGGTGAGGCGCAACGATTGTGCAAAAGAGATCAACCTATAAATGCATATGTATGGAGAGACATATATAGTGTGGGTGATAGGAAGCAATACTCCGTGCGAGAAAGAAATGTTGACGGAGAAACTACATATAGATACAGAGATGGAGATGCTAGCTAGAGGGACATCCGTTAGTTTGGGTGTTGGAGATGACCGTCGGGTGGTTCAAAGGGTGAAGTTATATATGTGTGTGAGAGGGCACTTGACTGCATGTAGAGAGAAACATATGTAGTGTGCGTGATAGGAATCAAGAGTGAGGGCGAGAAAGAAGGTTGATGGAGAAACAGATAAATAGAAAGATAAAGATGCTAGCTAGTGTGCGTTAGAGATAGGAGTCGAGTGGATCAGAAGGCTGGGTTATGTGTGTGGGTGTGAGAGAGATAGAGAGAGGGTGCATGTGAGTCACATACAAACAGATATCAGAGAGAAATGAGATCCAGAGAGACAGAGTTTTGTGTCTGCGAGAGAGAAAGATATTTCACAACGAGAGTGATAGCTAGAGAAACATATGAGGGAACGCAAGATATCTCTAGGGAGAGAGGGTGTGTGTGAGCGACATACAAGAGAACAATGGAGAAATATGAGACCCTGGGAGACAGAGTTTGTGTTTGTCTGTGAGAAAGAGATATTGAAGAGGATGAGTCATAGGTTCTCATATCTAAGGAGCGAAAGACATCTCTATATGAGGGGTGTGCGAGTGGCACACATGGGAATAGTAGAGAGAAATGAGACCCCGGGAGACAAAGTTTTGTGTTTGTGTGAGAGAAAGAGATTCCACATGGAGAATCATAGTTTGAGACACATAGCAGGGAGCGAGATATACTTAGAGATATATAGAGTGATGAAGGTCGAGGGAGAGAGTACCGTCAGTGTGTTACGAAGATAAAAGATCATTGTCGACATATAGGTAGCACGAGAGATACCTGAGAGACGATGAACGCGTATAGGTCCAGAGAGATAGTCCTATATAAGCATGAGTGATAGCTATATGAGACGAATATCTGGATTAAAGGGGATTCAAATATTTAAAATGGAGATCACGACATCGATAATATCATAACGCAAATTGGTGTATCAAACATGCATATTCATTTGAATTTGGGCACACGTGTAATGTTATATAGTTTATCAATATTGGTGATCCATAGATTCTTCAATTACAAACAATGCATGGTTTATATGCAATTAATGTCTAAATGGGATTACACTATATGTTGCGTGTGTGAAACACATTATACATGTTTGAGAAGTTAAAAAAAACCCGCATGAAACACACATTAATTGGAGACAGTTAGCGAGGAATGCATACATTGGATTTCAACATAAAGTGGTTTCAAATATTTGAAAATCCAAATTGATGGACATAACCTTATGAATCTGAGATCATGCCATTTGTAAACCATATTTATGTGTAAATGGTATTGTGCTTTTGAAAGTATATATAAAAAAATGATGTATATAGAATGTAATTCCAATTGAAAATGGATCCCTTTGAAAAAATAGAATACAAGCGGGATTGAATTGAGTTGGCACGATAAACGCACTCTGCAAAATTTGAGCGAAGCGGGAAAGTCGCGATAATCACCAAACCAAAATCTCGAGATGGAAATCACTACTGCCTATCCCTGCCATGCAAAGCCTATCTACTGGATTTCTATAGGTTTTGATAGGGGTAGGTTTGTAATTTCACCCAAATGTGACGTAACCGCCTCTCACCCGGATTCATACACGGTGGGCGCCAAAACACAGTGTGTCCTCGGCCGAAATCAACTCCCTCCTCGATTCATATTCATACATGGTGGGCGCCAAATACAAACTCTCGTCGGCAAATATTCGGTGTATGCGAGATTGCCGTCCTATCCCCAACCGACTAATGTTGCTGTGATGTAGTAGAAATTTGAAACGGGGGCTAAGTTTGTAAATTTCCTCGCATTTGAGACAAGCGCGCCCTGAATACATGGTTCCCCCCTTCCTCTGTACCTCCCTTTTCCCCATTCGTACTCCGTGGGTGCCAAAACACCCTCTCCACCCCACCCTCCTCCGTCTGCCGCCGTCCGCCACCCCATCCACCGCCATCCTCCTCCACCATGCCGGAGCTAATACCCCTGTGCCACCGTCCATTACAAGAGATCGACCTCTCTCATCCACGCCTTCGGACCAGGATCCTTGCATCCCGTCCTCTTGCTTCATCCCCGCCGTCGTCCACCTTGCCGGCGCCGCTCCTACGACCGTCTCGTCCACCGCGCCCCGCCGCCACCGTCTACCCTCCTAGATCTGCTTCCATGCCGCCGACAGCCATCGCTACCGCAGCACCGTCAAATTCTCAGCAGATGCATACACGGTGCCGCACCAGAGGCTGTACTCTGTCATATCTGCTCAACTTATTTATCGCAGCAAGAAAATAGATCGCCACTGCTTTACTCTGATTTCTTGTCTTGGTTGCGAAGTTGCCTTTGTCCGGTTTGCATTCAGATCCGCCATGGCACTCCCAACACTATACTCCCAATGCTTATGGTTTTCCCCTTTTATATTCCACACTAGTTAAATCACAGTAGAATAAATTTCAAAATTGGGTCAGTCAATTTTTCAGAGCTCGCCGGACTTCGCCGGTGCGATCGAAGGGGCTCAGGTGGTTGTGGGGCCTCACCGAACGAAGAAAACTCAACGTGGGTGGGGGGTGGGGTGGCGGAGGAACACAGGCGGTGGGGGCCAGTGGTCCGGCCGGCGGCCCGTGCGTTGTTCTGTATGGGAAGAATCAGAGACGAGGAAGCAGAAGCGTTAGGAGACGTAGGATCTTCATCCATCCGCCTGAAATGGTCGAGAGACAGCTGGGAGTTGCATTCTTAATGCACTCTGGTTCATCATGTGTGGGCATTGCGCAACCAACATTTTATTATCCAAAATCTTCTTGCTCTTCTTTACCATGTTCGATAGAGCTGGCATGTACGTGATCGATAGGCTTTCTCTTACTAGCGGCAATACAACACCGTATTTTCAAGCCAGTTCCACTTTCCCGATTTACATATCGTGGTTATGGTGTACCCCTGTTATGTACACTATGATCTGCCTAGTTGCTGTGTGCTCTTGTTATCATGGTTTGGCAATAAACTCTCTATACAGTATATTATGAACTTATCATCTGCCAGCTATCCTTACTTCTGGAGCCTATTTTTTGTGTGTACTTGTGCCAGATTATATAAATGCACGCACCATATTACAACACACATGAGCTCTCTCATCAGAATCCAGTGATAGCACATAAGTGTTTACAGGGGTGCCCCTATATTAGAATATCATCTGCATTACAAAGATAATCTCACAACTATTTATGTTTTCATGGTTCTCAGATATTGGTGAATATCAAAATCCGTGCATCAGAAGAATATTGTGGAACACTGCAATGACTTACAAAATTGGCACCAAGGCATTGACTGCCATTCTGGAAGCAATGAAACTCATACGCTCCCCACCTGTTGATTCTTGTTCAGAATATCATCCTAATGACTATTCTAACCTCGAGGAATCAAAGGCAGATGGCCTGTCCTGTTCACCCATCAAGGTGCCTGTTCTAATTTGGCAAGGTTTTATTGATTGCACGTATCTTGCATTTGTTGTCTTGCATTCTTCTACTTTGTTGCACCGCCATCTGCTTAGTCTACTCATCATATAACTCGAGATGCCATGCCCATCCATTATCAATACATATTCCATCTGTCATCATACCATGTTTTTCCACTCAAATGTTGTTCTTGTGCATCGGACATCAAAAGGAAGAGGGTGATTGCGAACTGAAGGAGCACCAAAGAAAGTCCTTGAAAAAGCGTGGTGGTGCGGAGAAATCATACAACGCCCACTTATATTGGCTTGTACAACCAAAGACACAAAACATAGGACCGACTCCAGTGAGACTGTACCCATACTTCACTTGGCCACACCACTAGCCCCACCACACAGGACCTGACTCCAAAGAAAAGGTATACCGATTTCATTTTCCATAGCACCAGCCGTACCACGAAAAATCCCACCCACCAAAAAAGTACAGCAAGTCCACCGCCAAGACCTATCCCAAGCTGCAGAGACGGCCAATTCCTGCAGATTGGAACCCCATTCCATTTATTCCCAGTTTAAAAGACAACGCTTTCAATGTTGTTAGGGACTACGTGCATATATTCCCATCATGGGAAGATTATAGTGAAGACAAACACCATTTTCACATCTTCCTATCCAACTTACGTGTAAGTGCTATTATTCATGGTTATTATTTTCATGTTTTCTGCTGATCGAACACATCAATGATTTACATTACATTGTTGTAACTAGGCGAGGGTCAATCTAGATAGTCATGACGAGCAAAGCTTGCTTGTGCTTTTCAAGGAAGCATTGCAGCAGTATCGGTGTTACCTGAGGAAATCACACTTTGATGGCAAGTCTATAAACAAATTTCCGGTGAAGTCTCCTGTGCTAAATTTAGAAGACATTGAACGGAAAAACCTTGTTATGCATTGGTCTCATTCCCAGGATGAGGTACTGTCTATGAAATCACATGACAATTTGAACTTCTACTTTTCTGCATGTGCCTTACGAATCTTTTTTGCAGGAAATCAGCTCGAAGAAGAATTCCGGTTTGAAAAGAACGACGGGATATCGCAAATATGTTGCCCGCTGCTTTGCTCTTGTTAGTACCTGTTGTCCTGTATCACTGTACTTGCATACATACAGTTCATTATGTGACAGCAGATGCATGATAGCTTGCTTATCAATTGTTAAGCTCCAAATTATCGATCTGTATGAATGGTTACATTAGTGTAGAATATATCCAATGCCAATGAATTTTTTTAGCTCTGCATTGTTCTTGTAAGTACATGTTGTCCTTTATCAGTGTACTTATATTGACAGTAGTTGTTCATGTACAATCACTTTGCATCTTATTTTCCTTTGCCCTCCATTTTCTACACATCAGATCTATATTTACTCTTACCATAAGGTTGGTACTGAAGAAGTTTAGCTGTGCATTGCTCTTGGCTATGCCTTTTGCCTGTATCGCTGCACATACATTTATAGCTACTTGGTTATGTAGCATCACTCTTCATCTTATCTTAAAGATTCTCCATTTTTTCGTATATTATCACATCTATATTTACTCTTAACAAAATGTAGAATGAAGGCAATGCTTATGAAGAAGATTTTGTGCTAAACTTCTTGAATTGCTCCCCCCATCAGCATGGATAAGGGCTTTATAGAGCCTGTCTTCACCAGTAATGTAAGTTTGTCCTTCTCAAGCCTTCAAACTTTGTTGCGTATATTTGGTTAGGCATGACTGCAACAGCTATTTATTTTTGGTGTTTGCATCAAATTGCATGTTTAAAGTTTATTATGTAGTTCATAGTTTGTCCTTCTCAATTCAAGTTTTCAGTTGTACAACCAAGTTCCTTCTTCATACCATGTAAATTAAACTATATAGAGAAAGTGATCTTCTTTTGCACTGCATGTATGCTTCTGTTCTTCATCCGTAATCCAGTGGTGTGGTGAACCTACCCACTACAGCACAATGTCATATTCTGCAATGTCTTAACTATAAACAATGTCATATCATTCTACTATTATTTAAACCATCTCTTTATTTGCCAATCTGAAATGGGATAAATTGACAAAGACACTAACCATTGATACTTATGAGTTCTTGATCGTAATCCGGTGGTGTCGTGAAGCTGCCAACTCCTTCACAATGTCATTGCTGCCATGTCTTGACCTGAACAATACCATATTGTGTTAATGCAATTTTAAAGCTGTGTCACTTTATTAAATCGATAAGAAATGTGATGAATTATCAAGACTGATACTTTTATGTGCAAAACCTGTCATCATCGTCTGCTTGTTTATATTTGAGTGAGGAAGATATAAGTGTTGAACAAGCGCAGATCTCATCATCTTGCTTTCGCTTGCTTGCTGCAGCTCCCCAATGAGGCTAACCTTTCTTGAACTCTATTGAAGTCTTGTCGGTTTTGTATATTATTTTGTCGGCATGTTTATTTGCACTGGTGGCGATCTTTGATGCCCAGTGTATGTAATCTACTGTCTGCTTGTGCTTTATTATCATAGTGGCGAACTTTGATGCCCAGTGGATGTAATATGCCGTGATTTCTTTATTGTATAGTCTAGGTTTTTCTTATTCACGATGCTGCAGTTATTTTCTCAGTATATATATCCTGCTTCGCATAAACCGCCAAACCGTAAAATTATGGTACATAATCGGGCCGTCATGCAATCATGATGTATGATCCGCATCATGGGCCCGTCAAACCGCCCACTAGTAGATTCGGACCTTTAATAGGCCGAGTAACCCCCGGCCCTCTTTTGCAAGAAAACTCAATGGGCTTTTAGGAGGTGAGAAGTAGTTTGGGCTGAAAGCGTGCGAATAGCTCACGGGCGGCAGCAGCCGAAATGGACCCGACCCATGATTGTGTGAACCAATTCACGGGCTTTAACGAGCCAAAGTTGTGTCGGTCCTTGTTTGGCCCAATCGGATATCGGTCATGAAAGGTGCGGGATGCAAACCGGGCGTAGTTAGGCCCAACTATATGACGGGCTTTTAACAGGCGAAATTAATATAGGGCGAAATATTAAATGGGCCCTTAACAGGCGAAACTAATATCGGGCGAATTACTAAATGGGCCTTTAGCAAGTGGGCCCAAAAGCATAGCGTCCGATTAACAGGCCGAATCTGATATGGGCCATAATTGAGCCCAAAGCCTCTTAAAGGGTCAGACCTGATCTGGGCCGTGATTTGGCCTAGAAAGTGGGAGGCTTTTAACGGGCCGGATCTTATATGGGCCATTATTAGGCCCGGAATGTGGCAGGCCATTAATGGACCAGATCAAATATGGGCCGACATTTGGCCCAAAACATGGCAACTAGTTAATGGGCCGGCCTACTAGGGTCCTCAAAATCTTGCGGGCCTACAGCTGGGCCGGCCCATTAATGTCGGTGAAATATCGTGGGCCTTTAGCTGGGCCGGCCCATTATGATCCGCAAGAATTTTGTGGGCCTTTACCTGGGCCGGCCCATTATGGCACACAAAAATCTCGTGGGCCTTTACCTGGGCCGGCCTATTATGGCCCGCGAAATCTCGTGGGCCTTTAGCTGGGCCACCCATTATGGTCCGCAAAATCTCGTGGGCCTTTAGCTGGGCCGGCTCATTATGGTCCGCAAAATCTTGTGGGCCTTTAGTTGGGCCAGCCCATTTAAACTTGATGGGCCGTGCCACGTGTCGACGTATCATAGGTGCCTTCTGTCCAATGAGTGGATGACATCTGTCCCAATGATGAGCCGACATGTGTTTACTCCAGCCAATGATGATTTTACATGTGGAAAATCCCCATTGGTCGGGGCTGTTAACGGGTTATCGGATCCAAAACCCGACCCGATAGCTTAATGGCGTTCCGTTACGGTGGATGCCACATGTCGGTCACCCTTGACGAAAAGCACTTCACGACGCTGCGATTTATCGTCATGGAAGTGGACACTTCGTGATGATAATTTTGGTAATGTCATGGAACACTTCTCTGACGGCACAGGTATGACTATCTTGATTCTGTCACAAAATCGTCATGGATGTACATGCATGACAAAAAACGTGACCTACTGTGACAAACACGTATCATCACGGAAGTGTATTTTTTGTGGTGCTTCCTGTTCCCCTTTCTTCCCCAAGCCTCTGTTTTCGCTTCCAATCTGACTTGAGCTCTGCCCCTTCCATCGCCATGGCGCCAACTAGCAAGGAGAAGGGGAAGAAGCCTTTGTCTTCATCCAGCTCGCCTCCGGCAATCGAGCCCGCCGTCGGCCGGTTGCTGGTGCTCAATCTGGAGGCCTTGGGCAAGGTCTGCCCCGCGCTCGCCTCCAGCTTCAAGAAGTGCGGAAAGATGATGGCTTGGCCTGCGTCCCATGCCTCCGTCGACAGGACCGTCACGGAGGTTCGATTCTTCGCTGACGCCTTGTGGGCTGGCCTGGTTCCCTCTTTCTCCGCCTTCTTCAAAGCGGTGCTTTCCCACTATCAGATCCATATGATGCATCTTGATCCTCAATTCGTTACCCTTCTTGCCGTCTTTGCCTTTGTTTGCGAAGCCATGGTGGGCATTGCTCCTTCCATTGCCCTCTTGCGCCACTTCTTCTCCTTACGCCTGACCGACCCCTTGCAGTGTTTGGGGTGCGTGAGCTTTCATGCCGTGGCAGAGACGGCCGCCTTGGGGATTGATTTTGGCCTCCCGCCTTCCACGAGTGGGTTCTGGACGCGGTGGTTGTATGTGGATGTCAGAGTGCCCAGCCTCCTGCTCTCGCCTCCGACATTTCCTGCTGTCCCCAATCCGGGCTGGGGCCACGAGAGGCTCGTGAGCCCCCGGCTCTCCTTCGTTTGGCGCCGACTGAGGAGGTTGAGAGAGCTCGGCATGACTGAGCCCTAGGTGGTGAAGGAGTTCCTCCAGTGCTACGTTGCTACTCTTCAGCGCCACTCCCGGCTGATGTGGGCCCTGACGGGCGACCTGGATTACATGAGGCTTCAGGAGACGGAACTGGTGCCCGAGACGCTGAAGAAGTTGCTTGAGGTTTTGGCTGGCGACCCTTCGTCGGGCGACATTCGGCACGGGGGCAGCCTCCTTTATCTCTGCTCGGGTAGGACTGAGTTCGCGAGACAAATGCCTCTCTTTGAAGAATGGGGGTTGCGCCCGGCTGGCCTTGTGGGACCTCGCGAGAATCCTGTTGCCGTGGCTCCCTTCCCCGTCGCCAACACCGATCTCGCCCCAGGAGCGGGTGCAGGGAGGCAAGCATCGCTTGAGGCTGGAGGCTCTGGTGTCGTGGTGTTGACGCCGCATGGGGCTCCCGAAGCGTCATCCTCCGGAGCTTGTGAAGCCCGCCCTAAGGTGGTCGTCGATGGGGGGACGCAACCCGCGGCTCCCGAGGCCAGAGCCCCCGAGGCCCGACAGGCCATTAGGAGGTGGTGCCTGATCGCTCCTCCCATCTTGGCGCCCCTGTGGTTGGCTGCCTGAGTGCTTCTTCATCCGCGTCGCGCGCTGGTCCTCACGCTGAGTGCCTGGGTCGGTTCCGTGTGGACTTCGCAGCCCTCCGCAAGAGGAAGGAGTCTTCGAGTGGCAGTGGGCGCCCCTGCCGACCGTTGAAGCATAGGAAGTACTTCTCCATAGACGAGTAACTACCTCATTCTTGCAATTCCTCAATCGCTACTCCCTTTCCTGACCGTGGCTTTTCAGGATCCCTCCTGTCAATCCAGCGGAATCTCCCAAGAAGCAACTTCTACCGGCCTCGCCTTCCTCGCTGGCCTTGAGCGTCCCGAGCTTGCGTGCTGCCCCTGATGCGGGTTCGACCGGAGAAGTAAGCCGGCCCGCAGGGTGCCTTGAGCTTGTGCCCTTGCCGCCTTTCCTTTGCAACCTTGCCTGGGGTGTGACCAGCCTTCCCAGGGCTCCACCTCTGATCATGGACGGCGAATGGTTGAAGTCAGTCCTTGGCTCTTCTTCGGGGGATGGACCTGCGCCAGTCCGGGTCCCTTGCGGAGCCCGTCTGGCAATCGTGGGGGCGCCAGCCCCCAGCCCCCTGCCGAGAGGGGGCAAACCGCTTCAAGGCCCGCCGCTAGCGCCGACGGTGGAGGACAACATCGACGACGTGATCAGGCGAGCGCGGGAGCGCAGCGTCGTTCGCCAAGAGTTCCTCCGGAAGGCGATGGACGCGATGGGCCAGCTTGGTGGAGAGCTCGCGGACGTGGACGCGTGTCTTAAAGCTGAAGGCCTGCGGCTGATTGAGGAGCGGCGCAAGCTGAAGGTGGCAGTCAACCTCATGCGTCATCAGCGCGAGCTTGACAACGCGAAGGCCGAAGCATCCCTTGTGGCCTCGCGAAAGGCCAGCTCCCGAGCTATAGAGGAGGCTCGGGAAGCAGACCACCGACGCGAGATCGCGGAGAAGCGCGCGTGAGAGCTCAAAGCCTGGAGCGCTTCCCTGGAGCAGCAAGTGGAGCTGCGTCAGGCCGCCCTTGCATCACTGAAGGGGACGCCTGTCGAGGAGGAGGAGCTTCGGAGGCGCGAGGAGGTGCTGACGCTAGAGGCTGCTGAGCGCAATCTTGACCTTGAGCAGTTGGACACGAGGGAGCGCCAGGTTACCCAGGCGGAGGACGAGGTTGGCGCGTGCGAGGCTCGAATCAGGGATGAGGTCGACCGCTGCGTGGCGGAAGCTCGCGCAGATCTTGAGCGCGGGTTTAACCAGAGGCTGGAGATGATAGAAGCCGAGGCTGCGGGCAGGACTGCCGCCCTCAGGTCCAAGCTGACTGAAACGGGGCAACACGCGGAGGCCGCCACAGCTGCCGTGGTCTCGGCGCAGACTGAGTTGGCCTCCACCCGTGCCGAGATACTTATTCTTCAACAGCGGGTCGACGATGCCGAGTCCATTGCGCGGCAGAACAAAGAAGAAATTCTTCAATGGCAGATGCTGGAACACATGCACGGCCCCATGCTCCAAGAGCTCAGGAACAGGGCCAATGCGGCCCTAGGCAATATCTGTGATGCAGACGCTCTGCATCCTCACATGACCAACTATGCCGGCCATCTCCAATTCTTCACTGATGTGGTGATGCATCAGGAGAATCGCTCTGAGAGAGCTCGCCAGCTTGTCGAGGAGAGGAGCCGCAGCCTGCTTGGGCGTGCATTTTCCCGCGTCTTCAGCCACCTTCAAAACACAGACCCCCACTTCGACTTCGACGCCGTCATCGCCCCGGTGCCCGAGGCCATCCGGGGCGACCTGGCGTGGTGGGTGGAGGACAATGTGGATGCGCTTGTTAGGGCCTTTGCTTCGGACAACGACGGAGTGATAGTCGCTGCGGATGAAGGTGATGTGGTGAATGGCGGTGAAGATGACGCCAATGATGGCGATGGTGGTGCCAGTGACAGCGACAGTGGCGCCACTGATGCCTCTGGAGGCGACCAAGAGGACGTGGTAAGCGATATGTCTGACCGATCCTGTGTCCCCCTGCTGTTTATCCTGCACACAAAAAGCTCGGGCGCGACCGTGAAGGTTGTAAGAGCATTTTGGGAGGGGAAGCCTCTCATGTAAAAAAGATTCTTGTCCACATGTTTTAGGAGCGATGCTGAATGTGTGTCTGTATGATGTTACGGGCCCTGCGATGAGTTAGCTGATGTAGTTTACCTTTAGCCCGGGCAAGCTTTGAGTAGGCTTGCGAGGCCGTGATCCTCCGAGGGTCCTCTGGGGGACCTGCTGACCATGTGGTGAGAGCCTTGCGAGAGCGAGTGCTGGCCGCGGGACGGCATGCGCGCGTGCGCTTGGCACTGCCCTGCCCGCGAGAGGCTCGTGAGGGGGAGGCTGTTAGTGCGAATTCCAAACTAGTGCAGAAACCAGAACACGAGAGAACACACAAACGAGACAAGACACCCTCCCCCCCGCATACGCAAATGCAAATTCAACTTCAACTTAAATCCGAAGCAAGGAAGCTCGACCACAGAAAGGGAGGCAAAAAGCAAAAGGCCGCGTCCGGCACCTAGTCTAGTCTTCGACGTCTTCTCACCAGCGCGGAGCTAAGTGCTGCCACTGGGCGTGGGAGGGAGCCCCCGAGGCCCGAGGGTGGCTCTCCGGAGACTCCGGGGCGTGTACAGCCCCAACTCATTATTATGTGAGAGTGTCACGGGCGGCGAGCTTCACAAGCACCAGGCCTTCTTCACAGGTACCGACCTTGCTTCATATCGCCAGACGAGGGCCCCGCCTTGTGCCACTCTCGACAACCATTGATGGCGGCCGGAAACCAAGGATGACGCCAATGGGGTAAAGGGGATGCCAGTGGTTCCCCCGACGACCACGGGTCCTCTGTCGGGGGCAGGCTTTGCAGCACCTCCCCGGCAGAGGGCCTACCTCCAGGAAACACCTTGCTTTGTGTGCCGCGGGGAGGGGCCTGGCTCCCGGCCCTCTCCTGCAGCCCCCAATGCGCTCCTCCTGGCGGAAGGGAGGCTGCCAAGCTGGGGCAGCCTTCCGCCGCAGTGACCTGAACTTCTTGCGACCCATGGTTAGCATAAGCTTGCTCCTGAGGAATTAGCAATACCCGATAGCTGCTGCCGCCAGCGCGGTTGGTGAAGCTTCCTTGAGGCTCCTGAAAAGGCTCGGCTTCTGACGTCTCTTCCTCCCAGCCTGGCCCGAGAAACGAGCCATGGTCATCTTCCAGTGCGTATTCCCGATCCACCATGTGGGGCGCGTAAGACTCCGAGGTCGCCGCCCCGAAGACTTCGCCGTAGTGCCCCACGCTCCATGCGGCTTGGCCCAACACGCCGTCTTGGGGGTGATAGGGTGGCGGCCCGCCTGGGCCGTAGGCGGTGATGCGCATGCCCTCGCTCACCGGGTGTGGTGCTGGTGCAGCTTGACGCCCGCCGCTGATGGTTGAGCTGGTGTTGATGAAGCCTTGGGGTGCGCCTGAGGGCGCGCGGGCACGGATGGTCCCGCCGCATGATCCGCCCGGGGCCTGGGTGGAAGCTGGACGCAGAAGGGAGGCGTCCCCGAAGCTGCGGCATCCAAGAGCTCGGCAATGCACTCCAGCAGCACATCTCTGCCGCTCTCCTGCAACCTGCACCGCAACAGCTCCCAAGCCACAGTGAGCACGGCCCTCATGTTCGCTTGTTCACGTCAAGTGTGTGGCACCGTGGCTGCGGCGTGGTTTGAGTCCCTTGTGGCCGATCGCACTTGCCACGGAGTGAGGGCAGGCAGTGCTTGACCGCGTTGCCCGCGTCCCGTAGAGTTCTGCGGAGCGTGGGCTACCTAAGGCACGGGGTTGAGGTCTCCTTGGGCAGGCGGCGCGGCATGGGCTGGCCATGCCGCCCAGTGGTCGGCGTTGGCCGTCGGGTCGCCAGACATGGATGCGACGAAGCAGTGGAACGCAGATTGGCGGAAAGAAGATTTTGGCGCACCCCTACCTGGCGCGCCAAATGTCGGATATCGGGTTCCGGCAAAACCCTTAAGGTTCGAACTCTGGCGTGCGCACGATGATCTTCTCCCTACCGAAACATGCCCACAACCTCGCCGCGATTCTAAGCTAGCACGATGAACAGCACAAGAGACACAAGGTTTATTCTGGTTCGGGCCACCGTTGTGGTGTAATACCCTAATCCAGTGTGTGGTGTGGTGGATTGCCTCTTGGGCTGATGATGAACAGTATGGAGGAAGAACAGCCTCACGAGGAGAGGTGTTCTTGTGGTGGTGGGTGTTCTGTTTAGTTAGGATTCGATCCGTCTCTGTTGGCTCTCCATGAGATTGCCTTCTACTATTGTGGCTAGCCCTATTTATAGAGGCCCTAGTCCTCTTCCCAAATATTTAGCGGGAAGGGAGCAAACAACGGCCATTTTGAAAGGGGACAACTAGTACAAGCTATCCTTACTAAAGGTGGTCTTCGACTGCCAAAGGTGCTGATGATGACGCTGTCTTGGGCTCCACGGTGACCTCTGTCCTGCCGTCCTGCTGGTCTTGGTCTCGTTGCACTAATATGAAAACCTTTGCTTGATGCCTCGGTACTCTGCGCCTGCGCTTGCCCCTTTGCACCAAAGAGGAAACGAGGACACTACGCAGGCTGGCGCCCGCCTAGTCTTGATCGTCATGGCTTGCATCATGAGCACCTTGCAAGGTACCCCTTGCCTTGATCTCGCTGTCTCCTCGCGAGCCTGCCTGGTGAGGCCGCCCCTGGGGAGGCCTTGCGTCATCCGCCCCGCGAGGCTTGGCCCCTCGCGAGGGTCTTGAGCTTGGGTTGATGAAGACGGGCCGTACTGGGCCAATGGTGAGCCACGCCGCAGGCCGCAGGTAGGAAAGTCTGGGGACCCCCGTTCCCAGGACGCCGACAGCGGCTCTCAGGACCCCTCCTCGTGGCCGGTCCTTAGAGATCGTCCCCTTGAACGCAGCTGGCTCATGAAGGCGGTCTTGCCAAGTAGGTCCACCCTCTTGAGCCAGTGCTTCGTGGGGATGAATTCCATGGCACCCTCGGCGCCGACCACGACATGAGCTCCTCGACCGACCCTGCCCCACTCCATCTTCATCACCTTGTCAGGTAAGATGACATGGGTTAGTAACTGCCTGGTTGGGTTCAGACACTAATCAGTGGCACTGGCCGAAGAGCAAGTGTCACTGATGCGTGGCACTTGCTCATATGCAGCAACCACCGATTAGTGCAGTTTCCAAAACATGATGAGTGGCACTTGTCGAAGAGCAAGTATCACTGATGAGTGGCTCTTGCTCATGGGCAACAACCACTGATCAGTGAACATCATGGCCATGATCTAAAACTTGCCATGCAACTTGTGACCACTTCCACATTTGGCAGCATGCTACATTGGTACTAGTAACTAAATGAGCAAACACAATGGTCCTACAACGTGTATGAGCATGCAAATTTGTCCTACCTACCATGAACTCCATGCACGTAATGAAATCAAGCAACAAACCATGCCTAAGCTAGCACCAATGTAACTTCAACATCAAACACAAACCCTACATATGAACAACATGTCCAATATACCTCGCCTATGAACTATGATGTAACCACCTATGTACAAGAACCAATCAACCCTCCTATCAACAACATGAACAAGAACCAATCTGCCCTCCTACGAACAACATGAACATGAACAGTAGTAGTCAAGAAGGAACTGATTGGATTGGATTCGATTCGGATCCAATCGATTCCTTATCATGCCTAAAACATAAAACCCTAATCTATATGTACGAGTAGAGGGGAAAATAGTACCTTACCGGAGGGGGTTGAGTTGGAGCGTACGCCAGCTGGGGAGTAAACCAGGAAGGAGATGGCGGGAACAGGAGGAGGAGCCGACAATGACGACGACCATCGACATTGCCCCGGTGCTAGTGGACATGCGGGAGGTCGAGGAAGCGGGCGCCGTTATCCATGGCCCTGACACGCTGCCTAGCGAAAACCCTCGGATGGGGATAAGCCCCCCCCCCACACCCAAAGTGGTTCCGAGCAGCGGTGCGGTCACCGACCCCTTTGAGGCCGCCATCGAACCCATGACATGAGGTCCAGATATGGCGGCGGAGCCGGAGTGGTCGGCACCGCATTGGTCGGGCGAGGTGGCCTGATGCGGATGGTTGACGATGCGTGGAAGACCGTCCTCAGGTCAACGCCGGAGTCCGTCAAGCCGGCAATCCACCTCTCGTGGATTCGGTTCCCGCAGGCCTCGATGGGCATGAGGGGACGACGCGACGGCGGGTGAGCCATCGGAGGAGAGAAGAGCAACAGGCGATAAGAAGAGTGGTGTGAATGGAGCGTGAGCGGTGACATGAGAGGGAGAGAGAGAGATAGATAGAGAGAGAGGAGTTATTGAGATGTCCCGTCTGTCTCCCATGCACCCCGAGGCGTGTAGCCAAGAACCACACGTGGCCGCGCTGAGCCTGACTGACGAGAGACTGCCAATTCAACAGTAGCCTGCGGGCCAGGTACGAGGCTGCTTTAAGTTACGTGCGGCCCGAGATTTAGGTGCAGCCCAGGCAATCAAACCGCATGTTTTCATCCCGCGCATGCCTGGTTGGGCCTTATGAAGACAACCAAACAAGCCCCAGACAACCCAGAAATACAACTTGGGTTAAGAATATTGAAGCTTGCTCCGCCTTCGATAGTCTTGGTTCTGTCGCGTCTAGGGCTACAAAAGAATCGATTTCGGGTGGTTTAGACTAGTCTCAACTTAACTTATACTACAATTTGAGGGAGTTCAAACTGAACGAAGCTCAGGATTGAGCTTTAAAAGGTGGCTCGTGCTCAGCTTGTAACAATCTCAAATTAATTGTTCGCACACGAACACGTCACCGTGTACCCTCTACACCGGGGGTGATGCACCGCAGCTCACGTCGAAGGAGACCCGGCCGGAAGCGCGGTATGCAGAAAATCCGGCGGGTGCTTTTGAGAACCCGAAACCCCACACGCCCGGGAGGGACCCCGTCAGGGCACGCGGCGGCTATGGGCTGCCCTAGGTCGACCTGATCGCCCCTAGAGCCTCGAGGTTCGCCGCCCTACAACAAGAAGAACAGACGAAGAACGAGAAAGAAGAAGAACTAGGGTTAAGGAGAAAAGATAAAAGATAAAAAGTGGTAGATGATTTGTTCGATTGTGTGTTGTTCAATCGGCCATCACCCCTTAGGTATATAAGAGGCGGCTGGACTTCCCGTGCAAGGAAAAAGGCTTGGATTCACGTGCAAAACCCTAGTCAAATTCGGATTGGTTTTGTCCAAACATTCCAAAATTGTTCGGTTTAAACTAGCTGCACCTTGCGGGTAATTTTTTGAGGTGGTAAACAACCTCGGATGGAAACAAGCCCAAAAGAAATCTTGAACGTTTCAATGAGACGAACAACTTTCATGTTGAACGCTTTTAGATCTGAGATCGTCTTCAATGGCTAATTGCTCACACATTGTTTCAGACATCCATCAACATGTGTGTGATGTCCAGCGTAATATATTGATCACTAGCTGGTCCGCACCATATTGACTGTAACTTTTTCATACGAACTCAGATTGAGATGATTTCTATATGAACATCGATCGCCTTGATGATACAAAGACAATTCCTTTAGAGTGCTCCTTCATCCGAGGCCATCTTGTGGGTGTAATCAGCCGAATAGTGTTCTAGATACAAAATCTCAGTACTTCGAACACAACTTCGGCCTTAGAGATGAGACCGGATGGCTATGACCCAAATATCAAAGTTTCTCATTTTGACGATACGGAACTTCCTCACTTTGAGCACTTTTCCATTTGAGGCCTTCTTAATTATGTTTTTGATCATGCCAAAATCTGGTGTCAACACATGCCCCCCAGTTTTTCGGCAAAACTTGTGTGCCGAAAAATAGCTTGCACGAAGTTTGTTCTAAGCGCGATGTCAACACTTCATCGGCCATTTGTACGTGCTTAGGACGATTGTTATATATCGGCCATTTAGATTTGCAACAAAGTGAAGCTAATTGAACATATAATGATTTGGCAATACCCTTTCATGATGTAAAAAAGTTATATTGCATCAATGGATTAAAATAAGCCCATTGAGGGTAACCAATCATACCTCATGAAGAATTCCATGGCATATGCATCAACGACATAGTTGAAGAATATGGGTAATGTGTGGACCGAAGATATTGAAACCTTCGGCTTGGTCCTTCATAGTTTTCACTCTTTTCCTTCTTCATCTTTGCCGCACTTCGTGTAATGGATGCTTTCACATAATTCTTATTTTGAGTACTTCCTTTAGGAACCCATGCCATGTTCCTTTCTTCAAGTTCTTGTGCACTAAGTTTTTGTAATTTCTTCTTTTGCCAATATGATAAGCCGAGTGAGCGCCCCGGCTGTGATTTGTTTGAACTAATGACAATTCTTGTTTTACCTTGTGCACTTTCAACTTCTTTTCTTTAGATTTGGCACTTTGATTCTCGAAAATTGATTGCTTCATCTCATTGCCTTTAGTAGCCAATGTTAACACCTTAATTGGCTCTTTATCCTCTAAGATCAAATCTGAATTGGCACTCTTGCGACCATATTTTTTAACTCGATATACTTGTTTGATCATCTCTTCCTTCTTTCTTGAGCTCCGGACAGATTCTTTCCTATTGAAACGATCTTGAACATATGACAACTCACTGAACATTGATCTTCTTGGAGCTACATAACATTGGTGAGATGGTCTAAAATATGATGGAGAGTGTGCCATTGTATCATACCTATCCCATGATGAATATCGATCTACATGAGCATAGGGAGGCATCCACAACATTGGCATTGGCGGCCCAAAATAAGGATATGAACACGTTGCATTAAAATTCTCTTCTTGCCAATACCTATCCTTGGATTTGCGCCTAGGGGGTAATCTTGATGCTTTTGCATTACTTGACCGATAAGCACCATTCTCTTCACTTTTCTTTTGATATTTATCTAATAACTGTGCAAAAGTGACCTTGGATTTCTTTTGCTTGAGCTTATTGTGGCCTTTATCTCCTTTTGTTTTGCTTGCATTGATCTTTGGACTGCTTTGTTGCCCCCCCAGTCCTTGGCGTCTTCATTGTATCTTCGATAGGACTCATGCCTTCAAGAATATTTTCATTGTGCTCTTGAACAAATTCTTTACTTGAAAGCTTGATCCCATCACCTGTAGTTTTTACCTTCTCATCTTTAAAGGAATCGTCTTGAAGCATCTGATTCAAAAACTTGTTTCCATTAGGACCAATCAGAATAGACTGGTCATCCCTTGGTGTTTCAACAAATTTTAATCGTCCTTTATCAATGGCCGATTTAACTATTTGACGAAACATGTTGCAATCTTCAAAATTATGCTTGGACGAATCATGCAACTTGCAATACATTCTCCTTGGATTGATGGCTTCACATGGTGATCAAGAACTCTAATGTAATTATTTTTCAGCAACAAATCAAATATTTGATCACACATGCTTGAATTGAAGGTATACTTCTTGTTTTCTAGCTGATCTTGGTGTGCAAACGGCTTTGGAGTTAAGCAAACGAATGGTTCAAATTTGGAATATCGCCATTCGGCTATGCATTGTGCTTTGCACCCTATCTTTGATGTATTTGGATAAGATATTATATTGGCATCAGATTTCTTAAAAGAATTTGTCCTTGGCTTTAAATTTCTAAAACGAAAATAGTTAGAATACACATGTCTCAGTTGAGACCAAGTGCAAGCCAAGTATGAAACAAGCAAAGCTACCCAATTAGATATGAAATTTTGATAAAGCAATGAGGAAAACTTTGGCTGCAATAATAGGTCACTATCGGTCTTTATAAATGTCACAATAGGTTTACCGATATGCTCTATAAGAGTTTATTGCTAACAAGTAAATTTCCCTTCTTCATTGGTCTTTCAAAATTACTTATGAGAATTTTTCTTATAGAAGCACCAATAATAAAGTTGTGACCAAATCGGAAGATAGGTAAATCACTTGCTAGACATACCTTTTCAAACACGTTAGGAGAGCATGATGGTTGTGTTACTTGAACGAGATGTTGTTCCTCTTTCGAATAGCTCCCCAACACCTTGTCGTCCAGTTCTTCTAGAACAGATTCGGCATACGTAATATTTGATTCGGTCTTTTCAATAGCCGAATTAACTTTGTTATCCGAATCACCACCTTTCTTGACAATTCTATCCACACCCAATGCTTTCTCTTTTAGGCATAATCTAGCTTGGATTGCAGTAGAGTTAATAGGCTTTCCATCTTTTATTAATTCATGTAGAACAACATTGCATTCGTCCCAAAAAGACGTGAGATTTTTCTTAATGACCCAATCTAGATAGAATTGCCCCCGACACTTTTAGACTCTTTCGGTAATGAGATGTCACCGAAATTCTTTAATGTGTTGGGGGGACATGATATGCCACGGTAGTAGGTGAAGGCATTTGTGCTCCTGTAGAAGTTTCACTTATTCGGCCATGATCATGAAGGTGCGGAGCCGAATTACGGACATCAACAGTTGCGTATGGTGCCAAAAAATTAGTAGCATTAGGTGTAGCATATGATGTTTGAGGGTAATTGGCCAAATTGAAGGAAATATGCCCTAGAGGCAATAATAAGTTATTATTTATTTCCTTATTTCATGATAAATGTTTATCATTCATGCTAGAATTGTATTAACCGGAAACATAATACATGTGTGAATGCATAGACAAAACAACATGTCACTAGTATGCCTCTACTAGACTAGCTTGTTAATCAAAGATGGTTATGTTTCCTAACCATGAACAAGGAGTTGTTATTTGATTAATGAGGTCACATCATTAGTAGAATGATCTGATTGACTTGACCCATTCCCTTAGCTTAGCACACGATCGTTTAGTATGTTGCTACTGCTTTTATCCATGACATATACATGTTCTGTAACTATGAGATTATGCAACTCCGTTTACGGAGGAACACTTTGGGTGCTACCAAGCGTCACAACGAATGCTGGGTGATTATAAAGGAGTACTACAGTGTCTCCAAAGGCAGATGTTGGGTTGGCGTATTTGAGATTAGGTTTTGTCACTCCGATTGTCGGAGAGGTATCTCTGGGCCCTCTCGGTAATGCACATCATCAAGCCTTGCAAGCACTACAACTAATGAGCTAGTTGTGAGATGATGTATTACGGAGCGAGTAAAGAGACTTGCGATAACGAGATTGAACTAGGTATTGGATACCGACGATCGAATCTCGGGCAAGTAACATACCGATGACAAAGGGAACAACGTATGTTGTTATGCGGTCGACCGATAAAGATCTTCGTAGAATATGTAGGAACCAATATGGGCATCCAGGTCCCGCTGTTGGTTATTGACCGTGAATAGTTCTAGGTCATGTCTACATTGTTCTCGAACCGTAGGGTCCATGCAGCTTAAGGTTTCGATGGCGGTTATTATGAGTTTATGTATTTTGATGTACGAAGGAGTTGAGTCCGGATGTGATCACGGACATGACGAGGAGTCTCGGAATGGTCGAGACATAAAGATTGATATATTGGAAGCCTATGTTTGGAGTTGAATGGTTCCGGTAAAACGGAATTCTGGAGTACCGGAGGTTACTGGAACCCCGGGAGGTAAATGGGCCTCGATGGGCCTTAGTGGAAAGGAGAAGGGCAGCCCAAGAGGGCTGCGCCTCCCCCTTCCCTAGTCCTACTAGGACTAGGAGAAGGGGCCGCCCCTCTCTCTCTTTCCCCTCAGGAATCCTAGTCCAACTAGGATTGGGGAATCCTACTCCCGAGGGAGTAGGACTCCTGCAGCGCCCTCCTTGGCCGCCGGCCCCTCCCCCTGCTCCTTTATATCACGGGGCAGGGGGCACCTTGAACACACAAGTTGATCGTGAGATCGTTCCTTAGCCGTGTCGGTGCCCCCTCCACCATATTCCACCTCGGTTATACCGTCGCGAAGCTTAAGCGAAGCCTGCGCCGTGAAACATCAAGATCGTCCTGCGCCGTCGTCTTGTGGAACTCTCCCTCGACACTCGGCTGGATCGGAGTCTGAGGGCGTCATCGAGCTGTCGTGTGTCAAGAACTCGGGGCGTCGGAGTAACGGCGCCGGATCGGTCGGATCGCGAGGAGAGCGTCGACTACTTCCTCTACGTTGTGATCGCTTCGCCGGGGTCTACAAGGGTATGTAGACAACACTCTCCCCTCTCGTTGCTATGCATCACCATGATCTTGCGTGTGCGTAGGAAAATTTTGAAATTACTCGTTCCCCAACGGTGGTATCGAGCCTAGGTTTTTTCTATGGTTTGATGTTTTGCACGAGTAGAACACAAGTGAGTTGTGGGCGATACAAGTCCTACTACCTACCAGCATGTCATACTTTGGTTCAGCGGTATTGTGAGATGAAGCGGCCCGACCGACATTACGCCAGCGCTTCTGGCGAGACTGGTTTCACCGCTCGCGAGCACTCGTTGCTTAAAGGTGGTGGTGGGTGCTGTCTCTCTCACTTTAGTTGAACCGAGTGTGGCTCGCCGGTCCTTGAGAAGGTTAAAACGGAGTCTATTTGAAATGTCGTTGTGGTTTTGATGCGTGGGTGAGACTGGTTCTTGCTTAAGCCCGTAGCAGCCACGTAAAATTTGCAACAACAAAGTAGAGGGCGTCTAACTTGTTTTTGCGGGGCATGTTGTGATGTGATATGGTCAAGGCGTGATGCTATATTTTATTGTATGAGATGATCATGTTTTGTAACCGGTTATCGGCAATCGGCGAGGAGCCATATGGTTGTCGCTTTATTGTATGCAATGCAATCGCCTGTAATGCTTTACTTTATCACTAAGCGGTAGCGATAGTCGTAGTAGCATAAGTTTGGCGAGGCGACAACGATGCTGCGATGGAGATCAAGGTGTCGCGCCGATGACGATGGTGATCATGGTGGTGCTTTGCAAGATGGAGATCGTGAAGCACAAGATGATGATGACCATATCATATCACTTATATTGATTTGCATGTGATGTTTATCCTTTTATGCATCTTATCTTGCTTTGATTGGCGGTAGCATTATAAGATGATCTCTCACTAAATAATCAAGAAGTGTTCTCCCGGTATGCACCGTTGCCAAAGTTAAATCGTGCCTGACACCACGTGATGATCGGGTGTGATAAGCTCTCGTCCATCTACAACGGGTGCAAGCCAGTTTTGCACACGAGAATACTCGGGTTATACTTGACGAGCCTAGCATATGCGGATATGGCCTCGGAACACGGAGACCGAAAGGTCGGCGTGAATCATATAGTAGATATGATCAACATAAGATGTTCACCATTGAAAACTACTCCATTTCACGTGATGATCGGTTATGGTTTAGTTGATTTGGATCACGTGATCACTTAGATGACTAGAGATGTTTTTCTAAGTGGGAGTTCTTAAGTAATATGATTAATTGAACTTAAATTTATCATGAACTTAGTACTGATAGTATCTTGCTTGTTTATGTTTGATTGTAGATAGATGGCTCGTCTTTGTTGTTCCGTTGAATTTTAATGCGTTCCTTGAGAAAGCAAAGTTGAAAGATGATGGTAGCAATTACGGATCGGGTCCGTAACGAGGATCATCCTCATTGCTGCACGTAAGAGCTACGTCTGGATGCACCGCTAGGTGACGAACTTCTTCTTTGGAGCAACGCCGGATATTATGAGCGTCTGGCGAGCAAAGCTGATGACTACTCTATAGTTCGATGTGCCATGCTACGGCTTAGAACCGGGACTTCAACGACGTTTTGAGCGTCATGGAGCATATGAGATGTTCCAGAGTTGAAGTTAATATTCAACAGAATGCCCGGATTGAGAGATATGAAGTCTCCAATAAGTTCTATAGCTGCAAGATGGAGGAGAATAGTTACATTAGTGAGCATATACTCGTAATGTGCGGGTACTACAATCACTTGACACAATTGGGAGTTAATCTTCCGGATGATTGTGTCATTGATGTAATTCTCAATCACTGCCACCAAGCTACAAAGGCTTCGTGATGAACTATAATATGCAAGGGTTAGTAAAGACTATACAGAGCTCTTACAATGCTAAAGGCTGCGGAGGTAGAAATCAAAAAGGAACATCAAGTGTTGATGGTCAACAAGACCACTAGTTTCAAGAAGAAAGGCAAAGGGAAGAAGAAGGAATCTCAAGAAGAACAGCAAGCAAGTTCTTTGCTCGGAGAAGAAACCCAAGTCGGCCCTAAACCTGAAACCGAGTGTTTCTCTTGCAAGCGATAGTCCTTTGAAGCGGAACTGCCCCAAGTATTTGGCGGATAAGAAGGATGGCAAGGTGAACAAAGGTATATGTGATATACATGTTATTGATGTGTACCTTACTAGAGCTC
This sequence comes from Aegilops speltoides, assembly GCA_021437245.1. Lineage (NCBI taxonomy): Eukaryota > Viridiplantae > Streptophyta > Magnoliopsida > Poales > Poaceae > Aegilops > Aegilops speltoides. The sequence goes on along the minus strand of CM038147.1, from coordinate 418,758,719 downwards.
GTAGTAGCACTGGTATTTGATCTTGGTTACATTGCTAATATTTGCAACTCAAAGCAGGGACTACGATTGCTTAACTCGGCAAGGGCGAGGTGACGATCTTGGCGTGGGAAATGGTTCCAAAGTCGATGTGATCGCGGTCGACACGCTACCTCTACATCTACCTTGGGATTAGTTTTAGACCTAAATAATTGTTATTTGGTGCTGCGTTGAGCATGAACATTATATCTGGATCTTGTTTGATGCGAGACGGTTATTCATTTAAATCGAGAGAATAATGGTTGTTCTATTTATATGAGTAATATCTTTTATGGTCATGCACCCTTGAGGAATGGTCTATTTTGATGAATCTCGATAGTAGTGATACACATATTCATAATGTTGAAACCAAAAGATGCAGAGTTGATAATGAAAGTGCAACTTATTTGTGTAATTGCCGTTTAGGTCATATCGGTGTAAAGCGCATGAAGAAACTCCATCTTGATGGACTTTTGGAGTCACTTGATTATGAATCACTTGGCACTTAAGAACCGTGCCTCATGGGCAAGATGACTAGAACACCGTTCTCGGTGCTATGGAGAGAGCAACAGATTTGTTGGAAATCATACATACGAGATGTATGTGGTCCGATGAATGTTGAGGCTCGTGGCGGATATCGTTATTTTCTCACCTTCACGGATGACTTAAGCGGATATGGGTATATCTACTTAATGAAACATAAGTCTGAAACGTTTGAAAAGTTCAAAGAATTTCAGAGTGAAGTTGAAAATCATCGTAACAAGAAAATTAAGTTTCTACGATCGATCGTGGAGGTGAATATTTGAGTTCTGAGTTTGGTCTACATTTGAAACAATGCGGAATAGTTTAGCAACTCACGCCACCGGAACACCACAGTAGTAATGGTGTGTCGAGCGTCAGAATCGTACTTTACTAGATATGGTGCGATCTATGATGTCTCTTCTGATTTACCACTATCGTTTTGGGGTTATGCTCTAGAGACAGCCGCATTCACCTTGAATAGAACACCGTCAAAATCCGTTGAGGCGACACCTTATGAACTATGGTTTGGCAAGAAACCAAAGTTGTCGTTTCTTAAAGTTTGGGGATGCGATGCTTATGTGAAAAAGCTTCAACCTGATAAGCTCGAACCCAAATCGAGATGTGTCTTCATAGGATACCCAAAGGAAGCAGTTGGGTACACCTTCTATCACAGATCCGAAGGCAAGACATTCGTTGCTAAGAATGGATCCTTTCTAGAGAAGGAGTTTCTCTCGAAAGAAGTGAGTGGGAGGAAAGTGGAACTTGATGAGGTAATAGTACCTTCTCCCTTACTTGAAAATAGTTAAATCAGAAACCAGTTTACGAGACATCTACACCAAGTAGTGAGGAAGTTAATGATGTTGATCATGAAACTTGAGATCAAGTTACCTGAGAACCTCGTAGATCAACGAGTAAGATCCGCACTGAGTGGTACGGTAATCCTGTTCGGAAGTCATGCTACTAGATCATGATGAACCTCACGAACTATGAAGAAGCGATGGTGAGCCCAGATTCATAAAATGGCTTGAGGCCATGAAATGCGAGATGGGATCCATGTATGAAAACAAAGTGTGGACTTTGGTTGACTTGCCGAGGGTAGGCAAGCAATAGAAAACAAATGGATCTTCAAGAAGAAGACCGACGCGACGGTAATGTTCTCGTCTATAAAGCTCGACTTATCGCAAAAGGTTTTCGACAAGTTCAAGGGATTGACTACGATGAGACCTTCTCACCCGTAGCGATGCTTAAGTCCGTCCGAATCATGTTAGCAATTGCCGCATTTTATGATTATGAAATTTGGCAAATGGATGTAAAGACTGCATTCTGAATGGATTTACGGAAGAAGAGTTGTATATGATGCAACGAGAAGGTTTTATCGATCCAAAGGAGCTAACAAAGTATGCAAGCTCCAATGATCCATCTATGGACTGGTGCAAGCATCTCGGAGTTGGAATAAGCGCTTTGATAGTGTGATCAAAGCATTTGGGTTTGTCTGAGACTTTTGGAGAAGCTTTGTATTTACAAGAAAGTGAGTGGGAGCTCTGTAGCATTTACGATATTATATGTGGATGACATATTGCTGATCGGAAATGATATAGAATTCTGGATAGCATAAAGGGATACTTGAATAAGAGTTTTTCAATGAAAGACCTCGGTGAAGCTGCTTACATATTGGGCATTAAGATCTATAGAGATAGATCAAGGCGCTTAATTGGACTTTCACAAAGCACATACCTTGACAAAATTTTGAAGAAGTTCAAAATGGATCAAGCAAAGAAAGGGTTCTTGCACGTGTTACAAGGTGTGAAGTTGAGTCGACTCAATGCCCACCACTGCAGAAGATAGAGAGAAATGAAAGATGTTCCTATGCTTCACCATAGGCTCTATCATGTATGCAATCTTGTGTACCGGACCGATGTGTGCCTTGCTATAAGCCTAGCAGGAGGTACCAAAGTAATCGAGTGGATCATCGGACAGCGGTCAAGAACATCTGAAATACGAAAAGGACTAAGGATATGTTTCTCGTATATGGAGGTGACAAAGAGCTCATAAATGGCAGTTACGTTGATGCAAGCTTTGACACCGATCCGACGATTCTAAATCGCAGACCGGATCGTATTTACACTAAGCGGAGGAGCTGTCGGTTGGTGCGGTTCTAAACAAAGCGTCGTGGCGGGATCTACATGTGAAGCGGAATACATAGCAGCTTCGGAAGCAGCTAATGAAGGAGTGCGGATGAAGGAGTTCATATCCGATCTAGGTGTCATACCTAGTGCATCGGGTCAATGAAAATCTTCGTGACAATCTTGGAGCTATTGCCTTAGCGAAGGAATCCAGATTTCACAAGAGGACCAAGCACATCAAGAGACGCTTCAATTCCATCCGGGACTTAGTCGGGATCGGAGACATAGAGATTTGCAAGATACATACGGATCTGAATGTTGCGGAACCGTTGACTAAGCCTCTTCCACGAGCAAAACATGATCAGCACCAAGACTCCATGGGTGTTAGAATCATTACTATGTAATCTAGATTATTGACTCTAGTGCAAGTGGGAGATCAAGGAAATATGCCCTAGAGGCAATAATAAAGTTATTATTTATTTCCTTATTTCATGATAAATGTTTATCATTCATGCTAGAATTGTATTAACCGAAACATAATACATGTGTGAATGCATAGACAAAACAACATGTCACTAGTATGCCTCTACTAGACTAGCTTGTTAATCAAAGATGGTTATGTTTCCTAACCATGAACAAGGAGTTGTTATTTGATTAATGAGGTCACATCATTAGTAGAATGATCGATTGACATGACCCATTCCTTAGCTTAGCACACGATCGTTTAGTATGTTGCTCTGCTTTTATCCATGACATATACATGTTCTGTAACTATGAGATTATGCAACTCCGTTTACGGAGGAACACTTTGGTGCTACCAAGCGTCACAACGAATCGGGTGATTATAAAGGAGTACTACAGTGTCTCCAAAGGCGGATGTTGGGTTGGCGTATTTGAGATTAGGTTTTGTCACTCCGATTGTCGGAGAGGTATCTCTGGGCCCTCTCGGTAATGCACATCACTGAAGCCTTGCAAGCACTACAACTAATGAGCTAGTTGTGAGATGATGTATTACGGAACGAGTAAAGAGACTTGCGTAACGAGATTGAACTAGGTATTGGATACCGACGATCGAATCTCGGGCAAGTAACATACCGATGACAAAGGAACAACGTATGTTGTTATGCGGTCTGACCGATAAAGATCTTCGTAGAATATGTAGGAACCAATATGGGCATCCAGGTCCCGCTGTTGGTTATTGACCGTGAATAGTTCTAGGTCATGTCTACATTGTTCTCGAACCGTAGGGTCCATGCACGCTTAAGGTTTCGATGGCGCTTATTATGAGTTTATGTATTTTGATGTACCGAAGGAGTTCGAGTCCGGATGTGATCACGGACATGACGAGGAGTCTCGGAATGGTCGAGACATAAAGATTGATATATTGGAAGCCTATGTTTGGAGTTCGAATGGTTCCGGCGAAAACGGAATTCTGGAGTACCGGAGGTTACGGAACCCCGGGAGGTAAATGGGCCTCGATGGGCCTTAGTGGAAAGGAGAAGGGCAGCCCAAGAGGGCTGCGCCTCCCCTTCCCTAGTCCTACTAGGACTAGGAGAAGGGGCCGCCCCTCTCTCTTTCCCCCTCAGGAATCCTAGTCCAACTAGGATTGGGGGAATCCTACTCCCGGAGGGAGTAGGACTCCTGTAGCCGCGCCTCCTTGGCCGCCCCCTCCCCTGGCTCCTTTATATCTGAGGGCAGGGGGCACCTTGAACACACAAGTTGATCGTGAGATCGTTCCTTAGCCGTGTCGGTGCCCCCCACCATATTCCACCTCGGTTATACCGTCGCGAAGCTTAAGCGAAGCCTCGCGCCGTGAAACATCAAGATCGTCCTGCCACGCCGTCGTCTTGACGGAACTCTCCTCGACACTCGGCTGGATCGGAGTCGAGGGCGTCATCGAGCTGTCGTGTGTCAAGAACTCGGGGCGTCGAGTAACGGCGCCGGGATCGGTCGGATCGCGAGGAGAACGTCGACTACTTCCTCTACGTTGTGATCGCTTCCGCTTCGGGTCTACAAGGGTATGTAGACAACACTCTCCCCTCTCGTTGCTATGCATCACCATGATCTTGCGTGTGCGTAGGAAAATTTTTGAAATTACTACGTTCCCCAACACAAATAACTAGTAGTAACATGGCCAATTCCCCTATCTACCAGCACGTTTGGATTAAGGTACTGCAAGTTATTTGCCGATGAATAAAAACTTGAAACACTTTGTTGCATACCATTGGAAGTTCCTACATAGGGTGTCTCAACTTGATTAACCGAACTCATCATGTTATTCATCGGCATATAAATTTGTGGGGTTGCCGATGCATGGGAGTTGGGATACATATATTGCATGTTGCTATTATATGGAGTAGAATCATGGAGGTTTTGTTGCATCGGCCCTTACACATAATTAGATGCATGATTGATAAAGCTAGGGCTAGCCGATACATTATGCTCATTAGATGATCTAGCAACAATATATGCATTATTTGCATCTACATATGTGAATTGGGTATTCATATTACCTTTGTAGATTGCAAACCCTATATGACGATCTCTTCGTAGCAAGAACGGGTCGGAGACCGTTCAAAGCTTCGTCCCCAGCGGAGTCGCCAAAAAGTGTATTCGCACACGAACACGTCACCGTGTACCCTTGACGCCAGGGGTGATGCACCGCAGCTCACGTCGAAGGAGACCCGACCGGAAGCGCGGTACGCAGGCAATCTGGCGGGTGCTTTTGAGAACCCGAAACCCCACACGCCCAGGAGGGACCCCGTCAGGGCGCGGCGGCTATGGGCTGCCCTAGGTCGACCTGATCGCCCCTAGGGCCTCGAGGTTCGCCGCCCTACAATAAGAAGAACAGACGAAGAACGAGAAAGAAGAAGAACTAAGGTTAAGGAGAAAAGATAAAAGATAAAAAGTGGTAGATGATTTGTTCGATTGTGTGTTGTTCAATCGGCCGTCACCCCTTAGGTATATAAGAGGCGGCTGGACTTCCCGTGCAAGGAAAAAGGCTTGGATTCACGTCCAAAACCCTAGTCAAATTCGGATTGGTTTTGTCCGAACTTTTCAAAATTGTTTGGTTTAAACTGGCTGCATTTTGCGGGTAATTTTTGAGGTGGTACACAACCTCGGATAGAAACAAGCCCAAAAGCAATCTTGAACGTTTCGACGAGAAGAACAACTTTCATGTTGAACGCTTTTAGATCTGAGATCTTCTTCAATGGCTAATTGCTCACGCATTGTATCAGACATCCATCAACATGTGTCTGATGTCCAGCGTAATATATTGATCCCTAGCTGGTCCGCACCATATTGACTGTAACTTTTGCATACGAACTCAGATTGAGATGATTTATATATGAACATCGATCGCCTCAACGATACGAAGACAATTCCTTTAGAGTGCTCCTTCATCCGAGGCCATCTTGTGGGTGTAATCAGCCGAATAGTGTTCTACATACAAAATCTCAGTACGTCGAACACAACTTCGGCCTTAGAGATGAGACCGGATGGATATGACCCAAATATCATAGTTTCTCATTTTGACGATACGGAACTTCCTCACTTTGAGCACTTTTCCATTTGAGGCCTTCTTAATTATGTTTTCGATCATGCCAAAATCTGGTGTCAACATTAATCTCAAGCTAGTTTCGAGCTAAAAAATGATTTTCTTAATAATCTAATGCAATTTTTTAAACAAGGTAGGCTATAAGACAACACAAAAAAGCCTTAGCACGATGACTTCCTGACTCTCTACTACAACAAGATTTGTCTCAGGCGAGGGACGGGCGATGATGGCGGCGCGCTTTCGGCTTACTTCAGTGCTTGTAATCGTCGCTAGGTTGTTGTCTATGGATCTAGATGTAATTTTTATTATTTCTTGTGCTCGTTGTATTGTCATGCTTGAAGATGAATAGATCAGAAGTTTTCTCGCAAAAAAAGAAACCATTATAAATTTTACTTACTCTCTCTCAACTGAGACATGTGTATTCTAACTATTTTCGTCACCCTTAATTAGCAAGAGAAGAAAATGAAGGTATGTCTGCTCTTAAACTTTGGCCAAAATAACTACCACATATCATATTAAGGCTAATTTTTCTTCACCCTTAATTAGGCTTTCATGTTTAGAGCATCTCGGCCAGCGCTAACACGCCCAGCGATTTTTTTCGTCGGCGGCCAAAAAATGGCCCGCGCCCAGAGCCTGTTTTAGCGGCTTGGCGAAATCAGCGCCCATGATCGAGGCCAAACCCGCCATTGGGGCGCCGAAGCGTCGAGGCGGCGGTTTTAAGCGAAAGAGCCGCGGGCCCGCCGAGTTAGCGACGCGCGCCTCGTCGTCGTCGGAACGCCTCGGTTTCCCACATGGAATCAACGGCAAGGCTGCCGCCGGTCAGCCTTGCCATTGATTCCTCATCACGGCGGTGCGTCACGGGCGGCGGGGGGATGTCTCCCCTCTCAGCACGTGTACACACGGCGCGGGCTATATAAAACGGTGCCCTCCCTCGCCTGTGGCCACACCAGCCCACAGCCGCCCTCCGACCGCCGCCGAGCTCTCCCTCTCTCCCCGTGCGTAGCAGCCCGCTGACGCTTCATCCCTCACCTATCCCTCTCTCCCAAGCCCGATGGCCGCGCGATTCCCTGGCGACGCGGCGGCGGCCAACGGCTTCGGGCGCCGCTCACTTCACGAGTGGGAGGCCTGGCTACTCTTCGGGGCGAACATCCCGGCGCCACAGGACATGCGCGCCGGGCTGACGGGGTGGAGGCTCAGCAACGGGGGCGTCCCCATTTCCCCGGTGCCCGACGTCGAGGCGCGCCCCGCCTTCTTCGTCGCCGAGGTTGACCGCGTGCGAGCCTCCCTGACAAAGGAGCAGCGCGCCCTCCCCCAGTACGGCACCGACAACCACGCGTCATGGGCGGCGTACTTCCAGCACCGCCAGGAGCAGAGGCTGGCGTCCACCAACCGGGCGTCGGTGGTGGATGGCGTCAAGAACAGCGAGGGGCGCCGCGTATGGTGGGGCGCCCCCGGCCGCATGCTCCAAAGATGTCTTTGGAGTACCGAGGCGGCAACGACCGCCGCCGCATACCTCTGCTGCGGCGGCCCGTCCACCGCCGGAGCGTCAGGCAATGGATGCCCAGGAGGTTCGGCTCCTCCTCGACTTCCTCCCCTCACTCCTCCTCCCGCTCCTCTTCCCATTCCTCCGGCTCACCGGCGGTGTTCGGTGTCAAGGCCGAGCCCGCAGCGGAGACGCCGCTCGGCCGACACACTCGCAGCGCCGGCATCGTCATCAATGAGGGTGGCCGGCGCGCCTCCTCCTCGGCTCCTGCGCGCTTCATCAAACCGAAGACGGAGCCGGGGCTCGCCCCCGTGAAAACGGAGCGGGGGCTCCCCGCCGTGAAGACGGAGCCCGACGCCGGGGAGCTCGACGACGCGGCGGCCTTGAAATGGGCGTGCGATGACTGGGTTCACATGGAGATGGAGCGCCAGTGCCGCGCCCTAGAGCAGTTTGAAGCTCGGCGCCGGGGCCGCGACGAGGGAGGCGTCGTCGTCCTCGACGACTGCGACGACGACGATGCCCGCCACCGCCACCGATTCGCGTAGCGGCGCGAGAGGTGGTTCAGCGGCGGCGCGTCAGGAGGAGAAGGCCGCCGACGACGACGGCGAGGATGGCGGCGACGTCGGCGACTTCGCCGCGCTGAGCGACTTCTTCGGCCCGTAGTTGTAGTTGCGGCCTTTTTTTTAATAAATTTGCTATGTATAATGTCGAACATGTCGAATATAATGCCAAGTTTGCCGAATTTTAGCCGAACTTTGCCAAATACTCTTTTTTTTAACATAAACGACGTCTGGGGGCGGTCCTGGGGTCGGCGGCTGGGAACCCACTCGCCCCCACACCGATTTTTATCGCCGGCTCGCCCCAGGCGGCGATTTTACGCACCCCTGGGGGGCCAACGGCTGGAGATGCTCTTACTAGTAGGTAAATTGGAGAAAAATCGTACACAACATATATATTAATATAGTATTTTATTTCTTTATAGTACTCCATCCGTTCCTTTATATTAGGTGTATTTGCTTTTTTGATAAAATTTCGCAATGTGCATTTGTTCTTATTCCTCCCAATTCCGTTCTTAGCCATCTAGAAGAAAGGAAAATGTCTTTTTACAAATTGTACGTATCTCTCTTTGTGGCAAAAAAAGAAAAGTATATATGTATCGATTGCGTCTATCTTTTTTTTCTGAACTAACCGATTTACTTGCCACTAACCAACGATTTGCCAAGGATAATTTTGTTCTTAATTCTCTAAATTTTATGCCTTGATCACCGTGCCAAAAATAATACATCTTACATACAAAAAATGGAGGGAGTATATCAAAACTATTTAATAGAATTATATGATATCGAGCTATCGAGCGAGCCAGTGTCGGCTCAATCAGCTCGTTTCTCAATCGAGTTACATAAAATTTTGTTTCTCAATTGAGTTACATAAAATGCTCATATTCAACTAATTTCTTTTCGAATGAGTCAAAATACGAGTCTCGAGCTTTGTTGTAGCCCTAGTCGCGTGTCGCATTTCTCCTACAAGCTGGTGTGAGACGCTCCTGTCACAAGGAGACACCACTACTGATGCCCTCGAGGAATACCCTTAGATTACGATCCGACGAGCCACCTTTCCCGAGAGCCTCTACGACCGCCGCCTTCCACTCTGACGCCGCACGCCGTGCGCCCCCGCTGCCTCGCCCTCCCGCATCACCTCCTCTACACGCCGCCCTACCTCGGCCGCGCGAAGCACGCCGTCGCTACCCACCTCCGCGCGCGCTCCCACGCGCCACTCGCACTCGACGAGCCACGCGTTCATCCGCTGGTCCGACATCTTTGGCACGCACACCATGGGCACGCCGCACGCCACGCTCTCCATCACGGAGTTCCACCCGCAGTGCGTCACGAAGCAACCCACCGCCGCGTGCGACAGCACACGCACCTGGTCGCACCACTCCACCACCATGCCGTTCTTGAGCGGCGCGTCCATCTCCGTCTCCGACGCCTCGCCATCCGCGAGCTCCGCCTTGATGTCCTTCCGGACGACGCACAGGTACGGCCTCCCGGTCTCCTCGAGTCCGAGGAGCAGCTCGTCGAGCTGCTCCCTCTCCATCCTCGCCAGGCTCCCGAACGCGACGTACACCACGGAATCGGCCGGTTTGGCGTCGAGCCACTCCGTGTACTTGGCGCCGTCCTGCTTGAAGAGGCCGGCCTCGTCGCCGGACGGGAGCACCGGGCCGATCGGCAGCGCGTCGTACGCTCCCACTGCGGCGAGCGCGCCCTCCTCGAGTTCCTGGCACGTGTTGACGAGCACGGTGGCTCTGGGGGTCTCCCTGTCGAGCGTGTCGAACAGGTCGCGGACGGTAGTGTACACGCTGTGGAAGAAATCGGACGGGTCGGTGGACTCGGTGAGGAAGGACGGGAGGTCCCGCACGGCCTGCGGCGGAAGGCCCGGGAACCGCACGAGGAACGACGGGTCGTGGCGGTGGTCGGCCACGACGGCGGCGTGGCCATGGAAGTAGTGGTAGTAGACGGCGAGCACGGCGGCCGGCTGGATCCAGTAGAGCGCGGACGGCAAGCCTTTATCGCGCGCCACGTCCGCGGCCCACGGGAGGAGCATCGTATACACGACGCGGGTCACGGGGCGGCCGCGGGCGGCGAGCGCGTCCACCAGCTCCCCGACGCTGCGCGCGCCCGCGGCCTGGAAGGACGCCATGTAGTCGGTGAACGCTGCAGGGTCGGTGCTGCTCCTAACGTACCCGGTCTCGGTGCCGTCCGAGAACGGGAGGAGCTCGAGGCGGCAGTCATCGCCGCCGCGGTCGGGCGCATCCGCCTCCACCGGGAACATGCGGCGGTGCGCTGCTTCGGTGGTGGAGAATGTGACGAGCGCGTCGGGTGCGGCGGCGAGCAGGCGCCGGGCGAGGCGGAGCGCCGGCGCGATGTGGCCCTGGAGCGGGAACGTCAGCACGAGGAAGTGCGGCTGCGGAGACATGGCCCTCTCTCTGACTCCGGTCACGGGTGGCTGCGCTAGATTGGGCGCAGTCGATCTGCGACGACGGCAAGCAAGCGATTTGTGTGGTGGCGCGAGGGAGCGTGGGTTTTTATGTTTGCGAAACAGCCGTGGGGAGCTAGGTTTGTGTCAGGTGTGACGTGTCTAGGTTCTACGCCCCACCGTTCATATAGGTGCGTTGCGTCCATCCATTGGTTCATAAAGAGTCCAAATTTTATACTGTTGAAGACATAACAGTCCAATCGTGTCAGTTGGCGACGTGAACAATCAGGCATAGGGTTCGGGGGGGCGGCCGGTTTGGTTGGACACCGGTGGCGCGGCTCCTGCCGTCCTCGGACTGCTGCTCATATTCAGTTTTTTTAACGTTGTCAAAAAGTTTTAATTAAGGCGAACAGAGCTGTCCAGTTAATTAACGGAAATCGGGCAAAAACTGTCACAAACTTGCTCATCCATATGAAATGCTGCCAAATAGTGGAGCCACGGATCACAAAGGCCAACAACACACCCGACAAAAAAATCACTGTAACCTTTAAGAGCATCTTCACGGTCCAAATATAAAAATACCTAACTTTTGAACCGTCTGGGGCGAAAAACGCTGCTTCAACAGACGGTCATTATGTAAAAAAATTGGACCGCGGCCTTCCGGTGATGCAAAATACAACACCTCGCGGTGCAAATTTGCATCACGAGATACAACTGGTCCAAATTCGGCGACCGCTCGCCAACGCTCAACCGCCCTTCATTTCATTTCATAGCCGCGTCCGTCCGCCCGCCCGGACACCAGTCGACCGGAATCCGCCGCCGCCACCACCCCAAATCGCCGCCACCGCTCTCCGCCGCCCTTGCCCCCGTCGCCGAAAGCCCTCGCGCCGCCCGGGCGCCGCCCGAATCGGGAGGCACCAACCAGCGGTGGGATTCGCACCTCCGTGATCCGGCTACCTGTAGGCCTCCGCCGGTCCTTAGGCCATTGCCGCCGCTGCTCATCGCTGCCCGTTGCCACCGCCTCCGGCCCGCCGCCGCCACGCATCGACCCCATCCGGTCGAAAGCGATCGTCGCTCTTGGCCCGTCTGTGCGCGTGTATTTGCTTTCGTGGTGTCGCGTCATTGCCGCCGCCTCAAATCCTTCGGCGGCAAAGGAGCACGTCTGAGGAGCTCGGGCTCCGGCCATGGCGACCACGGACGAGCACGAGAGCGGTGGCAAATGACACCGATTGAAGGGAAAAAATAGGGGGATTGGGAGAGGAGCTCATCACGGGGAGAATGGCGCGCTTGAGGAGGTCGGTAGAGCTTGATGGCAACGGATTTGACGAAGGCGCCCGACGTCCCGAGGTTGAAGAAGACGATCAAGGCGATTTTACATCTTCGTTTTGGACCATTTGTTGGAGTTGCTCTTTTACATCTCCGATTTGGACCATCTGTTGGAGTTGAGCATTTTTCGGAGCTCCAAAACGCACTTTTTGGCGGTCCATATTTTACATCTCCATTTTTGGACCGCCAAAATTTAGGCCATCTATTGGAGATGCTCTAAGCATGTAATAGCCTGGGTTATTAGGGATGATAGACTACTCATATCAATAAGGAATTCCTTCTTTTTCGGGATCCCATTCGGACAGAACTCCAAAGTTAAGCGTGCTCGGCTTGGAGTAGTTTGAGATGGGTGACCGACCGAAGTTATTGCTACGGTGCGCACGAGTGAGGACAAAGTCTTGTGAAAAAGACTAGTATTGATCTGTGGGGCCGTCTAGATCCGCCAGAATAACGACCACCGGCGGGTGTGTCCGGGCGTTACAAGTTGGTATCGAGCCGACCCTCGCGGTTACGGATGGTTGCGGAGAGGTGCGCGGTCATGTTGTTCATGACGTTTGTGACCCGTCGTGGCACACGGCATGGCACATGTACCGGATGGATGCATGCAGACGGTTGTGCCAAGAGGAACGTTCTGTGGCCCGACGAGGACGTCGGTTCCTCCGAGTGGGGGTGTATGTAATAGCACGGCTTATTAGGGATGATAGACTACTCATATCAATAAGGAATTCCTTCTTTTCCGGGATCCCATTCGACGTAACTCCAAAGTTAAGCGTGCTCAGCTTGGAGTAGTTTCAGATGGGTGACCGACCGAAGTTGCTCCCGGTGCGCACGCAGTGAGGAGAAAGTGCGCAGAAAAGACTAGTATTGATCTGTGGGGCCAGTCTAGATCCCGCCAGGAGTAACGACCACCGGCGGGTGTGTCCGGGGCGTTACAAAGCACTTGGATCACAACATCATCAATGAAACCTCGTCGCCCCACTACAACTTGAGAAGAATACAACGACAAAGACAACACACATCTCAGCCCACTTTCAACAAAAAAAGACACATCTCAGCCCACATTTGCATCCTAGAGAAGTGTATCATGAAACCATTTGCGCCTCCACATTATAGCTACCCTTCTTATCTTTGCACCTACTAGATTTCTTCTTTTGAATTCTGTCAAAAAGAAAAGATTTCTTCTTAGCGAACCAACCTGTGGTTGGATGGTTAGAGGGACTGTGGTATCCCCAGCCCACCAGGGTTCAAATCCTTGTGCTTGCATTTATTCCTGGATTTATTTAAGGATTTTCAGCGATGCACATTCAGTGGGAGGAGACGTTCCCATCCATGACGAGGTGCCTACGGTGACTTCGTAAATTTCAAGATGATATGTCGACTCAGTCTTTCGGAGGTGCTCATAGGCGTAGGGTGTGCGTGTGTGCGTTCATAGGGATGAGTGTATGCGCGTGTATATGAGTGCTAGTGTCTGTACTGATGTTCAAAAAAAAGAGTTCTTCTTGTGAATGCCAAATTGAGGGCGAGCGTTACCATTCTTGCATTTGTTCCTCTTTGCATTATGCTTTGAGAGACATCAGATCATTTTTTTCTTCGAATTTAGCATCCAAATTAGATAGGTATTTGACAAACTTAATGGTGAATATGTCCATGAGGTTAGGCAGGGGCACAACAGTCACATCATCACCCACATGAACCACATGCCCGATGTACTCACGCGAGTGTGTGGTAGCTGTCGGGGTTACGATCCTGACAATGAGTACTAGGGGTACGAAAGAGGGGCAGAGCCTAGCTACAACGCAGGTGTAACACTCGGTGTTTTAACGAGTTTGGGCCCCTCCCGAAGGAGGTAACAACCCTACATCTCGTGCCCTGAGGCTTGTTTTCTTTGAGAGGGGGGGTATGATTACAGATATTGCTTTGTTGGGGAACGTTGCAGAAAATTAAAAATATTCCTACGGTTTCACCAAGATCCATCTATGAGTTCATATAAGCAACGAGTCAAGGGAGTGAGATTTCATCTACATACCACTTGTAGATCGCGTGCGGAAGCGTTCAAAGGAAGGGTGATGATGGAGTCGTACTCGCCGTGATTCAGATCACCAATGACCAAGTGCTGAACGGACAGCACCTCCGCGTTCAACACACGTACGGGACGGGAGACGTCTCCTCCTTCTTGATCTAGCAAGGGGGAAGGAGAGGTTGATGATGATCCAAAGACCTGACGGGGTGGTGGTGGATGCAGCAGAACTCCGGCAGGGCTTCGCCAAGCTGCTGCGGGAGGAGGACGAGGTGTAGCAGGGGGAGGGAGGCGCCAATGCACACGGTGCGGCTGCCCTCCCCCTGCCCTCCTTTATATAGGCCCGCAGGGGGGGGCCGTGGGAGATCCAATCTCCCAAGGGGGCGGCGGCCAGGGGGGTGGAGTGCCCCCCAAGGCAAGTGGGGCGCCCCCCCACCCTAGGGTTTCAACCCTAGGCGCAGGGGGTGGGCCAAGGGGGGCGCACCAGCCCACTATGGGCTGGTTCCCCTCCCCACTTCAGCCCTTGGGGCCCTCTGGGATGGGTGGCCCCACCCGGTGGACCCCCAGGACCCTTCCGGTGGTCCCGGTACAATACCGGGTGACCCCGAAACTTTCCCGATGGCCGAAACAACACTTCCTATATATAATTCTTTACCTCCGGACCATTCCGGAACTCCTCGTGACGTCTGAGATCTCATCCGGGGCTCCTAACATCATTCGGTATGCTGCATACTCATATTCATACAACCCTAGCGTCACCGAACCTTAAGTGTGTAGACCCTACGGGTCCGGAAGACACGTAGACATGACCGAGACGACTCTCGGGCAATAACCAACAGTGGGATCTGGATACCCATGTTGGCTCCCACATGCTCCTAGATGATCTCATCGGATGAACCACGATGTCGAGGATTTAAACAACCCCGTATTCAATTCCCTTTGTCAATCGGTACATTACTTGCCCGAGACTCGATCGTCGGTGTCCCAATACCTCGTTCAGTCTCGTTACCGGCAAGTCACTTTACTCGTACCGTAATGCATGATCCCGTGACCAAACACTTGGTCACTTTGAGCTCATTATGATGATTCATTACCGAGTGGGCCCAGAGATACCTCTCCATCATACGGAGTGTCAAATCCCAGTCTCGATCCGTGTCAACCCAACATACACTTTCAGAGATACCTGTAGTGCACCTTTATAGTCACCAAGTTACGTTGTGACGTTTGGTACACCCAAAGCACTCTTACGGTATCCGGGAGTTACACGATCTCATGGTCTAAGGAAAAGATACTTGACATTGGAAAAGTTCTAGCAAACGAACTATACGATCTTGTGCTATGCTTAGGATTGGGTCTTGTCCATCACATCATTCTCCTAATGATGTGATCCCGTTATCAACGACATCCAATGTCCATAGCCAGGAAACCATGACTATCTGTTGATCAACGAGCTAGTCAACTAGAGGCTTACTAGGGACATATTATGGTCTATGTATTCACACGTGTATTACGATTTCCGGATAATACATTTATAGCATGAATAAAGACAATTATCACGAACAAGGAAATATAATAATAATCCTTTTATTATTGCCTCTAGGGCATATTTCCAACAGTCTCCCACTTGCACTAGAGTCAATAATCTAGTTACATTGTGATGAATCGAACACCCATAGAGTTCTGGTGTTGATCATGTTTTGCTCGCGAGAGAGGTTTAGTCAACAGATCTGCGACATTCAGATCCGTATGTACTTTATAAATACCTATGTCTCCATCTTGAACATTTTCACGGATGGAGTTGAAACGACGCTTGATGTGCCTGGTCTTCTTGTGAAACCCAGGCTCCTTGGCAAGGGCAATAGCTCGGTGTTGTCACGAAAGAGTTTGATCGGCCCGACGCATTGGGTATGACTCCTAGGTCGGTGATGAACTCCTTCACCCAAATTGCTTCATCGCGCTGCCTCCGAGGCTGCCATGTACTCCGCTTCACATGTAGATCCCGCCACGGCGCTCGCTTGCGGTTGCACCACTCTTCGCTCCACCATTCAACATATACACGATCCGATTTGTGACTTAGAGTCATCGGATCGTGTCGGCTAAGCGTCGGCGTAACCCTTTATGATGAGCTCTTCGTCACCTCCATAAATGAGAAACATGTCCTTTGTCCTTTTCGGTACTTCAGATATTCTTGACCGCTGTCCGGTGTTCCTTGCGGGATTACTTTGGTACCTTCCTACCAAACTTACGGCAAGGTTTACATCAGTGCGGTACACAACATGGCATACATAATAGATCCTATGGCTGAAGCATAGGGATGACACTCATCTCTTCTTTATCTTTTGTCGTGGTCGGGATTGAGCCGAGCTCAATCTCACACCTTGCAACACAGGCAAGAACCCTTTCTTGGACTGATCCATTTTGAACTTCTTCAAAATCTTATCAAGGTATGTGCTTTGTGAAAGACCTATGAGGCGTCTCGATCTATCTCTATAGATCTTGATGCCTAATATATAAGCAGCTTCTCCAAGGTCCTTCATTGAAAAACACTTATTCAAGTAGGCCTTAATGCTGTCCAAAAGTTCTATATCGTTTCCCATCAAGAGTATGTCATCTACATATAATATGAGAAATGCTCTGAGCTCCCACTCACTTTCTTGTAAACGCAGGCTTCTCCATAAGTCTCATAAACCCAAACGCTTTGATCATCTCATCAAAGCGAATGTTCCAACTCCGAGATGCTTGCACCAGCCCATAAATGGATCATTGGAGCTTGCATACTTTGTTTATGTTCTTAGGATCGACAAAACCTTCGGCTGCATCATATACTGAGCTTCTTCCTTAAGATGTCCGTTAAGGAATGCCGTTTTGACGTCCATCTGCCATATCTCATAATCATAGTATGCGGCAATTGCTAACATGATTCGGACGGACTTCAGCTTCACTACGGGAGAGAATGTCTCGTCGTAGTCAATCCCTTGAACTTGTCGATAACCCTTAGCGACAAGTCGAGCCTTATAGATGGTAACATTTCCATCCGCGTCCGTCTTCTTCTTAAAGATCCATTTGTTTTCTATCGCTCGCCGATCATCGAGCAAGTCTGTCAACGTCCATACTTTGTTTTCATACATGGATTCTATCTCGTATTTCATGGCTTCAAGCCATTTGTTGGAATCTGGGCCCGCCATCGCTTCTTCATAGTTCGAAGGTTCACCGTTGTCTAACAACATGATTTCCAGGACAGGGTTGTCGTACCACTGCAGTGCGGAACGTGTCCTTGTGGACCTCTGAAGTTCAGTAGCAACTTGATCCGAAGTACCTTGATCATCATCATTATTTTCCTCTTCAGTTGGTGTGGGCATCACAGGAACATTTTCCTAAGCTGCACTACTTTCCCGTTCGAGAGGTAGTACTTCATCAAGTTCTACTTTCCTCCCACTTACTTCTTTTGAGAGAAACTCTTTTTCCAGAAAGGATCCGTTCTTGGCAACAAAGATCTTGCCCTCGGATCTTAAGTAGAAGGTATACCCAATGGTTTCCTTAGGGTATCCTATGAAGACACATTTTTCCGACTTGGGTTCGAGCTTTTCAGGTTGAAGTTTCTTGACATAAGCATCGCATCCCCAAACTTTTAGAAACGACAGCTTAGGTTTCTTCCCAAACCATAATTCATACGGTGTCGTCTCAATGGATTTAGACGGTGCCCTATTTAAAGTGAATGTAGCTGTCTCTAGAGCGTATCCCCAAAAAGATAGCGGTAAAACGGTAAGAGACATCATAGACCGCACCATATTCAATAGAGTGCGATTGCGACGTTCGGACACACCGTTACGCTGAGGTGTTCCAGGCGGCGTGAATTGTGAAACGATTCCACATTTCCTTAAGTGTGTACCAAATTCGTGACTTAAATATTCTCCTCCACGATCGATCGTAGGAACTTTATCTTTCGGTCACGTTGATTCTCTACCTCATTCTGAAATTCCTTGAACTTTTCAAAGGTCTCGGACTTGTGTTTCACTAAGTAGACATACCCATATCTACTCAAGTCATCGGTGAGAGTGAGAACATAACGATATCCTCCATGAGCCTCAATGCTCATTGGACCGCACACATCGGTATGTATGATTTCCAACAAGTTGGTTGCTCGCTCCATTGTTCCGAGAACGGAGTCTTGGTCATTTTGCCCATGAGGCATGGTTCGCATGTGTCAAATGATTCATGATCGAGAGACTCTAAAAGTCCATCAAGATGGAGCTTCTTCATGCGCTTGACACCAATGTGACCAAGGCGGCGATGCCACAAGTATGTGGGACTATCGTTATCAACTTTACATCTTTTGGCATTCAGACTATGAATATGTGTAATATTACGCTCGAGATTCATTAAGAATAAACCATTGACCATAGGGGCATGACCATGAAACATATCTCTCATATAAATAGAACAACCATTATTCTCGGATTTAAATGAGTAGCCATCTCGTATCAAACGAGATCCAGATACAATGTTCATGCTCAAACTTGGCACTAAATAACAATTATTAAGGTTTATAACTAATCCCGTAGGTAAATGTAGAGGTAGCGTGCCGACGGCGATCACATCGACCTTGGAACCATTCCCGACGCGCATCGTCACCTCGTCCTTCGCCAGTCTTCTCTTAATCCGCAGCTCCTGCTGTGAGTTACAAATATGAGCAATGGCACCGGTATCAAATACCCAGGAGTTACTATGAGTAATGGTAAGGCACACATCAATTACATGTATATCAAATATACCTTTGGTGTTGCCGGCCTTCTTATCCGCTAAGTATTTGGGGCAGTTCCGCTTCCAGTGACCCTTCCCCTTGCAATAAAAGCACTCGGTCTCGTGCTTGGGTCCATTCTTTGACTTCTTCCCGAATCGGCTTATCGGGCGCCGCAACATCCTTGCCGTCTTTCTTGAAGTTCTTCTTGCCCTTGCCCTTCTTGAACTTAGTGGTCTTATTGACCATCAACACTTGATGTTCTTTCTTGATTTCAACCTCTGCTGACTTGACATTGAAAATACTTCAGAATGGTCTTCACCATCCCCTGCATATTGTAGTTCATCACAAAGCTCTTGTAGCTTGGTGGGAGCGATCAAGGATTCTGTCAATGACCGCCTCGTCAGGGAGGTTAATGTCTAGCTGGACAGGCGGTTGTGCAACCTGCACATTTTGAGTATGTGCTCACCGATGTAACTATTTTCCTCCATCTTACAACTATAGAACTTGTCGGAGACTTCATATCTCTCGACCCGGGCATGAGCTTGGAAAACTAGTTTCAGCTCCTCGAACATCTCATATGCTCCATGTTGCTCAAAACACCTTTGGATCCCCGGTTCTAAGCTATAAAGCATGCCGCACTGAATGAGGGAGTAATCATCAGCACGAGACTGCCAAGCGTTCACAACGTCTTGGTTCTCTGGGACGGGAGCATCACCTAGCGGTCCTTCTAGGACATATTGTTCCCTGGCAGCTATGAGGATGATCCTCAGGTTCCGGACCCAGTCCGTATAGTTGCTGCCATCATCTTTCAGCTTGGTTTTCTCTAGGAACGCGTTGAATTTCATGTTGACATGAGCGTTGGCCATTTGATCTACAAGACATATTTGCAAAGGTTTTAGACTAAGTTCATGATAATTAAGTTCATCTAATCAAATTATTACAATGAACTCCCACTCAGGTTAGACATCCCTCTAGTCATCTAAGTGTTACACGATCCGAGTCGACTAGGCCGTGTCCGATCATCACGTGAGACGGACTAGTCATCGTCGGTGAACATCTTCATGTTGATCGTATCTTCCATACAACTCGCGTTCGACCTTTCGGTCTCTGTGTTCCGAGGCCATGTCTGTACATGCTAGGCTTGTCAAGTTAACCCTAAGTGTTTTGCATGTGTAAAAATGTCTTACACCCGTTGTATGTGAGCGTAAGGATCTATCACACCCGATCATCACGTGGTGCTTGAAACGCGAACTTTAGCAACGGTGCACAGTTAGGGAGAACACTTCTTGAAATTGTTGTAAGGATCATCTTATTTACTACCGTCGTTCTAAGTAAACAAGATGCATAAACATAATAAACATCACATGCAATTATATAGTAGTGACATGATATGGCCAATATCATATAGCTCCATGATCTCCATCTTGAGGCTCCATGACCATCTTGTCACCGGCATGACACCATGATCTCCATCATCATGATCTCCATCATCGTGTCTTCATGAAGTTGTCACGCCAACGCTACTTCTACTTCTATGGCTAACGCGTTTAGCAATAAAGTAAAGTAATTTACATGGCGTTCTTCAATGACACGCAGGTCATACAAAAATAAAGACAACTCCTATGGCTCCTGCCGTTGTCATACTCATCGACATGCAAGTCGTGATTCCAATTACAAGAACATGATCTCATACATCACAATATATCATTCATCATTCATCACAACTTCTGGCCATATCACATCACATGACAATTGCTGCAAAAACAAGTTAGACGTCCTCTAATTGTTGTTGCATCTTTTACGTGGCTGCAATTGGGTTCTAGCAAGAACGTTTTCTTACCTACGAATAACCACAACGTGATTTTGTCAACTTCTATTTATCCTTCATAAGGACCCTTTTCATCGAATCCGCTCCAACTAAAGTGGGAGAGACAGACACCCGCTAGCCACCTTATGCAACCAGTGCATGTCTGTCGGTGGAACCGGTCTCACGTAAGCGTACGTGTAAGGTTGGTCCGGGCCGCTTCATCCCACAATACCGCTGAAGCAAGAAAATACTAGTAGTGGCAAGCAAGTTGACAAGATCTACGCCCACAACAAAATTGTGTTCTACTCATGCAATAGAGAACTACGCATATACCTAGCTCTGATACCACTGTTGGGGAACATTGCAGAAAATTAAAAGTTTTCCTACGGTTTCACCAAGATCCATCTATGAGTTCATCTAAGCAACGAGTCAAGGGAGTGATATTGCATCTACATACCACTTGTAGATCGCGTGCGGAAGCGTTCAAAGGAAGGGTGATGATGGAGTCGTACTCGCCGTGATTCAGATCACCGATGACCAAGTGCTAAACGGACAGCACCTCGGCGTTCAACACACGTACGGGACGGGAGACATCTCCTCCTTCTTGATCCAGCAAAGGGGGAAGGAGAGGTTGGTGATCCAAGGGGGGTGCACCAGCCCACTATGGGCTGGTTCCCCTCCCCACTTTAGCCCTTGGGGCCCTCCGGGATGGGTGGCCCCACCGGTGGACCCGGGACCCTTCCGGTGGTCCCAGACAATACCGGTGACCCGAAACTTTCCGATGGCGAAACAACACTTCCTATATATAATTCTTTACCTCCGGACCATTCCGAACTCCTCGTGACGTCCGGATCTTATCCGGACTCGAACAACATTCGGTATGCTGCATACTCATATTCATACGACCCTAGCGTCACCGAACCTTAAGTGTGTAGACCCTACGGGTTCGGGAGACACGTAGACATGACCGAGACGACTCTCGGGCAATAACCAACAGCGGGATCTGGATACCCATGTTGGCTCCCACATGCTCCTAGATGATCTCATCGGATGAACCACGATGTCAAGGATTTAAACAACCCCGTATTCTATTCCCTTTGTCAATCGGTACATTACTTGCCCGAGACTCGATCATCGGTGTCCCAATACCTCGTTCAGTCTCGTTACCGGCAAGTCACTTTACTCGTACCGTAATGCATGATCCCGTGACCAAACACTTGGTCACTTTGAGCTCATTATGATGATGCATTACCGAGTGGGCCCAGAGATACCTCTCCGTCATACGGAGTGACAAATCCTATCTCGATCCGTGTCAACCCAATGACACTTTCGAGATACCGTAGTGCACCTTTATAGTCACCAAGTTACGTTGTGGCGTTTGGTACACCCAAAGCACTCTTACGGTATCCGGGAGTTACGATCTCATGGTCTAAGGAAAAGATACTTGACATTGGAAAAGCTCTAGCAAGCGATCTATACGATCTTGTGCTATGCTTAGGATTGTCTTGTCCATCACATCATTCTCCTAATGATGTGATCCGTTACCAACGACATCCAATGTCCATAGCCAGGAAACCATGACTATCTGTTGATCAACGAGCTAGTCAACTAGAGGCTTACTAGGGACATATTATGGTCTATGTATTCACACGTGTATTACGATTTCCGGATAATACATTTATAGCATGAATAAAGACAATTATCATGAACAAGGAAATATAATAATAATCCTTTTATTATTGCCTCTAGGGCATATTTCCAACATGCTTAACCCCTGCCTAAGAGGAGGAGTGCGGCTTACATAGAGTGCGCCACAGCCTCCATTGCTCCCACGTCGCCGGGGCACTTAATGCTCGTAAATACGACAATTACATGTCTAAATAGTCACAATTACGGCAGTTACAGGTAATGGTTGCTATGGCTATACTTAAAGAATGACTTAGGATTCCCCGACTGTTGCAGCTCCGATATCGTCCCTTCATCTCCCTAGTCCAAGTGCTTGTAGACATGCCGACTGAAGAGGAGGCGTCCGAGTGCTGTCGAGGTGTCCGAGTGGACTTCCAGTTATACGCATCTGAATGCTAATATGGTCCAGAGACCCATCAATGATGGTGTGGGCCCCTCCAGATGATAGGCCTTGACCCTACCTATAGTAGGTGACCTCATCATTAGCCCGCGAATCGGTTGAGGTTTCGTATGGCAAACGGACTGAGCCTCTCGGTTAAGCCCGAGTGCTTCAGGGGCACTCGAAATATGTTTTTGAATGGTAGCCTGCTACGCCTTGTATGAAAACACAAGGATTCTAGACTAAAAGGTTCCCTGAATGACCATGTGTTGTTGACCGCCGAGAAAAACTTGGTGGCATTCATTTGACTCTTGGGAGAGAAAGACTTGAGGTTCGAGTGTGGACATGCCATTACAACTCGAGTGGCGATGGTCTGACTCTCCGGGGAGATGCCACTCCTTATCCCAGGGGAACACTAACGCGGGTCATCTCCAAGTCCTAGTTTGGAGTCATGCGCCTTGGAGCCTAGTGAAAAGGCCAAGTTAACCCGCAGAGGGGCGTCAAGCTCGCTGAGGGAGTCCTGGACTAGGGGGTGTCCAGATAGCCGGACTATCATCATCGGCCGGACTCCAAGACTATGAAGATACAAGATTGAAGACTTCGTCCCATGTCCGGATGGGACTTTCCTTGTCGTGGAAGGCAAGCTTGGCGATACGGATATGTAGATCTCCTACCATTGTAACCGACTCTATCTAACCCTAGCCCTCTCCGGTGTCTATATAAACCGGAGGGTTTTAGTCCGTAGGACACACAACCATTACAACAATCATACCATAGGCTAGCTTCTAGGGTTTAGCCTCCTTGATCTCGTGGTAGATCCACTCTTGTACTACCCATATCATCAATATCAATCAAGCAGGAGTAGGGTTTTACCTCCATCGAGAGGGCCCTAACCTGGGTAAAAACATCGTTCCCCTTGTCTCCTATTACCATCCGCCTAGACGCACAGTTCGGGACCCCCTACCCGAGATCCGCTGGTTTTGACACCGACATTGGTGCTTTCATTGACAGTTCCTCTGTGTCGTCACCGATAGGCTTGATGGCTTCTTCAATCAACAACAACTCAGTCCAGGGTGAGACTTTTCTCCCCGGATAGATCTTCGTGTTCGGCGGGTTCGCACTGCGGGCTAATTCGCTTGGCCATATGGAGCAGATCAAAAGCTACGCCCCTGGCCAACAGGTCAGATTTGGAAGCCTAAACTTCACGGCTGACATCCGCGGAGACTTGATCTTCTACGGATTCGAGCCACAGCCGAGCGTGCTGCACTGTCACGATGGGCATGATTTAGCTCTGCTGCCGGACAGTACCCTGGAGGCCGCACATGAGTCCGCTCTGACCCATAGTTCGGAGCCGACCACGCAGATCGAGGACAGGTGGCTGGACACCGCCTCGGGGGCTGCAACTTCTACGGTGCTGGAGCCGAACACTGACCTTGTCCCTTGCAAAGCTTGTGACTCCGAGGGGCCGGACTCCTTGTCGGACTCCGAACCGGCTGCGCCCCTGCCAATGAAATCCGATTGGGCGCCAATCATGGAGTTCACCGCTGCGGACATCTTTCAGCACTCACCCTTTGGCGACATCATGAATTCGCTAAAGTATCTCTCGTTATCAGGAGAGCCCTGGCCGGACTGCGGTCAAGATGGTTGGGATGCGGACGATGAAGAAATTCAAAGCCCACCCACCACCCACTTTGTAGCCACTGTCGATGATCTAACCGACAAGCTAGACTACGACTCCGAAAACATCGACGGTATGGACGACGATGCCGGAGACGACCAAGAACCAGCGCCTATGGGGCACTGGAAGACCACCTCATCATACGACATATACATGGTGGACATCCCAAAGGATGGGAATGGCGAAGAAACAGCGGAGGCAGATTCCTCTAAGAAACAGCCCAAGCGCCGACGTCAGCGGCGCCGCTCTAAATCTCGCTACAGTAAGAATAGAGATTCCGGCACCGGAGATAACAACACCCCAGAGAGTGCCGAAGACAACCCCTCCAAAGAAGATTCAGACAGAGGACGGAGAAGCCAGCCCTTGAGAGAGAGCGGTAGACGAGGAGATAGAGGATGACAATTACATGCCTCCCTCAGGAGACGAGGCAAGCCTCAACAATGACGAATTTGTCGTGCCCGAGGATCCCGTCAAACAAGAGCGTTTTAAACGTAGGCTAATGGCCATGGCAAACAGCCTAAAGAAAAAGCAGCAACAGCTTCGAGCTGATCAAGACCTGCTGGCCGACAGATGGACCGAGGTCCTCGCGGCCGAAGAATATGAACTTGATCGCCCCTCCAAAAGCTACCCAAAATGCAAGTTGCTCCCCCGACTAGAGGAGGAAGCATACAAACCTTCATCACCAGCGCTGTCTGGCGGATCGACCACCTCGTGGCGCGACAGAGGCATCTAGGCCCTCCACGTAACCGTGCCCGGCACCACTCGGCGCCGCCCGCGGGAATGCGCCGGACTTGCGAGACGTACTGGAGGACAAGGCAAGACAATCAAGATCTATCTATGGATCACGTGGGCGCCACAAGATCCACGACGACTACCGTCGCGCCGGATACAGCAACTCCGGCCGGGCCGATCACAGCAGACAAAGCTCTCTTGAGCTACGTCGGGATATTGCCCTGTATAGAGGCGCCGCACACCCACTATGCTTCACAGATGAAGTAATGGATCATCAAATCCCTGAAGGGTTTAAACCCGTAAACATCGAATCCTACGATGGCACAACAGAGCCCGCGGTTTGGATCGAAGATTATCTCCTTCATATCCATATGGCCCGCGGTGACGATCTCCACGCCATCAAGTATCTCCCACTCAAGCTTAAAGGACCAGCTCGACATTGGCTTAACAGCTTGCCAGCAGAGTCAATTGGGTGTTGGGAGGACCTGGAAGCCGCATTCCTCGACAATTTCCAGGGAACATATGTGCGACCACTAGACGCCGATGACCTAAGCCACATAATTCAGCAGCAAGATGAATCGGCCAGACAGTTCTGGACATGGTTCTTAACAAAGAAAAATCAAATCATCGACTGTCCGGATGCAGAGGCCCTCGCGGCCTTCAAACATAACATCCGTGATGAGTGGCTGGCCCGGCACCTCGGACAGGAAAAGCCGAAATCCATGGCAGCCCTCACATCACTCATGACCCGCTTCATGCGGGGAGGACAGCCGCTAGCCTGCAGAATAACCTCAAAGAAAAATTCGGCAGTCCGGACAACAAGGACCGCAGATGGCGGTCGCGTCGTAACAAAAAACAAACGCCGCGTTAACGGCGATAACACCGAGGATACGGCGGTCAACACCGGATTCGAGAGGCTCTAAACCCGTCGTGGAAAAAGCCATTTAAAAGAACTACTCCGGTCCGTCCAATTTGGACCGAATACTCGACCGCTCTTGCCAGATACATGGCACCCCCCAAAAGCCAGCTAACCACACCAACAGGGATTGTTGGGTATTCAAGCAGGCAGGCAAGTTAATTGCCGAAAACAATGACAAGGGACTACATAGCGATGACGAGGAAGAGACCCGGCCGCCGAACAATAGAGGACAGAAGGGTTTCCCCCCACAAGTGTGGACGGTAAACATGATATACGCAACCCACATTCCCAAGAAGGAGTGGAAGCGTGCACTTAGGGACGTATATGCGATGGAGCCAGTCGCCCCGAAGTTCAATCCATGGTCCTCTTGCCCGATCACTTTCGATTGAAGGGACGACCCCACCAGTATCCGCCATGGCGGATTTGCCGCATTGGTTTTAGACCCAATCATCGATGGATTTCACCTCACTAGAGTCCTGATGGACGGCGGTAGCAGCCTGAAACTGCTTTATCAGGATACAATGCACAAGATGGGCATAGACCCCTCAAGGGTTAAACCTACAAAGACGACCTTCAAAGGCGTCATACCAGGTGTTGAGGCCAATTGTATAGGCTCAGTCACACTGGAAGTGGTCTTCGGATCCCCGGATAATTTCTTAAGCGAGGAGTTAATCTTCGACATAGTCCTGTTCCGCAGTGGATATCACACTCTGCTCGGGCGAACCGCGTTTGCAAAGTTCAACGCGGTGCCGCATTATGCCTACCTTAAGCTCAAGATGCCAGGCCCTCGTGGAGTCATCACGGTCAATGGAAACACTAAACGCTCCCTCCGAACGGAGGAACACACAGCGGCTCTCGCGGCAGAAGTACAGAGCAGCCTCTTAAGGCAAATTTCGAGTCCGGCCGTTAAACGACCGGACATGGCCAAACGCGCCCGGAGTAACATACATAAAGACCACCTGGCACATTCCGAGCACGCGTAGCAATGCGGCCCCAACCCCAGCCCTTGCATGATTGCAAGACTAGCCCTTCACGTACATCATTACGCTCTAGAGATACCATGGGCACAGGGGGAGGGGCACGACCACGACAGGCCCAGAGTGCGGCTCAACCACACCAGGGGCTCCTAAGTGTGTCGCTCTTTTTCTTTTCCTTTTTTTATTTTTCCACAGGACTCCGTTCACCAGAGGCCCTGTCCGGCGGCGAATCTGCCGAACTCACGATGCAACAGCCAGGGAAGGACAAAGGCTACGACGGATACTTAGGTGGTCTCCATTATGAGCATTAAATCCGTTTAATACACCATTCCGCAGCCTACCCCTGGAGGGGGACATGTCTAATAGTCCAATCCCTTGTTTACCGCACTATTTGTATCATTCTGCACTCATGGCAGAATTCCTTGAATAAACAATGCATCACTTTTTGCTTATAATTGCATTCCTTTTCTTTACATATATGTTCATTTATGATATCTTGCATCCGTACACTTTGGTACGGCCGAATACACCAGGGGCTTATGTTCCCCGCATTATGGTGTGATAAGTCCGAACACTTTCATAGGTGCGGCACCGCGAACTTATAGCATTATATGCATCGGCTCCGAATCATGTCTTGGGTCAATAGTTGGGTTTGCCCGGCTCCCATGTTTTGGTACCTTACGTTCCATTCTATCGGCTAAGGTAGCACTAGGAGAACCACTGCGATTGCGCCCCGGTTGAGCTGGGTGAGCGCCTTAGTGGAGAAAGCTAAAACTGACCGTCATGATAAGGCGAGAGCTGGTCGCTGTTCGAGAGGTCTTTTTGAGTCCCTAAAGACTTATGCCGCTTAGAGCGAGGAACCCGCTGTGTCCGGCCCAGGCGTGGATAGCGCCCCGAACTCAGTCTTCCGAACACTAGGGGCTTCGCCGAAATTTAAAATTATAGAATTCTATGGCTAAGTGAGAGTATTCAAGCATTATAAGTCCGGTTGCCTTGTTCGTCGTGTTGAGCGCCTCCCTAGATGGACCCAAAAATGGGAACAAGAGCGCTCAAGTTTTATCCCGAACACCCCATCACTCGTGGCATGGGGGATGAAGCCGACGACTTGCCATCTCTCAGATTTGATAAACGGTCGCACAGAAGGTAATATTTTGAATTAATAAGCGTTGCTTAGCGCATATGAACAAAGTTTTCAGCGCACAGAATAACACATTGCGAGTCTACTCAAATATTACATCTTTGGGGCACTCATCCGCAATCTTGCGGGCACCCTTCAGACACTCTTATAATACATTTGGCGTCGATACTCCTTGCCCGCCGGGGCGCGTCGTCGAAGCTTCTCAGCATCCAGCCTGCCCCAGTGCACCTTTGCGTGAGCAAGGGCCCGACGGGCACCTTCAATGCAGGAGGAGCGCTTGATGACTTCCACCCAAGGGCACGCATCAACCAGCCGCCGCCTGGCGAAGTAGCTCCTGGGCATGGCCTCTTGAGCCACAACCGGACGATGAGGCCCTTCATGGCCTGCTCGGCTACCTTGTGGAGCTCGACCACCGCTTCACTGGTCGCTAAGGGGGACGGATGTCCAGCCTCGAAGATACCGAGACCGAAGACCTTCTCCGTTGAGCTCCCTCCTCGGCCCAATAGAATGCGGCAGATCGGACCTGCTGCAAGGCAGATCTGCAAACGCTCCTGGAGAGCTCCGAATTCGGGTAAGTAACAGGTAATTCACATTCACATGCTTGCTTTGCGTGAAAAATGCCTTACCCGCCGCTATTTTCTTCACCGCCTCAATCTTCTGGAGGGCCTTATGAGCCTCGGCCTTAGCGGCTTTGGCACTCTCAAGAGCCAAGGCAAGCTTGGACTCTCGAGTCTTCGAGTCATGCTCCAAACTCTCATGCTTTTCCATGAGAGCCTCGAGCTCTTGCCGCACCTCCGCCACCCGCGCCTCCTGCTTCTCTCGCTCCGCTTGTTCCGCGGCCGCATTATGTTCGGCCGCGGTCGCCACCCGGCTCGTGGCCCCTGCAGTGCCCACGTTATCCTTGTTATTTCTATTGCAACCAAAATCCTTTTCTATAAGGTACAAATTTAATACGGTGTTACTCACCCTCTTTGTCCTCGAGCTGCTTCTTGGCAAGGCCGAGCTCGTTCTCGGACCGCTCGAGGTCCCGCTTCAAAGCACCGACCTCCATGATCGGTCTGCGGCAGACGCGTCGGCGCGAGCCTGCAATCCCATATTGACATAATTTTAGAACTCCTGCAGATATCTTTTAGATCCTTAGTCCGGCTTTTCTTTCCAACACCGAACTGACCATCGAGACTCTTGTCTATGCGGTATTACATTGCATATTTTAAAACTTCTTACCTCAAAGCCTATTAGAAGGCTGCTGCAGGCTTCGGTCAGCCCGCTCTTGGCAAGCTGAACCTTCTGAATCACCGCACTCATGATAGTGCGGTGTTCTTCCTCGATGGAAGCACCGTTGAGTGCCTCCAACAAGTTGTCCGGCGCCTCCGGTTGGACGGAGGCTGCCGGTGTCATGGTCTTGCCCTTCTTACGAAGTCTGGCGCAAAGTCTGGGAGGCTGCCTTGCGGCACCTCCGGAGCTGCCTCGTGATGGGTCCCCTCCTGGGATCCCACCTTGGCGTCGTTAGCGTCACGAGGGGTGGAGGTGGTCGGAATGGAATCCACATCCGACGAAGCCAAGGACCCGCTCGATGAAGCGGGAAGATCATCCTTGGCCGGGCTACAGGTAGTGTGCGGTATTATAAGGACACCATCTGGCACAAAAGAGAAATTATAAATCATTCAGGAATCCGGTTGCTTACGATCTTGCCGGGGGCTTGGCCCTTGAGGGCCACCCTTCGTCGCCGTCGTTGGCATTGGCAGAGCTGTCCGGAGGAAGGGTCCTTCCCCTCTTGGACCCTTCGGCCTCCCCTGTTGGGGAGGCCTTCCTCTTCCTCTGTCCCCCCTCCTGGGGAGAGTCCTCTTTCTCCTCGTCTTCGGGGGAGGAGTCCACTTCGGAGCCATCGGACGATGAGTCCGATACCACCTGGTGCCGGGAACTCCTTCGGGTTCCCGTGGCCTTCTTCTCCGGCACCACATAAAGTGCCGGGACTAGCAGCCCCGTTAAACGGGTATCCGCTGGGTCTTCGGGGAGGGGAGCCGGACAGTTAACCTGTCCGGACGTCCTTTGCCAGTCCTGTTAAAGGCATTGGGAATTTTAGATCCCACAATAGAGTCAAACTATGAAAGAAATAAATGTCCCATAAAGGATAACATATCTTACCACACCGGCCGGGCGCTTCGTGCTGAATCCGCGATCTTCAGTTGCGGATGCGGGGCTTCTCCGCCCTTGAACAGCACCCTCCGTGCAGCTTCAGACGTCAGTGTCGAAGAGCCCGCTCGGGTCCGTCTTTGTGCCGGATCAAACTCCCACAAATTGAAGGCCCGTTGTTGGCGGGGAGAATCCGGCGGATGAGCATGACACTGGATCACGCTGACAAGCTTGAGCTTCTTGTTCACCGTGGTCTGAGACAGGGGCGAGTCGGTCGGCTCCTCCGCGACCGCCCCCATAGCAAGCCCTTCTCTTTCCAGGAGGTAAGCTGCATGGGGGTACCAGATCTGAACTCGGGGGCCGCAGCCCATTTAGGTTCACGCGGCTCGGTGATATAGAACCACCCCGATTGCCACCCTTTGATGGTTTCCACAAAGGCGCCCTCGAGCCAGAGGACATTGGACATTTTGCCCACCATGGCGCCTCCGCACTCCGCTTGGACGCCCTTCACTACCTTCGGCTTGACATTGAAGGTTTTTAGCCACAAGCCAAAGTGGGGCTGGATGCAGAGGAATGCCTCGCACACGACGATAAACGCCGAGATGTTGAGGATGAAGTTTGGCGCCAGATCGTGGAAGTCCAGGCCGTAGTATTACATGAGCCCCCTGACGAAGGGATGAAGTGGGAAGCCCAGTCCGCGGAGGAAGTGGGGAAGGAATACGACCCTCTCATGGGGCCTGGGGGTGGGGATGAGCTGCCCCTTGTCGGGCAGCCGGTGCGCGATGTCACTGGACAGGTATCTGGCACTGCGCAGTTTTTCGATGTGGCCCTTCGTAATGGAGGAAGCCATCCACTTGCCTCCTGCTCCAGACATGGCTGGAGAAGTTTGAGACGAGATGTGCGGACTTGGGCGCTGGAGCTCGAGTGCGCGAAGATGGATAGGCAAAGGAGGAAGAAGGCGTAGGTGAAAAGGGTGGATCCTTATCCCCTTATATATGGGCGGACGGAGACTATGCGTCCCCACTGGCCTGGTAAAACCCTCCTATCTCCCAAGCGCCACAATCAATGGCGCGGTTGGGGTTACCCACGTCCGTATTGATGGGAATCCCGGAATAAGGGGAACAGGATCTCTGCTTTGACAAGACGTGCCAAGGAAACCGCTTCGCTAAACGCGCTGAGGTGGTATAATAAAATTCAAGTAAAGGCTTGGTAGTGGCGTGACATCATGCCACAAAATACGTCAGCAGATTGAACTTGTGTACATATTATTCTCTCTACGGTGCTATGTGGAATTTATTTTGCAGAGCCGGACACTATCCTGGTGTTCGCAATCTTCTATGAATTATTCGAAGGAGGAACCCGCCTTGCAATGCCGAACAATATGCGTGCCGGACTCATCGTCATTGAAGCCTGGTTCAGGGGCTACTGAGGGAGTCCTGGACTAGGGGGTGTCCGAATAGCCGGACTATCATCATCGGCCGGACTCCAAGACTATGAAGATACAAGATTGAAGACTTCGTCCCGTGTCCGGATGGGATTTTCCTTGGCGTGGAAGGCAAGCTTGGCGATACGGATATGTAGATCTCCTACCATTGTAACCGACTCTGTGTAACCCTAGCCCTCTCCGGTGTCTATATAAACTAGAGGGTTTTAGTCCGTAGGACACACAACCATTACAACAATCATACCATAGGCTAGCTTCTAGGGTTTAGCCTCCTTGATCTCGTGGTAGATCCACTCTTGTACTACCCATATCATCAATATCAATCAAGCAGGAGTAGGGTTTTACCTCCATCGAGAGGGCCAGAACCTGGGTAAATACATCGTGCCCCTTGTCTCCTATTACCATCCGTCTAGACGCACAGTTCGGGACCCTCTACCCGAGATCCGCCGGTTTTGACACCGACATTCGCCTCATAGCAATCCTGAAGGTGACTTCAGTCGGGTGTTTAGCATGGTAAAGTGCATGGGTCCCCGTGGAGGGTGGTCAGTAGGACTGATGAATGCCCTTTAGGAAAGGGACAACGGGCCATCTATCGGATTTGATTTGCCACGAAAATCGCGAGGTTCGAATTTGAGTGTGCGCGCGCAAAAGCGTTAACGATGTGGGTTAGTGGGGAAAGAGGGGGCATGATGCCTCGATTATTGCTACCTCTTGAGCTTGCATTGGTTTTCCCTTGAAGAGGAAAGGGTGATGCAGCAAAGTAGCGTAAGTATTTCCCTCAGTTTTGAGAACCAAGGTATCAATCCTGTAGGAGACGATGCACAAGTCACTGAATACCTGCAGAAACAATCAAGAACTTACAACCAACGCGATAAAGGGGTTGTTAATCCCTTCACAGTCACTCGCAAAAGTGAGATCTAATAGAGATAATAAAGTAAATATTTTTCGTATTTTTGTTGTATAGATTGGAAAGTAAAGATTGCAAAATAGTAAACGAGATTCAACAATATGGAAAAGAGACTTTTATATAATGGAAAAGTGACCTGGGGCCATAGGTTTCACTAGTGGCTTCTCTCGAGATAGCATGTATTATGGTGGGTGAACAAATTACTGCTGAGCAATTGATAGAAAAGCGCATAATTATGATGACATCTAAGGCAATGATCATGAACATAGGCATCACGTCCGTGTCAAGTAGACCGAGACGATTCCGCATCTACTACTATTACTACACTCATCGACCGCTATCCAGCATGCATCTAGAGTATTAAGTTCATAAAAAATGGAGTAACGCATTAAGCAATATGACATTATGTAGAGGGATAAACTCAAGCAATATGATATAAACCCCATCTTTTTATCCTCGATGGCAACAATACAATACGTGCCTTGCTGCCCCTACTGTCACTGGGAAAGGACACCACAAGATTGAACCCAAAGCTGAGCACTTCTCCCATGGCAAGAAAGATCAATCTAGTAGGCCAAACTAAACCGATAGTTCGAAGAGACTTGCAAAGATATCAAATCATGCATATAAGAATTCAGAGAAGAACCAAATAATATTCATAGATAATCTTGATCATAAATCCAAAATTCATCGGATCTCGGCAAAAACACCACAAAATAATATTACATCCAATAGATCTCCAAGAACATCGAGGAGAACTTTGTATTGAGAATCAAAGAGAGAGAAGAAGAAGCCATCTAGCTAATAACTATGGACCCGAAGGTCTGTGGTAAAATACTCACGCTTCATCGGAGAGGCAATGGTGTTGATGTAGAAGCCCTCCGTGATTTATTCCCCCTCCGGCAGATCGCCGGAAAAGGCCCCAAGATGGGATCTCACGGGTACAGAAGGTTGCAGCGGTGGAAAGTGGTTTTGTGGCTCCCCTGATGTTTTTAGGGTATAAGAGTATATATATAGGCGAAAGAACTAGGTCGGTGGAGCTACGAGGGGCCCACGAGGGTGGGGGCGTGCCTACCGCCGCTGGGCGCGCCCTCCTGCCTCGTGGACGCCTTGTTGCGTCTCTGACTTCAACTCCAAGTCTTCTGGTTGGCTTTCGGTCCAAGAAAGATCATCGCGAAGGTTTCATTCCATTTGGACTCTGTTTGGTATTCCTTTTCTGCAAAACTCAAAAGTGGGCAAAAAAACAGAAACTGCCACTGGGCCTCCGGTTAATAGGTTAGTCCCAAAAATAATATAAAAGAGTATATTAAAGCCCATTAAACATCTAAAATAGATAATATAATAGCATGGAACAATAAAAAATTATAGATACGTTGGAGACGTATCAAGCATCCCCAAGCTTAATTCCTGCTCGTCCTCGAGTAGGTAAATGATAAAAATAGAATTTTTGATGTGGAACGCTACCTAACATATTTATCAATGTAATTTTCTTTATTGTGGCATGAATGTTCAGATCCGTAAGATTCAAGATAAAAGTTTAATATTGACATAAAAATAATAATACTTCAAGCATACTAACAAAGCAATCATGTCTTCTCAAAATAACATGGCCAAAGAAAGCTATCCCTACAAAACCATATAGTCTGGTTATGCTCTATCTTCATCACTGCTACCTCTTGAGCACTGCGTTGGTTTTCCCTTGAAGAGGAAAGGGTGATGCAGCAAAGTAGCATAAGTATTTCTCTCAGTTTTTGAGAACCAAGGTATCAATCCAGTAGGAGGCTCCACACACGTCCCTCGTACCTACACAAAGAAAAAAGAACCTCGCAACCAACGCGATAAAGGGGTTGTCAATCCCTTCACGGCCACTTGCGAAAGTGAGATCTGATAGAGATAATAAGATAAGATAAATATTTTTGGTATTTTTATGATATAGATTAGAAAGTAAAGATTGCAAAATAAAGTAGATGGGAAACTTATATGATGGAAGATAGACCCGGGGGCCATAGGTTTCACTAGTGGCATCTCCCAAGATAGCATAAGTATTACGGTGGGTGAACAAATTATTGTCGAGCAATTGATAGAAAAGTACATAGTTATGAGAATCTCTAGGCATGATCATGTATATAGGCATCACGTCCACGACAAGTAGACCGAAATGATTCTGCATCTACTACTATTACTCCACACATCGACCGCTATCCAGCATGCATCTAGAGTATTAAGTTCATAAGAATAGAGTAACGCATTAGGCAAGATGACATGATGTAGAGGGATAAACTCAAGCAATATGATATAAACCCCATCTTTTTATCCTCGATGGCAACAATACAATACGTGCCTTGCTGCCCCCACTGTCACTGGGAAAGGACACCGCAAGATTGAACCCAAAGCTAAGCATTTCTCGCATTGCAAGAAAGATCAATCTAGTAGGCCAAACCAAACTGATAATTCAAAGAGACTTGCAAAGATAACAAATCATACATAAAAGAATTCAGAGGAGATTCAAATATTTCTCATAGATAAACTTGATCATAAACCCACAATTCATCGGATCTCGACAAAAAAACCCACAAAAAGAGTTACATCGAATAGATCTCCAAGAAGATCGAGGAGAACTTTGTATTGAGATTCAAATAGAGAGAAGAAGCCATATAGCTAATAACCATGGACCCGAAGGTCTATGGTAAACCACTCACAACTCATCGGAGAGGCCTTGGCGATGATGTAGAAGCCCTCCGTGATCGATTCCCCCTCCGGCGGAGCGCCGACGAAGGCTCCAAGATGGGATCGCACGGGTACAAAAGGTTGCGGCAGTGGAAATAGGTTTTCGTGGTGCTCCCCGATGTTTTCAGGGTATGCAAGTATATATAGGCGAAAGAAGTCGGTCAAGGGAGCCACGAGTGGCCCACGAGGGTGGGAGGCGCACCCACCCCCCTAGGGCACGCCTGGCACCCTCGTGGCCGCCTCGACTGCTTCTTGACATCCACTCCAAGTCTCCTGGATTGCGTTTGTTCCAAAAAGATTGCTACCGAAGGTTCTATTCCGTTTCGACTCCGTTTGATATTCCTTTTCTTCAAAACACTGAAATAGGAAAGAAAAACATCAATTCGGGTTGGGCCTCTGGTTAGTAGGTTAGTCCCAAAAATGATATAAAATTGTAAAGTAAAGCCCACAAACATCCAAAATGGGTAATATAATAGCATGGAACAATAAAAAATTATGGATATGTTGGAGACGTATCAAGCATCCCCAAGCTTAATTCCTGCTCGTCCTCGAGTAGGTAAATGATAAAAACAGAATTTTTAATGTGCAACGCTACCTAGCATATTTCTCAATGTAATTTTCTTTATTCTGGCATGAATGTTCAGATCCAAATGATTCAAGATAAAAGTTCATTTAACATAAAAATAGTAATACTTCAAGCATACTAACAGAGTAATCATGTCTTATCAAAATAACATAGCCAAAGAAAGCTTATCCCTACAAAATCATATAGTTAGGCTATGCTTCATTTTCATCACACAAGATACTCCCATCATGCACAACCCCGGTTTTAGCGAAGCAATTAGTTCATACTTTTTAATGCGCTTCAACTTTTTCAACTCTCATGCAATACATGAACGCAAGCCATGGATATAGCACTATATGTGGAATGGGATGGTGGTTGTGAAGAAGAAAAAAGGGCGAAGATAGTCTAACATCAACTAGGCATATCAACGGGCTATGGAGATGCCCATTAATAGATATCAATGTGAGTGAGTAGGGATTGCCATGCAACGGATGCACTAGAGCTATAAATGTATGAAAGCTCAACAAAAGAATCGAAGTGGGTGTGCATCCAACTTGCTTGCTCACGAAGACCTAGGGCATTTTGAGGAAGCCCATCATTGGGATATACAAGCCAAGTTCTATAATGAAAAATCCCCACTAGTATATGAAAGTGACAACATAGGAGACTATCTATCATGAAGATCATGGTGCTACTTTGAAGCACAAGTGTGGAAAAAGGATAGTAAAATTGTCCCTTCTCTCTTTTCTCTCTTTTTTTGGGGGCTTCTTTGGCCTCTTTTTTTATTTGGTCTTGTTTGGCCTCTTTTATTTTTTATAAAGTCCGCTGTCTCATCCTGACTTGTGGGGGAATCATAGTCTCCATCATCCTTTCCTCACTTGGGACAATGCTCTAATAGAGAAGATCATCACACTTTTATCGATTTACAACTCAAGAATTACAACTCAATACTTAGAACAAGATATGACTCTATGTGAATGCTAAGGGAGTCCTGGATTAAGGGGTCCTCGGACAACCGAACTATATGCATATGCCGGACTGTTGGGCTATGAAGGTACAAGATAAAAGACTTCATCTCGTGTCCGGATCGGACTCTCCTTTGCGTGGAAGGGAAGCTTGGCGGTTAGGATATGAAGATTCCTTCCTCTGTAACCAACTCTGTGTAACTCTAGCCCCCTCCGGTGTCTATATAAACCAGAGGGTTTAGTCCGTAGGACAAGAACAATCATAATCATAGGCTAGCTTCTAGGGTTTAGCCTCTATGATCTCGTGGTAGATCAACTCTTGTAATACTCATATCGTCAAGATCAATCAAGCAGGAAGTAGGGTATTACCTCCATCGAGAGGGCCCGAACCTGGGTAAACATTATGTCCACCGTCTCCTGTTATCATTAGCCTTAGACGCACAGTTCGGGACCCCCTACCCGAGATCCGCCAGTTTTGACACCGACATTGGTGCTTTCATTGAGAGTTCCACTGTGTCGTCACCATAAGGCTTGATGGCTCCTTCAATCATCTACAGCAACACAGTCCAAGGTGATGTTTTTCTCCCCGGACAGATCTTCGTATTCGGCGGCTTCGCACTGCGGGCTAGCTTGCTTGGCCATCTGGAGCAGACCGATAGCTACGCCCTGGCCATCTGGTCAGGTTTGAAAGTTTGAACTACACCGCCGACATCCGCGGAGACTTGATCTTCGACGGATTCGATCCCATGACAGCCGCGCCCTGCCGCCACGATGAACATGACCTAAATCTGTCATCAAACTATGTGCAGGAGATTGCGCATGTAACCGCACTGGCCCTAGATCCAGAGCAGAGCGTGACATTCGAGGACGGGAGGCTCAACCTTGCCACGGAAGCCGCAGACTCAGTGGCGCTAGAGCCAAACACAGATCTAACCTCTAACGAGGCATGTGTCGTCAGAACCTCGGACTCGTCTCCGGTCATAGGCTCCGAACCGCTTGTATCCGCACCCATCGAATCTGACCGGGCGCCGATTTTAGAGTTTAGCTCCGCGGATATCTTCCAACACTCACCTCTAGGCGATGTGTTAAACTCATTAAAGTATCTCTCCTTGTTAGGAGATTCTTGGCCGAACTATGCCCGGCTTGAGTGGGAAGAGGACGACGAAGAACTTCATTACCCACCCACCACCCACTTGATAGCCACTGTCAACGATTTGACCGACATGCTTGATTTCGACTCCGAAGACATCGATGGTATGAGCGACGATGCCGGAGAAGAATAGGAACCACCGTCCACAGGGCGCTGGACAACCACCTCTTCATACGATGTATACATGGTGGATACACCCAAGGAAGACAATGGCGATGACAAAAAGGATCCAGTTGAGGATAAACTTCCTGAGAAGCAGTCTAAGCGCCGATGTCAGCGACGCCGCTCTAAATCACACCATGGTAAAAACAGCGATATCAGCACAAGAGAAAATAACACTTCGGACGATGCCGAAGACAACAAAGACCCTACAAGCCAAGTTTCGAATAGGCTGAACAGGAAGACGTGTGAGCCAGCCCCGATGAACAGGTCATGAACGACGACTCGGAGGACAGCAATTACATGCCCCTCTCCGAGGACGAGATGAGCCTTGGCAACAAAGAATTTATCGTGCTAGAGGATCCCGAGCAGGAGCGTTTTAAGCGCCGACATATAGCCACGGCAAAGAGCCTGAAGAAGAAGCAGCAGCAGCTTCAAGCTGATCAAGATCTGCTCACTGATAGATGGACCGAGGTCCTGGCAGCCGAGGAATACGGACTCGAACGCCCAACCAAAAGTTACCCGAAGCGCAAATTGCTACTTCAATTCGATGACGAGGTGTTGGAGCCAATACTACCAACGCATAATGCGGCTGATCGACCACCGCGCGGCCGAGATAAAACGGCAATTCAGCCTGAACACCAGCCGACACTGCCTCGCTGAATAAGTAGAAACACAACAGCTCGGGGATACACACATGACCTGCAGTACGACTTGGAAAACAGAACAGGACAAACCAGATCGATCTATGGATCGCGGGGGTGCGCCCCAACACGCAACGACGGCCACCAAGCCGGATATGACAAATTCAAACCTGTCCGGGTCGAATACCGCAGACCGGCTCCATCCGAGCTGCGCCCTAACATAGCCCAACACAGAGGCACCGCACACCCCCTATGCTTCACTGATGAAGTAATGCAGCATGAATTCCCAGAAGGTTTTAAACCCGTAAATATTGAATCATATGATGAAACAACATATCCCGCGGTATGGATCAAGGAGTTCCTTCTCCATATACATACGGCACGCGGCGATGATCTCCATGCCATTAAGTATCTCCCGCTAAAATTCAAGGGACCTGCTCGGCACTGGTTGAATAGTCTGCCTGAAAACTCAATTGGCAGTTGGGAGAACCTGGAAGATGCATTCCTTGACAACTTCCAAGGCACTTATGTCTGACCTCCGGATGTCGATGACTTCAGTCATATAATCCAACAGCCCGGAGAGTCAGCTAGGAAATTCTAGACTCAGTTCTTAACTAAAAAGAACCAAATCGTTGACTTACGGATGCCGAAGCCCTAGCGGCCTTTAAGCATAACATCCGCGACGAGTGGCTCGCCCGACACCTCGGCCAAGAGAAGCCGAAGTCCAATGCAGCCCTTACGACGCTCATGACTCGCTTTTGCGCGGGCGAGGACAACTGGCTAGCTCGTAGCAACAGCACCTCAAGTAAACCTGGCACTTCTGAAGCCAGAGACAGCAACGGCAAGCCCCGATGCAACAGACACAAGAATCGAAATAATGGTGATAACGCCGACACGGCCGTCAATGCCGGATTTAGTGGCTCCAAGTCCGGTCAGCGGAAAAAGCCATTTAAAAGAAACAATCCGGGCCCGCCCAGTTTGGACCGCATACTCGATCGTCCATGCCAAATCCACGGCACCGCCAATAAACCAACCAATCATACCAACCGAGAATGTTGGGTCTTTAAATAGGCCGGCAAATTAAACGCCAAAAACAAGGAAAAGGGATCGCAAAGTGACGACGACGAGGAACCCCGGCCACCGAACAGAGGGGGACAGAAGAAGTTTCCTCCCCAAGTTAAAACAATGATTATGATATATGCTACCCATATACCCAAAAGGGAGCGGAAGCGCACACTGAGGGACGTCTACGCGATGGAGCCAGTCGCCCCAAAATACAACCCGTGGTCCTCCTGTTCGATCACTTTTGATCGAAGGGACCATCTGACTAGTATCCATCTTGGCGGTTCAGCAGCACTGGTGCTAGACCCTATCATTGACGGATTCCACCTCACACACGTCCTCATGGACGGTGCTAGCAGCCTGAACCTACTCTATCAGGATACAGTGCGCAAAATGGGTATTGATCCCTCAAGGATCAAGCCCACAAGAACCACCTTTAAAGGTGTCTATCGGTGTGAAAATCGGCGGATCTCGGGTAGGGGGTCCCGAACTGTGCGTCTAGGCAGATGGTAACAGGAGACAAGGGACACGATGTTTTTACCCAGGTTCGGGCCCTCTCGATGGAGGTAAAACCCTACTCCTGCTTGATTAATATTGATGATATGGGTAGTACAAGAGTAGATCTACCACGAGATCGAGGAGGCTAAACCCTAGAAGCTAGCCTATGGTATGATTGTTGTAATGGTTGTTCGTCCTATGGACTAAAACCATCCGGTTTATATAGGCACCGGAGAGGGCTAGGGTTACACAGAGTCGGTTACAATGGTAGGAGATCTACATATCCGTATTGCCAAGCTTTCCTTCCACGCCAAGGAAAGTCCCATCCGGACACGGGACGAAGTCTTCAATCTTGTATCTTCATAGTCTTGGAGTCCGGCCGATGATGATAGTCCGGCTATCCGGACACCCCCTAATCCAGGACTCCCTCAGTAGCCCCTGAACTAGGCTTCAATGATGATGAGTCCGGCGCGCATATTGTTCGGCATTGCAAGGCGGGTTCCTCCTCCGAATTAATTCATAGAAGATCATGAACACCAGGATAGTGTCTGGCTCTGTAAAATAAATTCCACATACCACTGTAGAGAGAATAATATGTACACCAGTTCAATCTGCTGACGTCTTTTGTGGCGTGACATCACACCACTACCAAGCCTTTACTTGAATCGTTTTTATTATACCACCTCAGCGCGTTTAGCGAAGCGGTTTCCTTGGCACGTCTTGTTGAAGCAGAGATTGTGTTCCCCTTATTCCGGGATTCCCATCAATACGAACGTGGGTAACCCAACCGCGCAATTGATTGTGGCGCTCGAGAGATAAGCGAGTTTTACCAGGCCGGTGGGGACGCATAGTCTTCGTCCGCCCATATATAAGGGGATAAGGATCCACCTTTTTTACCTATGCCTTATTCCTCCTTTGCCTATCCATCTCCGCACACTCGAGCTCCAGCGCCCATGTCCGTATCTCTCACCTCAACCTTCTCCAGCCATGTCCGGAGCGGGAGGCAAGTGGATGGCCTCCTCCGTTACGAAGGGGCACATCGAGGAACTGCACGGCGCCGGATACCTGTCCAACGACATCACGCACCGGCTGCCCGACGAGGGGCAGCTCATCCCCACCCCCAGGCCCCATGAGAGGGTCGTATTTCTTCCCCACTTCCTCCGCGGACTGGGTTCCCACTCCATCCCTTCGTCCGAGGGCTCATGTACTACTACGGCCTAGACTTCCATGATCTGGCGCCAAACTTCATCCTCAACATCTCGGCGTTTATCGTCGTGTGCGAGGCCTTCCTCTGCATCCAGCCCCACTTCGGCTTGTGGCTAAAGACCTTCAATGTCAAGCCGAAGGTGGTGAAGGACGTTCAAGCGGAGTGCGGAGGCGCCATGGTGGGCAAAATGCCCAACGTCACTTGGCTCGAGGGCGCCTTTGTGGAATCCGTCATGGGGTGGCAATCGGGGTGGTTCTACATCACCGAGCCGCGTGACCCTAAGTGGGTAGCGGCCCCTGAGTTCAGATCTAGTACCCCCATGCAGCTCACCTCTTGGAAAGAGAAGGGCTTGCTATGGGGCGATCTTGAGGAGCTGACCGGACTCGATCTGTCTCCGGACCACAGTGAACAAGAAGCTTAAGCTTGTCAACGTGATCCATGTCATGCTCGTCTGCCGGATTCTCCCCTGCCAACAACGGGCTTTCAATTTGTGGGAGTTTGATTCGGCACAGCATCGGACCCTTAGCGGGCTCTTCGACACAACGTACGAAGCTGCCTGGATGGTGCTGTTCAAGGGCAGAGAAGCCCCCGCATGGGCGACTGAAGATCGCGGATTCAGCACGCAGCGCCCGGCCGGCGCGGTAAGATATGTTATCCTTTATGGGACATTCATTTCTTTCATAGTTTGACTCTATGTGGGATTTAAAATTCCCCTTGCCTTTAACAGGACTGGCAGAGGACGTCCGGACAG
This sequence comes from Aegilops speltoides, assembly GCA_021437245.1. Taxonomy (NCBI): domain Eukaryota; kingdom Viridiplantae; phylum Streptophyta; class Magnoliopsida; order Poales; family Poaceae; genus Aegilops; species Aegilops speltoides. Next base: position 418,716,432 of record CM038147.1, on the reverse strand, counting down.
GTTAACTGTCCGGCTCCCCTCCCCGAATACCCAGCGGATACCCGTTTGATGGGGCTGCTAGTCCCGGCACTTTATGTGGTGCCAGAGAAGAAGGCCAAGAAGAAGGCCACGGGAACCCGAAGAAGTTCCCGGCGCCAGGTGGTATCGGACTCGTCGTCCGATGGCTCCGAGGCGGACTGCTCTCTTGAAGATGAGGAGGAGAAAGAGGCCTCTCCCCAAGAGGGGGGAGAGAGGAAGAGGAAGGCTTCCCCAACGGGGGAGGCCGAAGGGTTGTAGGATCGAAAGTATGTCTAGAGGGGGGGTTATTAGACTACTTGACAATATAAAAATTATGCCTTTTGACAAAGACAAGTTTTTGGCAGATTCACAATGATGATCAAGTCAAGCATCACCCTACACATGCAATTCTAGAGTATAGGCAACGGAAAGTAAATTGCACATGTAGTAAAGAGAGGTGGAGAAGAGCAAACGCAATTTTGGAGACGCGGTGATTTTTCTCGTGGTTCCGATAGGTGGTGCTATCGTACTTCCACGTTGATGGAGACTTCAACCCACGGAGGGTAACGGCTGCGAGAGTCCATGGAGGGCTCCACCCACGAAGGGTCCACGAAGAAGCAACCTTGTCTATGCCATCATGGCCTACGCCCACGGAGGGCTAGCCTTACTCGAGGTAGATCTTCACGAAGTAGGTGATCTCCTTGCCCTTACAAACTTCTTGGTTCAACTCCACATCTTGACGGAGGCTCCCAAGCGACACCTAACCAATCTAGGAGGCACCACCCTCCAAAAGGTAATAAATGGTGTTGATGATGATGAACTCCTTGCTCTTGTGCTTCAAATGATAATCTCCCCAACACTCAACTCTCCTTACTGATTTGGCTGTGGTGGAAGAAAGGATTGAGTGGAAAGCAACTTGGGAAGGCTAGAGATCAAGCTTCATATGGTGGGAGTGGAGCAACTTGATCTCAACACAAGGGTAGGTAGTTCTCTTCTCAGAAATGTAAGGTAGGAGTGGTAGTTCTTTCTGATGGCTCTCTTTACGAATGAAGATGGGGTGGAGGGGTATTTATAGCCTCCACACAAAATCCAACCGTTACACACATTTGACCAATCTCGGTGGGACCGAAGTTGACAACTCGGTGAGTCCAAAAGTTCAAATCATGTGAACGTTGGGATTTTCGATGGGACCGAAAATACAATCTCGGTTTGTCCGATTCGTGTAAAGAAAGGAGCTTGCCAATCTCGGTGGGACCGACTTCATCATCTCAGTGACACCGATTTGATGACAGAAGGTTATAGAAGCTTGGCAACTCAAGTTTCGGTGAGACCGAGTTCAGAATCGGAAAATCCGAGATTTCTAGGGTTTGGCTCTGTGGCTGAGGTGGTTCATCTCGGTGTGACTGAGTTTGGAATATCGGTGGGACCGAGATTACTTATGAGTGTATATGGCGGTGAGAGTTGCCGATAGTTTAGGAGATGTATCACTAAGCACTTGAGCAACCAGATCATCATCATAACCTCATCCCTTTTAATAGTATTGGCTTTCCTATGGACTCAATGTGATCTTGGATCACTAAACCAAAAATGGAGTCTTGAGCTTTTGCCAATGCTTGCCTTAGCATTTTGAGGGGTCCACTTCTTTAGTCCTTGCCATACCCATATCACTGAACTTTCTGAAATGATTCTCAAGAAACTATTAGTTCAATGATATATATGTTGTTATTAATTACCAAAACCACCCGGGGATTAGTTGCACTTTCAATCTCCCCCTTTTTGGTAATTGATGACAACATATAGATCAAAGCTTCGACAAAGGATATAATCAATGAATAATATAAATAAGCTTTGAGAAGTATGTGATAAGCAAGAGCTCCCCTAAATTTGTGCATTATTTAAGATTTGCGTTTGAATGCAAATGCACAATCGATTAGGATCATGGGTCACTCTTCCATGTCACATACATCTTGGTGGAGCGCACAAAATGATAAGAATGAATAGCATGCACCCAATCACCAAGACATGAGTAAATGGTCATACAAGATAGGAATAGCATATGATAAGCATTAAGCACACATTAAAGCATAGTACGACCAAGCACTCATTAAGGTGGGATCAAACGTAGTATCAAACACACTGAATGTTTCGAAAACCAAAAGTATCTCAAAGAAACCGCAAATAAACGAAAGAGCAAAAGCGCAAAGACAATAGCACTCTCTCTCTCTCTCGAAGTCCTATGATCTATACAATTTCTCCCCCTTTGGCAACAGGTTACCAAAAAGTTCAAAAAGGCATAGAGTTAAGCGTCACTAGGGACTCTCTTGGCGGCTCTATGCAGGTTGATGTTGGAGTTGATATGGCAGCATCGGCGAAGACTTCAGTGATGTCTCAGGCTTTGGAGGAGTGGTCACTTTGGAGCTGAGCTGGAGCAACCGATGGAGCTGTGGGAGGTGCTTTGAAGTAGTCCCGTGTCGATCCTTTGGAATAGCGGTGATCGGGGTCCTGTGGGAACCGGAAGCGATCTGTTGATAAGCATCCTGGACTAAGTCATCCTGCATCTCACGCATAAGCTCTTCCTTCTCCCTCTTTGCTTCCTCAATATCTGCCTCAAGCTTGTTGACAATTACTTGCACTTCAGTCAGCTTCACATCCAGAGCGTGGATCTTGTCTTCAACAATCCTCTCTTTGTACTGGAGCATTCAGAAGTTCTGCCCATTCTTCAACAGATGAAGAAAATCTTTGACCTTCAGTCATCCATACAATCTTTCCATCTGGGTAGAAGTGAGCTGTGGCATAGAATTGCTTAATCATCTCATCATTCCAACTTGTCAACTTCTGACCTACAAAGTCTGCAACACCACATGCAGTGAAACTTTCATGCACATGTGGAAAGAAGTCTCTGTGTTCTTTGCTGTCAATGTATTTCCAATCAACATATCTTGTATGCGCCACAATGGGCTTCTTGTCCATCAAGCAGTCTCATAGAAGTCCTGCTTTGCTCTCGGTGTGAAATCTGGGATCAACAGCGGTTCTTCTCCTCACGGCATATGGGTCGATTGTCTCCATAGCACGAGACCTCTATCTTTCCTTTCCTTCATATTCTCGGCTTGAGGATGAGCATCATTGTGAAGTGGCAGTTTTGGACGAAGTTTCAAAGAAACTGGTCCTTCATCATCGACACAACTGGTGGCACATCATCCTTGTTCTTTTCGAGATCTTTGGAATGTTCTGACTGTCTTCTTGGGCTTGGCAAAGAGGCTTTCTTTGGAGCTGCCTTGGTGGAGCAGATTGCTTGGGCTTTGAAGTGGCTCCAGCCCTGATGGCATCACCCATGAGCTTAGGCTTCTGAGGAGGCTGGGGTGCTTCCTCATCCTCATCTTCTTCTGCTGCACCATCATGCACTAACCTCTTCCTCTTGGAAGTTTTCTTCACTTTGCTTGCAGCTTCTTCCAAATTCAGCTTCTTGCCAACAGTGGACTGCTTGACTTTTCTGGTGCCCTTCTTAGTTTGCTGACCTTGAGGCTCTTTGGCAACAACCTTCCTCTTGGGCTTTGAGGTTACTTCTTCCTCAACAACAAAATCTGAGTCTTCATCATCTCGAGTTCCTCTTCTTTACGCTCTGGTGGCTGCGGGAGGCAAACCACTTGGTGTACTCCTCTCACCATCATCGATGAGCTCTTGGGATCGGGACTAGTGCCCGCCTCTGGAATATCTGCTATAGGTGACTCGACCTGTTACGCTGTCACGGCATCGACATGGTGACAACCTTGTGAATAGATAAGGTGTAGGCGAGAAGAAGAGTTATCACAAACTGCAGAAGTTTTGCAAACAAATGAGTTCAAATTCTAGTATTAGGTTTTCACGAAGACATTTCGGTCGGTGAGTTTAAAATTCGTGAATCCGAAGTGTTCTAACAGAAGCATTCACACCACTTTCGGTTGGACGAAGTGGGTTTCGTCTGCCGAAAACACTAGGGTTTCACTAAATCCTCATTTCGGTCACACCGATTTGCACAACTTCGGTTGGACCGAAGGTGCGATGCAATGGCCATAGGCCAAATCGGTCATACCGAAAATGTAAAATCGGTCTCACCGAGATGTGTTCGGCGGAAACCTAACCTAAAACTTTTACTCGAATCTAGTTCAAACGAACTAATCTGGTGTCTGAGGAAGATTTCAATCGTGGCAAGATTCTAGGCAAACCAAGCGTGCATTGAATCGGAGATGGGAGCACGAGTGGGATCGAAACTCACCCTAACTTGGTGGAGTTTCTCTCTGGCGGCAACGGCGTGGAGAAGATGTCCGCTGACGGCGACGGAGACTGAGGCGAGGGCGCAGCGGCAACGGCGACGATCCGGAGACCAAGGCGGCGGCAAGAAGGGTGTGGGGCGAAGCGTTTGAAGTAGAAATCAGCGCTGCCCTCGGAGTATATATACCCCTTTGTTGTCGGTGGGACCGAGTTGTAAAACTTCGGTGGCACCGAGATGGATAACTGCAGGCGTTATGTACTTGATCACGCCGAAAATCACAACTCGGTTTCACCGAGGTGAAAACCTAGATCAATCTAAATGTTTTCGGTTTGACCGAATTTGAGTGAGTTGGTCGACCAAATCACTTAGAAGGTTTTGGAAATTAGCCCTTGACGGATCGGTGGCTCAGTGCTCCTCACTCGGAGGGTCCGAAAATGACTTGTTCAAAGTTTGTGATGTAAGCATGAATAGAATTTGAGACAAGAAAGCATAGATAGCTAGGGGAGTACTTAGGCATTCTTGTCCATCCATTTGGTCGAGAAAAATCAAAACGACCAAAACAACAAATGGATGTCCTCGAATGGATAAAATCATGCATCCAACATGCTCACACAATAAGATAGCAAATGAAATATGTGTCAAACATGCACAATCAAAACTCTAGCAACTAACACACAATTTGTCGATGACTAGGTCATCTTTATATGAGTATATTGACTTAGGAGTCAAATGAGAACATTTGATCATAGGTCATACTCATCGTTTAAGCACAAGTGGGGTTACCACTTTTACATAAAGCATTGATGTGTTCACATCATTTGAAGATGCTTTAGCTCAATTCTTTAGAGCAAAGCTCCCCTAGATGTGAGAACCCTTTTAAAGGGTCAAACTAACCTTGGGTTGTCGTAGAAGACTTCATGTAGATGTTGAAGATGTGGATGCTCAATGTTGATGAAGATCATCAAAGTTGGGAGCAATCCTTTGGATTCGGCACTTTCAATACCTACATGGGTTAGTCCCACAAGGAACAAACAAGGATATCCATGGACATAGATTGAAGTTCACAATAGATGATGTCCATGAAAGCAATGATTACCTTGTCCCTTGACTTACCAACAAGAGGGTTTGTGACTCCATGAACTAGTGCATAATGTGGAAGTTGGTTGCACAAGTTTTTGCCAAAATGAATGTGAGTGAAGTATGTTGGCGGAGTCACCCTCAAGAACTCTCTAGTTCTTCTTCTTCGGGACCCACATCATCTTGATGGGAATCCTTGGGGTTGTAGTTGAGCTTGACAAAGTAGAACTTGACGTTTCCTTGGGAACCCACTTGACCATGGCTTTAGGTGCTTCAACAAATGCATCAATCTCCTCTTGAAGCTTGTCCTTGCCTTTCAGCTTGCGGTCTTGTGGTGGGAGGTCATCTTGTGCTTGTTCCACATTGGAAGAAGTAGGATCATACTTCTCCTTTTGAGGAATAAACTGTGGAGTAGGATATTGACCTTCTTCCCATTCAACACCCTCGGCGTTGAACTTTCGCTCAAAACCAATTCCTTGATTCTTCCGGTGCCTTCCTTGCTTGCGAACAATTTCCTCAAAGTTCTTGCTTCCGGCAAGGCTCTTGTAGACACCTTTCTCTATAATCCCTTTCAATAAACTATTTTCTTGCTCAAGTGTAACTTGGCTTGAAACATTGTTAGTGGAATCAAGAGAACTACTAGAAGCAACAACATTGGATTTAGCATGGTTATTGTTACTACTAGATGAATAATTTTTCTTATGCTTGTCATGCTTAGTTTTAATAGGTGGCAAGAAATTAGACAAGAGAAGTCGTTTGGCAAGATATGAAGAACTCTTCTTTCAAGATCGTCATTGATTGCTTTTAGAAACTCATGTTCTTGCTCTAGAGTGAGCTTCTCGAAGCGTAGCTTCTCATGAGATCTTAGGAGCTCTCTATGATCTTCTTGAGTTGTTTCATGAGCTAACTTAAGAGTGTTTAGTTCTTTAGTTAGATGCTCAATCTCCTTCATAGCATTGTCATTCGACTCTTCTCGACTATAAAGACTACTAGCATGTTCATCATTACTAGGCTCACTAGATTTATCATGTAAGAGCTCATCTTCACCAAGCAAGTCATCCTCATCACTATCAAAGTTAATAAATTCAGGGTGTGATACCTTGGGGCCTTTAGCCATGAAGCATCTTCCAATTCCCTCATTTGGTGAATCAAATAAGTCGTAGGAGTTGGAGTTGGAGGATACGAGGGCAAGACCGGCAACACCTTCATCTTGACTGTAGTCGGAGTTGGAGTGATAGCTTCTTTCGGATTGATTATCGGAGTCGGAGCCGGAGACCCATTCACCTACATGAGCTTGGTGTTTTCTTCTTGTGTAGCTCCTCGATGACTTGTCTTTCCTCTCCGAATCCTTGCTTCTCCGAGAGGGTCTTCGTTCATAACGATCATCTCTACTCCTTCTCTCTTTCGAGGTGACTCATCTCTTGAGCTTCTTCTTCTTGGAGATTCTTCTCTTCTCTTGTGGGGAGCCGAACACTCATTTGAGTAGTGTCGGGTCTTCCACAATTGTAGCAGATTCGATCACGACTAGAAGATCTCTTTTCATCATATGATCTAGACTTTGAGCTTCTCTCTTTGCTTCTACTCTTGTAGAATTTGTTGAAGTTCTTCACCATTAGGCTTATCTCTTCATTGGAAACTAGATTGTCACTTGAGGTTGTGGGAGCATCACTTGTAGCTTTGTAAGCACCACTTGACTTGTTGTGAAGCTCTTCCTTATCCTTAAGTGTCATCTCATGAGCAACAATTCTTCCAATGACTTGGTTGGCTTGAGATTCTTGTAGTTTGGCATCATTTGGATCAAAGTGCACACGGTGTCATACTTTCCATCCAAAGCTCGAGAATCTTCTTGATGATGAATCGGTCGGTCATTTCTTCGCTTCCTAAGCCGGCAATCTCATTTGTGATGAGAGCAAGCCTAGAGTACATTTCAGCGACTCCTTCACCTTCCTTCATCTTGAACTTGTCAAGTTGACCTTGAAGAACATCTAGCTTTGATTCCTTCACGGACTCGGTACCTTCGTGCATTTCAACCAAAGTATCCCAAATCTCTTTTGCATTCTCAAGGCGGCTGATTTTGTTGAACTCCTCGGGACACAAAGCATTGAAGAGAATGTCACAAGCTTGAGCATTGTTTTGCAACATCCATAATTCATCCGTTGTAGCCACGATCCGAACTTTTCCTTCCTCGAAGAATTCACCTTGCATACCAACACAAATAATGCCCCATGCGGCTGGGTTATGCCCAAGAATATGCATTTTCATTTTATGCTTCCAACTAGCAAAGTTTGTACCATCAAAGTAAGGACCTCTCTGAAAATTACCCTCACTAGGCGCCATACTCTCCTAGGTTGTGAAACCAAGCTTATGGAGTCAATGCAATGGAAACCAATACAATGGAGACCAAAGCTCGATACCACTTGTAGGATCGAAAGTATGTCTAGAGGGGGTGATTAGACTACTTGACAATATAAAAATTATGCCTTTTGACAAAGACAAGTTTTTGGCAGATTCACAATGATGATCAAGTCAAGAATCACCCTACACATGCAATTCTAGAGTATAGGCAGCGGAAAGTAAATTGCACATGTAGTAAAGAGAGGTGGAGAAGAGCAAACGCAATTTTGGAGACGCGGTGATTTTTCTCGTGGTTCCGATAGGTGGTGCTATCGTATTTCCACGTTGATGGAGACTTCAACCCACGGAGGGTAACGGCCGAGAGTCCACGGAGGCTCCACCCACGAAGGGTCCACGAAGAAGCAACCTTGTCTATGCCATCATGGCCTACGCCCACGGAGGGCTAGCCTTACTCGGGGTAGATCTTCACCAAGTAGGCGATCTCCTTGCCCTTACAAACTTCTTGGTTCAACTCCACATCTCGACGGAGGCTCCCAAGCGACACCTAACCAATCTAGGAGGCACCACCCTCCAAAAGGTAATAGATGGTGTTGATGATGATGAACTCCTTGCTCTTGTGCTTCAAATGATAATCTCCCCAACACTCAACTCTCCTCACTGATTTGGCTGTGGTGGAAGAAAGGATTGAGTGGAAAGCAACTTGGGAAGGCTAGAGATCAAGCTTCATATGGTGGGAGTGGAGCAACTTGATCTCAACACAAGGGTAGGTAGTTCTCTTCTCGAAATGTAAGGTAGGAGTGGTAGTTCTTTCGATGGCTCTCTTCTGAATGAAGAGGGGTGGAGGGTATTTATAGCCTCCACACAAAATCAACCGTTACACACATTTGACCAATCTCGGTGGGACCGAAGTTGACAACTCGGTGAGACCGAAAGTTCAAATCATGTGAGCGTTGGGATTTTCGATGGGACCGAAAATACAATCTCGGTTAGTCCGATTCGTGTAAAGACAGGAGCTTGCCAATCTCGGTGGGACCGACTTCATCATCTCGGTGACACCGATTTGATGACGAAGATTCTGAAGCTTGGCAACTCAAGTTTGGTGAGACCGAGTTCGAATCGGAAAATCCAAGATTTCTAGGGTTTGGCTTTGTGGTGAGGTGGTTCATCTCGGTGTGGTGAGTTTGGAATATCGGTGGGACCGAGATTACTTATGAGTGTATATGGCGGTGAGAGTTGCCGATAGTTTAGGAGATGTATCACTAAGCACTTGAGCAACCAGATCATCATCATAACCTCATCCCTTTTAATAGTATTGGCTTTCCTATGGACTCAATGTGATCTTGGATCACTAAACCAAAAATGGAGTCTTGAGCTTTTGCCAATGCTTGCCTTAGCATTTTGAGGGTCCACTTCTTGATCCTTGCCATACCCATATCACTGAACTTTCTGAAATGATTCTCAAGAAACTATTAGTTCAATGATATATATGTTGTTATTAATTACCAAAACCACCCGGGGATTAGTTGCACTTTCAAGGGTCCAAGATGGGAAGGACCCTTCCTCCGGACTGCTCCGCCAACGCCGGCGACGACAACGGGGAGTGGCCCTCAAGGGACAAGCCCCCGGCATGATCGTAAGTATCCGGATTCCAGAATGATTTATATTTCTTTTTGTGCCACGTAGTGTCCTTCTAATGCCGCATACTACCTGTAGTCCAGCGGAGGATGATCTTCCCGCTTCATCGAGCGGGTCCTTGGCTCCGTCGGATGTGGATTCCCTTTCGACCGCCTCAACTCCCCATGACGCTGACGGCGCCGAGGTGGGATCCCAGGAGGGGACCCATCAGGAGGAGGAGGCTTCGGAGGTGCCGCAAAGCAGCCTCCCGGACTTTGCGCCGGACTCCGCACCAGAACCTATAGTGGTACTGGAGTCCGGTAGGCGGCCCCTTCGTTAGAAGGGCAAGACGGTGACACCGGCAGCCTCCGTCCAACCGGAGGCGCCTGACAACCTGTTGGGGGCGCTCAACGGCGCTTCCATCGAGGAAGAACACCGCACTATTATGAGTGCGGTGATTTAGAAGGTTCAACTCGCCAAGAGCGGGCTGACCGAAGCCTGCAGCAGCCTTCTAACGGGCTTTGAGGTAAGAAATTCAAAATATGTAATGTAATACCGCATAGACAATAGCCCCTGATGCTCGGTTCGGTGTTCGGAAAGAAAAGCCGGACTGAGGATCTAAAAGGATATACGCAGGAGGTCTAAAAATTATGTCAATATGGGATTGCAGGCTGCGCTGCTTGACCTCCGTCGCCTTGGCTGCAGGTCGATGCTTTAAGCAGAACCTCGGCGGTCCGAGAGTGAGCTCGGCCGTGCCAAGAAGCAGCTCGAGGGCGGGAAGGTGAGTAACACCATATTGAATTTGTACCTTATAGAAAAGGATTTTGGTTGCAAGAAAATAACAAGGATAACGTGGGTACTCCAGGGGCCCGAGCGAGGTGGCGACCACAGAAGGAGGCGGTGTCTGCGGCCGAACACAATGCGGCCATGCGAGGGCCAGCCGAAAGGAGAAGCAGAGGCGAGGTGGCGGAGGTGCAGCAAGAGCTCCAGGCTCCCATGGAAAAACATGAGGGTTTGGAGCGCGACTCGAGGACTCGAGAGTCCGAGCTTGCATCGGCTCTTGAGAGCGCAAAAGCCGCTAAGGCCGAAGCCCACAAGGCCCTCCAGGAGGTTGAGGATTTGAAGAAAATAGCAGCGGGTAAGGCTTTTTCCATGCAAAGCAAGCATGTGAAAGTGAATTACCTGTTACTTACCCGAATTTGGAGCTCTCTAGGAGCTCTCTAGGAACGTAAGGTACCAAAACATGGGAGCCGGGCAAACCCAACTATTGACCCAAGACATGATTCGGAGCCAATGCATATAATGCTATAAGTTCGGGGTGCCGCACTTGGGAAAGTGTTCGGACTTATCACACCATAATGCGGGGAGCTTAAGCCCCTGGTGTATTCGGCCGTACCAAAGTGTACGGATGCAGGATGTCGTAAATGAACATATATATATATAAGAAAAAGGAAATGCGGCTATAAGCAAAAAGCGATGCATTGTTTATTCAGAAATACTGCCATGAATGCAGAGCGATACAAATAGTGCGGTAAGCAAGGGATTGGACTATTTAAACATGTCCCCCTCCAGGGGTAGGCTGTGGAATGGTGTATTAAACAGATTGAATGCTCGTAATGGAGACCACCTTGGTGTTCGTCGTAGCCTTTCTCCTTCCCTGGCTGTTGCATCGTGAGTTCGGCAGGTCTACTGCCGGACAAGGCCTCTGGTGAACGGAGTCCTGTGGATAAGAAAAAAGAAAAAGAAAAAGACCAATGTACTTGGGAGCCCCTGGTGTGGTTAAACCGTACTCTGGGCCTGTCGTGGTCGTGCCCCTCCCCCTATGCCCATGGTATCTCCAGAGCGTAATGATGTACGCGAAGGACTAGTCTTGCAATCATGCGAGGGCTGGGGTTGGGGCTGCATTGCTACGCGTGCTCGGAACGTGCCAGGTGGTCTTGATGTATGTTGCTCCCGGCGCGCTTGGCCATGTCCGGTTGCTTAACGGCCGGACTTGAGAATTGCCTTAAGAGGCTGCTCTGTACTTCTGCCGCGAGAGCCGCTGTATGTTCCTCCGTTCGGAGGGAGCGTTCAGTGTTTCCATTGACCGTGATGACTCCTCGAGGGCCTGGCATCTTGAGATTGAGGTATGCATAATGCGGCACCGCGTTTGAACATTGCAAACGCGGTCCGTCCGAGCAGAGCGTGATAGCCACTGCGGAACGGGACTATGTCGAAGATTAACTCCTCGCTTCGGAAGTTATCCGGGGATCCGAAGACCACTTCCAGTGTGACCGAGCCTGTACAATTGGCCTCTACACCTGGTATGACACCTTTGAAGGTCATCTTTGTAGGTTTAATCCTTGAGGGGTCTATGCCCATCTTGCACATTGTGTCCTGATAAAGCAGGTTCAGGCTGCTGCCGCCGTCCATCAGGACTCTCGTGAGGTGAAATCCATCGACGATTGGGTCTAAAACCAATGCGGCAAATCTGCCATGGCGGATACTGGTCGGGTGGTCTCTTCAATCGAAAGTGATCAGGCAAGAGGACCATGGATTGAACTTCGGGGCGACTGGCTCCATCGCATATACGTCCCTAAGTGCACGCTTCCGCTCCCTCTTAGGTATATGGGTTGCGTATATCATGTTTACCGTCCGCACTTGTGGGGGGAAGCCCTTCTGTCCTCTACTGTTCGGCGGCCGGGTTTCTTCCTCGTCATCGCTGTGCAGCCCCTTGTCATTGTTTTCGGCAATTAACTTGCCTGCCTGCTTGAACACCCAACAATATCTGTTGGTGTGATTAGCTGGCTTTTCGGGGGTGCCATGTATCTGGCAAGAGCGGTCGAGTATTCGGTCCAAATTGGACGGACCCGGAGTGGTTCTTTTGAATGGCTTCTTCCGCTGACCGGGTTTAGATCCTCAGAATCCGGCGTTGACTGCCGTATCCTCATTATTGTCGCCGTTAACGCGGCGTTTGTTTTTGTTTCGACGCGACCTGCCATTGTGGTCCTTAGAATCCAGACTGCCAGCATTTTTACTGAGGTTGTTGCTGCGAGCTAGCCAGCTATCCTCTCCCGCACAGAAGCGGGTCATGAGTGATGTGAGGGCTGCCATGGATTTTGGCTTTTCCTGTCCTAGGTGCCGGGCTAGCCACTCGTTGCGGATGTTATGTTTGAAGGCTGCGAGGGCCTCTGCATCCGGACAGTCGATGATTTGATTTTTCTTTGTTAGGAACCGTGTCCAGAATTGCCTGGGCGATTCGTCTGGCTGCTGAATTATGTGGCTTAGGTCATCGGCGTCTGGTGGTCGCACATATGTGCCTTGGAAGTTGTCGAGGAATGCGGCTTCCATGTCCTCCCAACACCCAATTGACTCTGCGGGCAAGCTGTTAAGCCAATGCCGGGCTGGTCCTTTAAGCTTGAGTGGGAGATACTTGATGGCGTGGAGATCGTCGCCGCGGGCCATATGGATATGAAGGAGATAATATTTGATCCAAACCAATGCGGCGAATCCGCCATGGCGGATACTGGTGGGGTGGCCCCTTCGATCAAAAGTGATCGGGCAAGAGGACCATGGATTGAACTTCGGGGCGACTGGCTCCATCGCATATACATCCCTAAGTGCACGCATCCGCTCCCTCTTGGGTATGTGGGTTGCGTATATCATGTTTACCGTCCGCACTTGTGGGGGGAAACCCTTTTGTCCTCTACTGTTCGGCGGACGGGTCTCTTCCTCGTCATCGCTATGCAGCCCCTTGTCGTTGTTTTCGGTGATTAACTTGCCTGGCTGCTTGAATACCCAACAATCCCTGTTAGTGTGATTAGCTTGCTTTTCGGGGGTGCCATGTATCTGGCAAGAGCGGTCGAGTATTCGGTCCAAATTGGACGGACCCGGAGTAGTTCTTTTGAATGGCTTTTTCCGCTGACCGGGTTTAGAGCCTCTGAATCCGGCGTTGACTGCCGTATCCTTAGTGTTATCGCCATTAACGCGGCGTTTGTTTTTGTTTCGACGCGACCTGCCATTGTGGTCCGTGTTATCCGGACTGCCAGAATTTTTGCTGAGGTTGTTACTGCGGGCTAGCCAGCTGTCCTCCCCCGCATAGAAGCGGGTCATGAGTGATGTGAGGGCTGCCATGGATTTCGGCTTTTCCTGTCCTAGGTGCCGGGCCAGCCACTCGTCGCGGATGTTGTGTTTGAAGGCTGCGAGGGCCTCTGCATCCGGACAGTCGACGATTTGATTTTTCTTTGTTAGGAACTGTGTCCAGAATTGTCTGGTCGATTCGTCTGGCTGCTGAATTATGTGGCTTAGGTCATCGGCGTCTGGTGGTCGCACATATGTGCCCTGGAAGTTATCGAGGAATGCGGCTTCTAGGTCCTCCCAACACCCAATTGACTCTGCTGGCAAGCTGTTAAGCCAATGCTGAGCTGGTCCTTTAAGCTTGAGTGGGAGATATTTGATGGCGTGGTGATCGTCACCGCGGGCCATATGGATATGAAGGAGATAGTCTTCGATCCAAACCGCGGGGTCTGTTGTGCCATCGTAGGATTCAATGTTAACGGGTTTAAACCCTTCAAGGATTTGATGATCCATTACTTCATCTGTGAAGCATAGTGGGTGTGCGGCGCCTCTATACTGGGCAATATCACGACATAGCTCAAGAGAGCTTTGTCTCTTGTGTTCGCCCGACCGAGTTCTTTGTATCCGTGCGCGACGGTAGTCGTCGCGCATCATGGGCGCCCACGTGATCCATAGATCGATCTTGATTGTCTTGCCTTGTCCTCCAATATGTCTATAAGTCCGGCGCATTCCCCGTGGCCGCGCACTTTTCGGCGGTGCGAGAGTGCAGTTACGTGGAGGGCCTAGATGCCTCTCTGTCGCGGCGACGAGGTGGTCGGTCTGCCTTATTGTGCGCTGGTGATGAGGTTTTATACTCCTCCTCCTCTAATTGGGGGAGCAACTTGCGTTTTGGGTAGCTTTTGGAGGGGCGTTCAAGTTCATGCTCTTCGGCTGCGAGGACTTCGGTCCATTTGTCGGCCAGCAGGTCTTGATCAGCTCTGAGCTGTTGCTGCTTTTTCTTTAGGCTGTTTGCCGTGGCCATAAGCCTGCGTTTAAAACGCTCTTGTTCGACGGGGTCCTCGGGCACGACAAATTCGTCGTCGTTGAGGCTTGCCTCATCTCCGGAGGGAGGCATGTAATTATCATCCTCGACCTCTTCATCTGCCGCTCTCTCATGAGGGCTGGCCTGCGTCCTCTGCGCGCTGAATCTTCTTTGGAGGGTTGTCTTGACACTCTCACGGGGTGTTATTATCTCCGGTGCCGGAATCTCCATCCTTGCTGTGGCGGGATTTAGAGTGGCGCCGCTGACGTCGGCGCTTGGGCTGTTTCTTAGGGGAATCTGCCTCCGCTGCTTCTTCGCCGTTCCCATCCTTTGGGATGTCCACCATGTATATGTCGTATGACGAGGTGGTCTTCCAGTGCCCCGTAGGCGCTGGTTCTTGGTCTTCTCCGGCATGGTCGTCCATACCGTCGATGTCTTCGGAGTCGTAGTCTAGCATGTCGGTTAGATCGTCGATAGTGGCTACAAAGTGGGTGGTGGGTGGGTTTTGAATTTCTTCGTCATCCGCATCCCAACCATCCTGACCGCAATCCGGCAGGCCTCTCCTGATAACGAGAGATGCTTTAGCGAGTTCAGGATGTCGCCAAAGGGTGAGTGCTGAAAGATGTCCACGGCGGGGAACTCCATGATCGGCGTGTCGGATTCGATTGGTAGGGCGCAGGAGGTTGAGTCCGGCAAGGAGTCCGGCACCTCGAGTCACGAGCTTCTGAGGACAAGGTCGATGTCGGCTCCATCGCCAGTGAGATTGCAGCTCCGCGGTGTCCAACCACCTGTCCTCGATCTGCGCGGTCGGCTCCAAACTAGGGGTCGAAGCGGACTCATGTGCGGCCTCCAGGGCACTGTCCGGCGGCAGAGCTAAATCATGCCCATCGCGACAGTGCGGCACGCACGGCTGTGGCTTGAATCCATGGATGATCAAGTCTCCGCGGATGTCAGCCGTGAAGTTTAGGCTTCCAAATCTGTTCTGACGGCCAGGGGCGTAGCTTTCGATCTGCTCCAGATGGCCAAGCGAATTGGCCCAAAGGCAAAGCGCCCGAACACGAAGATCTGTCCGGGGAGAAAAGTCTCACCCTGGACTGCGTGGTTGTTGATGATTGAAGGAGCCATCAAGCCTATCGGTGACGACACAGAGGAACTCTGAATGAAAGCACCAATGTTGGTGTCAAAACCGGGGGATCTCGGGTAGGGGGTCCCGAACTATGCGTCTAGGCGGATGGTAACAGGAGACAAGGGACATGATGTTTTTACCCAGGTTCGGGCCCCTCTCGATGGAGGTAAAACCCTACTCCTGCTTGATTAATATTGATGATATGGGTAGTACAAGAGTAGATCTACCACGAGATCGAGGAGGCTAAACCCTAGAAGCTAGGGTAATGGTTGTTCGTCCTACGGACTAAAACCCTCCGGTTTATATAGACACCGGAGAGGGCTAGGGTTACACAGAGTCGGTTACAATGGTAGGAGATCTACATATCCGTATTGCCAAGCTTGCCTTCCACGCCAAGGAAAGTCCCATCCGGACACGGGACAAAGTCTT
This sequence comes from Aegilops speltoides, assembly GCA_021437245.1. NCBI lineage: Eukaryota > Viridiplantae > Streptophyta > Magnoliopsida > Poales > Poaceae > Aegilops > Aegilops speltoides. The sequence goes on along the minus strand of CM038147.1, from coordinate 418,700,508 downwards.
CAATCTTGTATCTTCATAGTCTTGGAGTCCGGCCGATGATGATAATCCGGCTATCCGGACACCCCCTAGTCCAGGACTCCCTCTGTGTCATACCAGGTGTAGAGGTCTACTGTACAGGCTCAATCACACTGGAAGTGGTCTTCGGATCCCTGGATAATTTCCGAAGCGAAGAGTTACTCTTCGACATCGTCCCCTTCCGCAGTGGTTATCATGCACTACTTGGACGAACCGCATTTGCTCGTTTCAATGCGGTGCCGCACTGTGCCTACCTTAAGCTCAAGATGCCCGGACCTCGCGGTGTTATAACAGTCAATGGAAATACGGAGCACTCCCTCCGTACTAAGGAGCACACCGCGGCCCTCGCAGCAGAAGTACAGAATAGCCTTCTTAGGCAAAACCTCAATTCGGCAATAAAGCCCCCGGACACCGTGAAGCGGGTCCGAGCTACTCTACAACAGGAGCATCCAGCTTGTCCAGAGCTCAGCTAGAAATCCGACCTTCGCCCCAACCCCAAGAAAGCGGTGAAATTCGTGCCGCGTGTACATAACTACGCACTTAAAATAACATGGGAACGAGCGGAGGCACGGCTAGACCGCGGTCCACAATGCGGCTCAACCGCTCCCGGATCCGCATACCTTCACTTTTTCTCTTTCTTCCAGGTTTTTCTCTTCTCAAGGCTTTTTCCGATAAACCTGATTACCGGACCCACCGTGAGACGAATACACCAAGAAAGCTAGGGGCTTGGACGTACAAGGGAATACTTAGGTGGTCTCTGCTAACAATCGTCTTACTTGTTTTAAACACCCACATGCAGCTCGCTATTGGTTGTGGCATGTTAAATAGCCTTATTTTCTTATTGCACTACTTCGTACAGATACACTTTGACGTATCAATCAACTTACAATGAAAAATAATCTGCAGCGTTTGCTCATTACTTAAATTTTTGCTTGTCTATTTATTTTCAATTCCACCCGTACATTCTGGTACGCCTTAATTCGCCAGGGGCTTCATTGTGCCCCATAACACGACAAGAAAGTCTGAACACTTTTACAGTATAGTTCGGCACCCCGAACTTATAACATTATATGCATCGGCTCTGAATCATGTCTTTGGTCAATAGTTGGGTTGCCCGGCTCGTGTGCTTGCTACCTTACGTTCCGCTATATCGGCTAGGGTACTAAAGGGAGAACTACTGCGATTGTGTCTCGGTTGTTCCGGACGAGCACCTCAGTAGAGAAAGCCGAAAACTGACTATCAAGATGCGGCGAGAGCTGGTCAGCTGTTCGAGAGGTTTTCAAATCCTTAGAGATTTTTTCTGCTTTATGCGAGGAATCGGTTTTTATCCGATTAGGCGTGTAGAGCGCCCCAAGTTCGACCTTCCGAATACCAGGGGCTACGTTAAAATTTAAAATTATAGAACTCCTACAGCTAAGTGAGTGTGATAAAGCTGTATAGTCTGATTGCCTTGTTCGTTGCGCTAAACACCTCCTTAAAGGACCAAAAATTTGGATAAAGAGTGTTTAGATTTATTCCGAACACCCCAGTACTAGTTACGTGGGGGTAGAAGCCGACGACTGGCCAACTCTCAGATTTTATAAACGGCCGCACAGGAGGTAAAATTTTAAATAACAAGCATTATATTACGTAAAGACCTCGTTCCATATTACAGGACAGGATAAAATAATGCTTTCATGGGAAAATGATATCCTTGGCACATTGCTCCGCCACAAGGCGGGATCCCTCCATGACACTGTCATAGTACATCTCGGGCTTGCGATGCTCCTTGCCCGCGGGCGGACCCTCGGTCATCAACTTCGTGGCATCCATCTTCGCCCAGTGCATCTTAGCGCGGGCGAAAGCCATCCGCGCACCTTCAATGCAGACCGACCGCTTGAAGGCATCAAGCCGAGGGCAGGCATTGACCAGCCACTTCACGAGTCCGAAGTAGCTACAGGGCATGGGCTTGGCAGGCCATAGCCGGACTATTAGGTCCTTCATGGCTTGTTCGGCCGCCTTATGCAGCTCGACCAACTGTTTTAGGTGGTCACTAAGGGGCACCGGATGTTCTGATCCAAGGTATTGAGACCAGAACAGCTTCTCTGTAGAGCTCCCTTCTTCGGCTCGAAAGAACTCTGTAACATCTGATATGCTGCGTGGCAGATCCGCAAACGCTCCTGGAGAAATCCAAATTCGGGTAAGTAAAAGGAACGTTTCCTTCACACACTTGCTTTGCATAATAAAAGCCTTACCCAACGCGATTTTCTTGGCCGCCTGTATTTCCTGGAGGGCGCTCTGGGCTTCGGCTCGAGCATCTTGCATGCTCTGGCGGGCCTTGGCAAGTTCGGACTCTTGAGTCTTAGAATCATGCTCCAAGAACTCGTACTTTTTGACGGCGTCCTGGAGCTCTTGATGAACCTCGCTGACCCGGGCCTCCTGCTTCTCGAGCGCGGCGTGATCCTTAGTCGCTTTGTCCTCGGCCTCGGCCAATGCCTTCTTGAGGGCCGCTACTTTGGTCCCGGCCCCTAATAAAGTTCATGACACTTTAGTCAGGATGAAGCTTTCATCCTTCCTAAATATAAGCACGGGTTAGTGCATACCTTGGCTGTCCTCCAGTTGCTTCTTCACGAGGCCGAGCTCTTCCTCGGCCCGTTCCAGATCCTGCTTCAATCCGGAGACCTCCGCAGTGTGAGCGGCAGCAGCAAGCAGTGACGCCAACTTATTCACATAGACATATTATGTCATACTCCTGCGAAATTTATTTTGATCCTTTGTTCGGTTTTTCTTTCCGAACACCGAACAGAGCATCAGGGGCTACTGTCTACAAGGTGATATTCTTTTACAACTATATTACTTATCTCAAAGCTTGTTTGAAGGCTAATGCAGGTTTCCGCCAGTCTGTTTTTGGCGGATTGGACTTTCTCAATCACTGTACTCATAAGAGTACCGTGTTCTTCCATAATGGAAGCGCCTTGTAGCACTTCGAGCAATATGTCCGGTGCCTCTGGATGGACAGAGGTCGCCGGTGGAGGCGGCTAGCCCCCCTCATTCGGGAGAGGCTGCCTGCCTGAATCCGGAGCCACTTGGGTCTCCGGAGCTGCATTTGGCTGAGGGCCGAACTGGATGCGGCCCCCACCATCGGGGTCTGAAGGGGTCTTTCCCCCCATGTGTCCGGCAACCGGGGTTTTATCCTCCGGCATCACCGGAACGGTTTCCCCTTGGCCTGGTATCCTTCGAGACAACACCTCGGTGTTTTTCGCGGCCTTGGGGGAAGAGGCCGTCGGAAGGGACCCTCTGTTCATCACCGACGGGTCCAACGACTCGTCCGAAGAGGAAGAAAGCTCGATGTTGGACTGGGTCGGGTAGCAGATGCATGGTCTAGCACATTAAAAAACAATAAAGTGAAAAGTCCGGAAACATTACCGTGTCCGGATACTTATGATTTGGCCAGGGGGGTGACCCTCGGCCCCCACTCACCGCTAATGTTGGTGGCTGCGGGGGAGTAGTCCGAAAGGGAGATTTTCCCCTTCTTGGACGCCTCAACCTCCCCATGTGTGGAGGCCTTCCTCTTCTTTCTCCCCCCCAGTAGGGGGGGGGATGGATTTTCTCTTCCTCCTCATCGTCCTTGGCGGAGGAGTGTGTCTTGGCGTCTTTAGACGTCACGTCCGAAGCACCCTTGCGTCGGAGACCAGCTTTGGTCCCCTTGGCCGCCTTCTTGGCTTTCTTCTCCGGCACCTCATAAGGCGCCGGAAACAGCATCTTCGTCAGAAGAGGCGTTTCTGGATCTTCGGGTAGCAGAGCCAGACAGTCAATCTGCTCCGCTATTGTTACCCAAGCCTGAAAGATTGGCAGGGAGGCTTATGTTCCTCCCGCAGATATGCCGGTAAAAGATATACCTTGCAAACAGAAAAGAAATTAGCGGATTAGCCCAGCGTTTTGCGCTAAGCCCGCGATCTTCGGACGTGGGCGGTGGTACCTCGCCGGCCTTAAAAAGCACCTTCCAGATGTCTTCATGTGTCGTATCGAAGCGCTCTAGCAGCGTCTGGTGCTTGGCCAGGTTGAACTCCCACAAATTACAAGTCCGACTCTGGCACGGAAGAATCCGGCGGAAGAGCATGACCTGGACCACATTGACAAGCTTAATTTTCTTGCCTATCATGTTCTGGACACATGTCTGGATCCCAGTCACTTCTTCCGCTAAGCCCCAGGGTAAACCCTTCTCTTGCCAGGAGGTGAGCCGCATGGGGACTCCGGATCAGAATTCAGGGGTCGCCGCCTAGTTGGTGCCGCGCGGCTCGGTGATGTAGAACCACCCCAATTGCCACCCCTTTACAGTCTCCACAAAGGAGCCTTCGGGCTAGGTGACATTGGGCATCTTGCCCACCATAGCGCCTCCGCACTCTGCTTGTTGGCCGCTCACCACCTTTGCTTCACATTGAAGGTCTTCAGCCATAGGCCGAAGTGAGGTGGGATGCGGAGGAAGGCCTCACACACGACAATAAATGCCGAGATGTTGAGGATGGAGTTGGGGGCCAAGTCATGGAAGTCCAGCCCGTAGTAGAACATCAGTCCGCGGATGAACGGGTGGAGGGGGAATCCCAGCCCGTGGAAGAAGTGGGAGAGAAACACCACCCTTTATTGGGGCTCCGAGGTAGGGATGATCCGCCCCTTGGCCGGAAGCCGATGGGCGATGTATTCGAACAAGTACCCGGCCTCCCGGAGCTTCTTGATGTCCTCCTTCTTGATGGAGGAGGCCATCCACTTGCCTCCAGCTCTAGATCCGGACATGATTGGAGTGCTTTTTGGGGAAGAGATGGGTGCTTGGGCGCTGGAGCTCGAGAATGAATGAGGAGAGGAAGAAGAGGGCGTGGGTGAAAGAGGGGAATCATTATCCCTTTATAAAGGCAGGAAAAACATGTGCCTCCCCACTCGGCCTAAAACTCGCTTATTTCCCAAGCGCCATGCTGATGGCACGGTTGGGTTACCCATGCCCGCATTGATGAGAATCCCGTGATAAGGGACACGATCTCTGCCTTGACAAGACGTGCCAGTGAAACCGCACCTCGAAATACGGAGGGGCATGATAAAAACAGTTCGAATAAAGACCGGGCCGTGGCGTGATGTCACACTGTGAGTTGTCAGCAGATTGGACTCATGGGATATTATACTCTCTACAGAGGTATGTGGAATTTGTTTTGCAGAGCCGGACACGATTCTTATGTTCAAGATCTACTTTGGAGTATTCGGAGAAGGAACCCGCCTTGCAATGCCGAAGACAATCATGCGCGGACTCATCGTCATTGAAGCCCGGTTAGGGAGCTCTTGAAGGAGTCTGGATTAAGGCGTCCTCGGACAACCGGGCTATATGTGAAAGTGCTAGTATCGACTCGAGTGGGGGGGTGAATAGGCGATTTTGTGAAAGTCTTCTAAACTCGGAAGTTTGAAGACAAACAACGAAAATGACCCAATTGTTATCAGCGGAAGATAAACTACCTAAGCAAGCCATAGTCAAGTATGCAATGATGTGAAAGTCTGGGACTATTAGCAGCTAGGTAGTAAGGATCGAGATAGAAGATAATATGAAGCCAATCAACGAGTAGTAGTCAAGCAATGAAGTCAAACAGATACACGGATAGGCAATGACTTCACGAAGACAAACTTAAGTAAGGTTGGGAAGGATAGAACCGGTTGCTTGTTGAGGACACATGATTTGTTGGACCAGTTCGGTTGTTGTGACAAGCTATGCGTCTGATTAGGGAGGCTGAGATTTAACTTTCGAAGACCGTGTCTTCACCTTATTCCCTTGAGCTAAGGACACCCAGTCCTCGCCCAATCACTCTGTAAGTCTTCAAGGAGACTTCCAAACCTTCACAGACTTCGTTCACGGCAATCCACAATGACTCTTGGATGCTCGAGCGCGACGCCTAACCGGGCCGGAGGATTCACAGTCCTCAAGTGTAATAAGTCTTGAGTCACACAGACGTAAAGACTTGATGATGCCTAACACTCTTTGGCTCACAGGTGTTTGGGCTTTGTCCTCAAAGGTTTCTCTCTCTCAAATGCTTGAGGTGGGTTGCTCTCAAATGACAAAAGCCGTGCACAAACTCGAGCAGCCACCAATTTATGGTGTAGGGGTGGGCTAGTTATAGCCACTAGGCAACCCGACCTGATTTGTCCAAAATGACCACAGGTCACTAAGGATCGACATGTGTTCCAGCGGTCGATTTCAAGCACACTGTGACAACTTTACTTGGGCTATAAGCAAAGTGACTCATCCAGCTCTGGATAAGGTTTGCTCTCATTGTCTTCGCTCAAAGACATAGGATTTGAGTTGAGCATCACTTGATCCTCGACTTAGTTCACTTGGACCCCACTTAACAGTACGGTGGTTCCTATGACTCAACAAAGAAGAAAAGGAAACAATGAAACCACACAGTCTTCGTGCTCCATAGTCTTCACACAATGTCTTCTCATGTCATAGTCTTCAATATGAATATCTTCTCATACCACCATTGTCTTCAATGTCTTCATACATTTTAGGGGTCATCTCCAGTAGGTAAACCGAATCGATGAGGGACACTACCTGCGTTATCCTGCAATTCTCACAAACGCATTAGTCCCTCAACCAACTTTGTCGTCAATACTCCAAAACCAACTAGGGGTGGCACTAGATGCACTTACAATCTCCCCCTTTTTGGTGATTGATGACAAATTGGTTGAAGTTTTCAACGGGGATAAATATGTGAAATTGTAAGGATAGGGAATTGTCTTCATAAGTTGCAAGGCCTCCCCCTGAAGATGTGCATATAAGTAATTTGCTTTTGGAATGCAAATGCACATGGCAGGTTGTACTTGTGGAGATCCACTTCAACTTATGAAGATGATTCATCATGCATGAACTGATATAGCAAGTAGAATGATATGCATAATGAAAAATGGACGTCTGCAAAATGATCTAAGTGCGGAAGTTATCATCGGACATGCGGCATTTATCATCGCATCACAGTGAAGCAAATAAGTAGCAGACGACCATCAAGTTTAGGTGTTACAACTCAGAGAACCAAATGTTTCAAAAAGCAAGAGTTGTAAGCACGAAGCAAAATATAATGCAACCGCTCATATGAACCCGCTTGAAGACTATCAACTCATACGCTTCTCCCCCTTTTGTCAGTAAGGACCAAAAAGGTTTGAAGACATAGATCATCTACTCGTCATCATGAGTAGGTGAAGCAGCAGGGTTGCCGTCGATTGTTGGCGGTCGAGATGAACTTAGTGCGATGTCGTCTGTGCCGATAGTAGGAGGTGGTGAAGTAGCATCATCTTCATCATCGATCACTCTGGTATTCTGATTGCCGTGGAGGAAGAATATTCGAGTCTTCAAGAGATGGAGTTGAGCGGGGTAGCAGTCCGTGGAGGAGTGGAGTCGAATGGAATCTTTCATTGAAGCCATCGTCTTGAAGATCAACTTGACCGAAAGCAGGTCAAACTCCTCCATGATCGCGGCAAGTTTCATGAGCAACAAAGGCATTCTTGGTGGCAAGGTTGCGAATCGATTGACATCCACCAAGAGGCTTTGCATCTCTCTCTTGAGCGAAATGATGCTTATCCTGTTTTACGATGAAGGGCCACAAGAAGTTCTCGGTCATTGAGAGCGAGAACGCTTCAAGGCCTTTGTGCAATGGTGCTTTCGGTGGCCGGTGGGTGCTCGATGAGGCGGATGAGTGTTACCAGCCAATGGATAGATTCGTGTTGCTGCTTGAACACCTTCAATAGGCTGAGTGAAGCTTTGGTGCTCGACATTCTGAATACAAAGAGGCGTCTTGGCAGGGTCAGAGTATATAGCATCAATTGACATATCAACCTCTGGCAGAAAGATCATATGATTGCGAGTAGAGGGCTGATAATTGACAGATGAGTGTCGCTTGATGAGGCGCATGACCCAGGGAGCATAAAACTTCAGACCAAATAGGTCAGAGCCGGAAGTAGCAATTTGCCTGATGAAGAATTCTTGAGTGTTGAAGCTGATGCCATTGAGAATATAGAAAACCAATGTCTTCATAGCTCCTTCAAGCTTGGCCGCTGATGAATGTCCTTTGACAGGCCATAGAGTTTGCCTGATGATATGATATATGGTGCGAGGCAGATACTCAAGGTCTTTGTCGGTGTCAAAACCGGCGGATCTCGGGTAGTGGTCCCAAGCTGTGCGTCTTAGGATCAATGGTAACAGGAGGCAAGGGACACGATGTTTTTACCCAGGTTCGGGCCCTCTCGATGGAGGTAAAACCCTACTCCTGCTTGATTGATATTGATGATATGGGTAGTACAAGAGTGGATCTACCACGAGATCAAGGAGGCTAAACCCTAGAAGCTAGCCTATGGTATGATTGTTGTTGTATATGTCTATCGACTAGCTTTGGCCCCGGTTTATATAATGCACCGAGGCCTAGGATAACAAGTCCTAGCCCGAATCGCGGTGGGGAGGAGTCCTTGTCTTGATCGCCAAGTTTTGTTGATTCTTCCTTGTATCTGCGGTACTGTCGGACTAGCCCATGAGTATCTGACCATGGGGGTCCTCGGCCCAATCAAGCGATTGGGAGGCGATCGTTAGTACCCCTAGTCGAGGACACCGTCGATAGCCCCTGAACGGTCTTCAAGTTAGGGGCGCTCCTCGATTCTTCGAACTGTTCTTCATCTTGGTTGCGGTCTTGAAAACTGGTTCAACAAATCTTCTCATCTTCTATTTTGAGGATCGCGAAATGCATTTGAGCGAGTTTATCGTCGGGTATCCGAGAGCCCTTTAAGTTTCGGCCTTTATCAATGCCTTGTTATTTTTATGCCACACCTCGGGTTTGAAGTTGTTCCCGGGCGGCAACGTCCTCTTGCATCCGAGCTCCAACGCTGGACAGCATTCGAGGTATCTTTTGCAACCGAGCACCAATGCCGGACTGCTTCCTAGCTCTAACGCCGGACTATGTATCCGAGCTCCAATGCCGGACTGTATCCGAGATCCAACGCCGGACTATATATCCAAGCTCCAATGCCGGACTTTATCCGAGGTGTCGTAAATCATCTTGGTTCAAAGAAGTTTGAAGGAGTTTAGCCGAGCTTAATGCGGGAAATGCCCTCTATGGAGCCAGCCACTAGCGCTCGAGCTTTATGCCGGACTGCTTCCGAGGTGGTGCACCTCCCCGAATGTGGGCCGATTTTTGTCAATATTTTTGATTGGTGCAATTTATTCTCTGCCGAGATACATAGCCAGTAGCCCTCAAGGTGGGTATCGGTCTAAAACCCGAGATGCACATGAAGGATGACATAAGACCGCTGATCCCCGTAGCTGTTGGGACTCAGGTTGCTTTGCAAAATCGGTCTGAGGATCAAGTCCTAGCTCGGCAGAATACTTCGGGACACAAAAAGCGGCGTGCTCAGTCCTCGAGACTCAGGTTGGGTGCGGCCGAGCAACCTGAGGATCAAAATCTCCTCGGAAACTGTATTGCACTTAAAAGTTTACGCATTGGACGAGCAATCATTAGCCCGAGACAACTGGTCGGGTGGCAACACCGATCGAGGATCGATGTGCCCCTTTAATATTTGTAAATAATTAGCCCGAAGCCTAGTAGCCCCCGAGCCTTAATGCGGGCACCGGAGGCCGAATTAAGGATCGATATCCATAGTAAAATCAGAAATTATGTGTAATGACTCTATGTATCCAAGTACTTTAAGTCATGAATGCTCGGATCCGCATTGTACAAAACTTTGTTGACTGACCATCGGCTTCCACCTCCTCGGCCAATAGCCGAGGAGTGTTTGTCCTACTTTATAAAGCCTTTATGAGGGCAAAGATTTATAACAAACAAGGAAATCTATCCATACGGTTTTATAAACAAAGGTACGCGGAGAGACATGTTATATTACAGTTTAACAGAAGAAATGTCTTCCAGAGAAAATAGTCCCACTATCGGTTCCTTTCTTTGGGCTGTCATGCTAAGCAGGATCATGAAACCTCAGCTCCAATGCAAGAGCCAAATATCAAGGATCTAGTTTGGGAGGCCAGTTAATAGCCCCCGATAGTGTTCGGCGACAGTCGAGGTCAAGCCGTAAACACTTCGGCCATTGTTATGAATGGCCCATCGTTTAACACCGTCATCGGATCGCCGACCAGTTTATGCTTATTGTGACAGTCAGTTTTCGGCTTTCTCCACTGAGGTGCTTAACCATGTGAGTTGGAAGCACAATCGCAGTGGTTCTCCCTTTGCACACCTAGCCGAACAAAGCGGAACATAGGAGGCAAGCGCAGGAGCCGGGCAACGCAACTATTGACCGAAGACACAATTCAAAACCGATGCATATATAGCAATATTCGAGAATGTTTTTGCCAAATCTCTAAAGGTGTCCGGCATTGCACTGCGAGACTTGTGCTGAAAACACACAAATAGTTTAAAAGTGCCATGGGCTCGAAAAGCCAAAAAACTTATTCAAAAGGTTAATGTCCGAACTAGATCAAGTGTTGGTGCCAATCCGAAAATTGGACTTTAGAAAAAAGGTGCTTCGCCGTGCTTTAACATGACACATCCTATCTCAAAACTTCAAGCGGGTCGACCTACGGCTTCAACCTCCTATCCCGGCGGATTACTTCTTACTAGGCGGTTTAGCAAACTAAATTCTAGCGGCTTTGAGAGAAAATTAGGCTCCCGGCTAGTGACCGCACACTTGTGTCGAAAAAGGAGTGATAAATAATAATAAAAACTTTGCAGCGACTAAGAAGAAAAGCACTTATCATAAAGCGGCTCATATAAATTTAAGAGCCCCCAAGTGACTTGGGTAAAGAATGATTGCATGTGCAAGTACTTATATCATATCTATGTTCAACGAACTTTAAGCGCGTCTTAACCGACCGTCGGCTTCTCCCTCTTGGTCGAGGACGAAAAGTGTTATGTACTCCATCATCGAGAATATCGGCGGTGTTTCCAATAACTAGGCAATCAGGCCATAAGGCTATAATAGACAAAGCGCTCGGGAACTTATGCTATATTCTGCGCGAAGAGTAGAAGCATCTTCGAAGAAAATAGTACCCCCACCGATACCTTTCTTTGGTGCTCATTTTTATTATGAGACTTGTGCAATAGATTTTTTGTACTCATGATTTCCGTTGTGTGCCGACCATGATTGAAAACAATAAGAGCGCTAGCTTTCGGCTTCACCCAGTCTGAGGTCCGTCTCGGGTGACCCGATTGTGACAATCGCAGAGGTGCTCCCTTTACTCCCTAGTCGAACAATCGGGAACGTAGGGGTAAGCACAGGAGCCAGGCAACCCAGCTTGCAAATCGCTTAAGTCAATATGGTGCATATTGTGGCGTAATACACGAACAAGGAACGAAGCCGTACAAGTATAACCATATGCAAGAGGAAAATGCTTCATGAAGGAAGGCCCCAAGTAATCAGGGTATTTGAATTTGCGCGTCACAAACAAAGTTTGGACAAGGAAATTTTTACAAGCAACTTTTTCCAAAAAGTATAATGCTTAGCTGAGCGAACACAAGTTAAAATTTAAAACTTTGAGCATGAAGACAACTTAGCTGGTTAATGTGTTGGGTATTGATGGCGTGGTCCTAGCTTGATGCGGGACAAGGTTCCATCGAGCGGTCCCGGTGGCGGAGCAAAGAGCTCGGCATTCGAAGTGGTGACATGGCACGGTCAATGCAGGACGGCAGGGTGATGTCGAAGTCCCCGGCATGGGGTAATGAAGTGTTGACGAAGCCACCCGTCCTGCCGAGGTGACGCCAAAAGATATAGTCCGGCTAGATCATTTTCCTATGCACAAAAAATAGTGCAAACCGGAGATAATAGTAATAATAATAATAAAAATTCGTTGCATAACAAATAATTTATGCAAAGTGAGTAATAAAAGAAATATGGCCTGGTGCCGAAGTCAATGTCGATGCGGGGTGGCGGCGTGATGCGGTAAAGGCATGGCAAGGCCTGAATTCACAGGTCGGTTCGAGTTCGGATCGGCGTTAGCGGACTATGTCTGAAACGGCCGAACCATCATCGCGAAATCGTTAATCGGCCACCATTTGATACACTGCGTACATATGACGGACAAACCAGAGTAATAATTCATTGGAAAAAATGAACCCTAACAAGCAAAAAATACTAGGATTAATAGCACCTGGCTTATTTGTTGTAGCAATCCGAAGAAAGGTGATACCCAAAATTGGGACTCGATCCGCACACCTATCGCCTGATGGGCGATAAAGCAATGGCATGGCGATTGAGGGAGTCCTGGACTAGGGGGTGTCCGGACAGCCGGACTATCATCGTCAGCCAGACTCCAAGACTATGAAGATACAAGATTGAAGACTTCGTCCCGTGTCCGGATGGGACTTTCCTTGGCGTGGAAGGCAAGCTTGGCAATACGGATATGTAGATTTCCTACCATTGTAACCGACTCTGTGTAACCCTAGCCCTCCCCGATGTCTATATAAACCGGAGGGTTTTAGTCCGTAGGACACAACAACCATTACAACAATCATACCATAGGCTAGCTTCTAGGGTTTAGCCTCCTTGATCTCGTGGTAGATCCACTCTTGTACTACCCATATCATCAATATCAATCAAGCGGGGTAGGGTTTTACCTCCATCGAGAGGGCCCGAACACAGGTAAAAGCATCGTGTCCCTTGTCTCCGGTTACCATCCGCCTAGGCGCGCAGATTCGGGACCCCCTACCGAGATCCGCGGTTTTGACACCAACATTGGTGCTTTCACGAGAGTTCCTGCGTATGCGTCACCGATAGGCTTGATGGCTGCTTCAATCAACAACAATGCAGTCCGGTGAGACTTTTCTCCCGGACAGATCTTAAGTATTCGGCGGCTTTGCCTGCGGGCAATTCACTTGGCCATCTGGAAGCAGATCAAGCTCGCCCCTGGCCATTAGGTCGGTTTGGAAGCCTAAGCTTCACGGCCGACATCCGTGGAGACTTGATCTTCGATGGATTGAGCCACGGCCCGGCGTGCAGCGCTGTCACGATGGGCATGATTTAGCTCTGCCGCGGACGATGCCACGGTGGCGCTGCGAGTCGCTCTAACCCATAGTTGAGCGGAGACCCGCGGATCGAGGACAGGTGGCTGGACACGCCTCGAGGCTGCGACTTCTCTGATGATGGAGCGAATACCGACCTTGTCCCTTATAAAGCCCGTGACTCCGGCGCGGACTCCTTGCGGACTCGAACCTCCTCGCCCTTAATCGAATCCAATTGGGCGCCGATCATGGAGTTCACCGCCACGGACATCTTTCAGCACTCACCCTTTGGCGACATCCTAAATTCGCAAAAGCTTCTCTCGTTATCAGGAGAGCCCTGGCCGTACTGCGGTCAGGATGGTTGGGATGCGGATGACAAAGAGATTCAAAGCCCACACACCACCCACTTTGTAGCCACTGTTGATGATCTAACCGACATGCTAGACTACGACTCCGAGGCATCGACGGTATGGACGACGATGCCGGAGACGATCAAGAACCAGCGCCCACAGGGCACTGGAAGACCACCTCGTCATATGACATATACATGGTGGACACCCCAAAGGATGGGGACGGCGAAGAAGCGGCGAGCAGATTCCTAAAGAAACAGCCCAAGCGCCGGCGTCGTGGCGCCGCTCTAAATCCCGCCACAGCAAGAATGGAGATTCCGGCACGGAGATAATAACACCCCGTAAAGTGCGAAGACAATCCCCTCGGCAAGACTCAGCGCGGAGGATCGCGAAGCCAGCCCTCACGAGAAGCGGCGGGAAGAGGTCGAGGATGGTAATTACATACCTCCCTCACGGAGCGAGGCAAGCCTCGGCGACGGCAATTCGTCGTGCTGAGGATCCCGTCGAACAAGGCGTTTTAAGCGGGCTTATCGCCACGGCAAATAGCCTAAAGAAAAAGCAGCAACAGCTTCAAGCTGATCAAGACCTGCTGGCCGACAGATGGACCGAGGTCCTCGCGGCCGAAGATTATGAACTCGAACGCCCCTCCAAGAGCTACCCAAAACGCAAGTTGCTCCCCCGACTAGAGGAGGAAGCATACAAACCTTCATTGTAACGCCCCGGATTTGATGCGCTAGATGTCCGCCAGTTATTCGCCGTCTTTGCCATGTCATTTGCTTGTGTGTTGCATTTTATCATGTCATCATGTGCATTTCATTTTGCATACGTGTTCGTCTCATGCATCCGAGCTTTTTCCCCGTTGTCCGTTTTGCAATCCGACACTCCTATGTTCCCCGGCGCCCCCTTTTGCCTCTCTTTTGTGTGCGGGTGTTAAACGTTCTCGGAATGGACCGAGGTTTGTCAAGCAGCCTTGGTATAGCACCAGTAGACCGCCTGTCAAGTTTCGTGCCATTTGGAAGTCATTTGATACTCCAACGGTTAATCGGGTATCCGTAAAAGCCTCTTTCTCTTTGCATCCCAACACCCCATACAAAGTGGCCCAAAACCCAGCAAACTCCCCTCCATGCTCTCGGTCGTTCGATCACGATCGCGTGGCCAAAACCACACCTCATTTGGACACTCCTAGCTCCCTCTACCTATATAAACACCTCCTCCCCCGAAATTCCGGATCAAATCCACCCCTAACCCTAAAAACCTCCCTCCGCGCCGCCGGACATGTCCGCCGACGGCCGGACGAAATCACGCCGCCGCTCCTGTCCAACCCTTGGGCGCCACGTGGCGCCCGCCTTGCCCGCCGCCGCCCGCGCTTCGGCCGCCGCGCCCGCCCACCCATCGGCCGCGCCGCCGACCAGCGCATGCTCGCCGCCAGCGCCTCCACGCCAAACAGCTGCGCGCCGCCCGCCCAGGCGCGGGCCTCCGCCGCCCAGTCGCAGTGCGCCCCACCGCCGCCGCCTCCTCGCCCAGCGCCGTCCCTGCGCCAGCATCCCCTACTGCGGCCCCGCCGCCCGTCGCCCGCGAACGCCGCCAGCTCCTCGCGCCACGCCCGTCCTCGCCGCGCCCGCTTCGCCGACTCCGCCGCGCTCTCCCGTCCCGCCGGACGGATCGGCGGATCCGGCCTCCTCGAGCGCCTCCGGCCGTCCCCGGCCACCTCCGGCCCCATCTCCAGCGAGATCCGCGGACACGTTGTCTTTTCCCCCGAGGTCCAAATCTCTCTAAGTCCCCGAATCCCTGACATAATCATGCCATGTTCATCATGCTGTATCTCTGCGTCCGTAGCTCCGTTTCGTGCGTGTAATATGTCAAATTATTCGCCTCGACGATTAATTCATTTCATTCCATTGCATCATTTTCATTTGAGCTCATCTTGATGCCCGAAATGCTGTTGGAAGAGTGCATGTTGCTGTTAATCTGCTGACACTGTTATAACTTGCTCATTTGTCATTTTTGCCATGATTTATGTGTGTCTTATGAACATGAGCTCTACATGTGTTTTGATCTATGCTATGCCATCTTTCCAGTGGTGCCAACCATGTATTTTTGTGACTTGTGTAGTGAGTGCATCAAGCTTGTTAAGGAGGGTACTTGCTGTTGCTGTTTTCCTGACAGATTTTGTTATATTTTGTTGCTATGTTAACCTGCTGCTACTAGTCATTTCGTGCATTATTCTGGAGATCTTCACTAAGGATGTTTTGTTATACATGTCTTGCTCTATCCACTCATGCCCTTGGTTGCAATTATAGCCTACTTAAACATGTTTTAATCTTGCTCCAAACTTGCTAAATGATGTTGCTGTCAACCTGTTAACATGAAGTTCAGTTTTGGCCATGTGTTTTCCTAGTGATCCATGCACCCTATGAACTTGCTCTTGCCATGTATAGCTTCACAAACATGTCTTCTTACTGTTGGTTGCCTTGCCATGCCATGTATTGCTCTGTGGTGAGTGATTCAAACTCACCAACATGTCTACTTATTGTTGTTCCTGCCATGTTTGAATCTGTAATTTAACTTGCCATGTTTACATGGGTGCCATTATATCTTCTGATCCTTTTTGGCTCATGGTCATTAAGGGACTGTTGTTCTATGCATTTAGTAGTATCATGCAATGCCTTTGTTTGCCATGTTAAGTTCCTGTAGCATGTTGTTTGATGGCTCTAAACATTGCAACCTGATGTTATTTCTGCTAAAGTCTGAAACTGTTATTATTTGCAATCTTCCCATGTCATTTTGAGCATGTTCTAGTTGTTTCTGGAGATAGCTCAGTGTTCATGTTTTGTTATGCTTTACCTGTACTTCATGCCCATGCCTTTTGTTCTTATATTGTGGTACTATAGCATGTTGTTTTGATGCTTATAAGATGCCTAGTTGCTGTTTTGGACAGATTGTTGCTATGACTTGTATAGAGTGTATGTGTTGAACCGTTGCTCCGTTTTGAGTGTGCTCTATATGAAACTTGCTTGATTTTGCATGTTGTTTCATATTATCATGTTGCAACCTTGTTTTGTTGTGTTTGCTTGATGTTTGTATACATTTTTGCATCAATGCCATGTTTAACTTGCTTTGCTCATATCTTCTAGGCCGTAGCTCCGAATCTAATGAACTTTATATGTAACTTGACTAGAATCTCGTGTAGATCATCTTGGTGCATCTTAACTTGCTGTTTAACAACTTGAACATAAGGTTTATTCAGATCTGGACCAATTTCGAAATTTGCATATGAGGACTTACTGGAATTGTTATATGTTGTTTCCGGCCTCATTTAAACTTGCCTTGATATGTTGTTCTTGTTTGCATCATCTCTTTCCATGAGTAGCTTCATGTAGCTTTGTCATGCATCATGCTTGTTGTGCATCATGTCTTGTCTATGTGTGGTGTGTTTACCATGTTGTGTGCTTCTTCTCAATAGTTCCCGTTTCGTTGCGATCGTGAGGATTCGTTCGTCTACGCTTGGTTCATCTTCGTGGCTTCATCTTCTTCATGGACTCGTTCTTCTTCCTTGCGGGATTTCAGGCAAGATGACCGCTACCCTGGATCTCACTACTATCATTGCTATGCTAGTTGCTTCGTTCTATCGCTATGCTGCGTTACCTATCATTTGCTCTTCAAGCCTCCCAAATTGCCATGAACCTCTAACCTTTGACACCCTTCCTAGCAAACTGTTGTTTGGCTATGTTACCGCTTTGCTCAGCCCCTCCTATAGCGTTGCTAGCTGCAGGTGAAGTTGAAGATTTCTCCATGGTGGACAGGATTTTGGTTGGGATATCACAATATCTCTTATATTATTAATGCATCTATATACTTGGTAAAGGGTGGAAGGCTCGGCCTTATGCCTGGTGTTTTGTTCCACTCTTGCCGCCCTAGTTTCCGTCATACCGGTGTTATGTTCCCAGATTTTGCGTTCCTAACGCGGTCGGGTGATTTATGGGACCCCTGACAGTTCGCTTTGAATAAAACTTGTCCAGCAAGGCCCAACCTTGGTTTTACCATTTGCCTCACCACCACCTACCTTTTCCTTGGGAGTAATTAACCCAAGGGTCATCTTTATTATAGCCCCGGGCGGTGCTTGTCTAAGTGTTGGTCCGAACCGAGCAACCTCTTGGGGGCCACCTCGTGGCAACTCGAGGGCTGGTTTTACTCGTAGCTTGACTTATCCGGTGTTGCCCTGAGAACGAGATATGTGCAGCTCCTATCGGGATGTCGGCGCATCGGGCGGCTTTGCTGGTCGTGTTTTACCATTGTCGAAATGTCTTGTAAACCGGGATTCCGAGACTGATCGGGTCTTCCTGGGAGAAGGTATATCCTTCGTTGATCGCGAGAGCTTATCATGGGCTAAGTTGGGACACCCCTGCAGGGTATTATCTTTTGAAAGTCGTGCTCGCGGTTATGTGGCAGATGGGAATTTGTTAATGTCCGGTTGTAGATAACTTGACACCATATCCGAATTAAAACGCATCAACCGCGTGTGTAGCCGTGATGGTCTCTTCTCGGCGGAGTCCGGGAAGTGAACACGGTTTCTGTGTTATGATTGACGTAAGTAGGAGTTCAGGATCACCTCTTGATCATTACTAGCTTCACGACCGTTCCTTTGTTTCTCTTCTCGCTCTCATTTGCGTATGTTAGCCACCATACTATGCTTAGTCGCTGCTGCAACCTCACCACTTTACCCCTTCCTTTCCCATTAAGCTTTGCTAGTCTTGATACCCATGGTAATGGGATTGTTGAGTCCTCGTGGCTCACAGATTACTACAACAACGATTGCGGTACAGGTTTTGCGATGATCATGGCGTGAGGCGATGTTTGCTTGTTTTGGAGTTCTTCTTACGCTTCTTCTTGATCAGGGGATAGGTTCCAGGTCGGCAGCCTAGGCTAGCAGGGTGGATATTGTTTGAGTTTCTGTTTATGATTCATCCGTAGTCGGATGTTGTTCTTGTATATTGTATTGTGATGTTGTATTCGTGTGGCATTGTATGCCTTATATATGTATCCCCACTATTATGTAATGTTGATGTAATGATATCCACCTTGCAAAAGCGTCTTCAAGATGCGCTTCTATCCTTGGTGGGACCTTCGAGTTCCTTTATGATAGGGTCGCATCTTGGGCGTGACATTCATCACTAGCGCACAATACGACAGACCGACCACCCTGTGGTCGCGACAGAGAGGCATCTAGGTCCTCCATCAAGACCGTACCCCGGCACCGCTCAAAAAGTACGAAGCCACGAGGGAATGCACCGGACTTGCGGGATATATTGGAGGACAAGGCAAGACAATCCAGATCTATTTACGGATCACGTGGACGCCCCACGACCCACGACGACTATCGTCGCGCCGGATACAACAACTCGGCGGGCGAACATAGTGAACAACGCTCCTTGGGCTACATCGTGATATTGCTCAATCTGAGGCGCCGCACACCCACTATGCTTCACTTGGCGAGTAATGGATCATCAAATCCTGAAGGTTTAAACCCGTGAACATTGAATCCTCGATGGCACAATAGACCTGCGGTTTGGATCGAAGATTATCTCCTTCATATCCATATGGCCCGGCGGCAATCTCTCGCCATCAAGTATCTCCCACTCAAGGTTAAAGGACCAGCCCGGCATTGGCTTAACAACTTGCCCATGAGTCAATTGGGTGTTGGGAGGACACGGAAGCCGCATTCTCAACAACTTCGAGGGCACATATGTGCGACCACGAGCGCCGATGACCTAAGCGGATAATTCAGCAGCAGACGAATCGCCGAGCAATTACGGACACGGTTCCTAACAAAGAAAAATCAAATCGTCGATCGTCGGATCGGTGGCCCTCGCAGCCTTCAAACATAACATCCATAGCGAGTGGCTAGCTCGGCACCTAGGAAAGGAAAAGCCGAAATCCATGGCAGCCCTCACATCACTCATGACCCGCTTACGTGCGGGAGAGGATAGTAGCTAGCTTCGCGCAAACAACCTCGGTAAAAATCTGGCAGTCCGGATACTAAGGACCACAATGGCGGTCGCATCGAAACAAAACAAGCGCGCGTTAGCGGCGACAATAATGAGGATCGGCGATCAACACGGATTCGAGGCTCTAAACCCGGTCGTGGAAGAAGCCATTCAAAAGAACCACTCGGGTCCGTCCAATTTGGACCGAATACTCGACCGCTCTTGCGGATACATGGCACCCCGAAAACCAGCTAATCACACCAGCGAGAGATTGTTGGGTGTTCAAGCGAGCGAGCAAGTTAATTGCGAAAACAATGACAAGGGGCTGCACAGCGATGGCGAGGAAGAAACCCGGCCGCCCGAGCGATGAGAGGCGAAGGGCTTCCCCACAAGTGCGAGCGGTAAACATGATATCATAACCCATATACCCAAGAGGGAGCGAGCGTGCGCAAGGGCGTATATGCGATGGAGCGATGCCCGAAGTTCAATCCATGGTCCTCTTGCCCGATCACTTTTGATCGAAGAGACCACCGACCGATATCCGCCATGGCGGATTCGCGCGTGGTTTTAGACCCAATCGTCGATGGATTTCACCTCACGAGATTCTGATGGGCGGCGGCGTGCTGAACCTGCTTTATCGGGATACGGTCGCAAGATGGGCATAGACCCCTCAAGGATTAAACCTACAAAGGCGACCTTCAAAGCGTCATACCGTGTTGAGGCCAAGTGTACGAGCTCGATTACTTTGAAGTGGTCTTGGATCCCGGATAATTTCCAGCGAGTTAATCTTGACATAGTCCCGTTCATGCGGCTATCACGCTCTGCTTTCGGACGAACGCGTTCGCCAAAGTTCAGCGCGTGCCGCGTTATGCATACCTCAAGCTCAAGATGCGGGCCCTCGTGGAGTCATCACGGTCAGCGGAAATATGGAATGCTCCTTGAGCGGAGGAACACAGCGGCTCTCGGCGGAAATCTGAGCAGCCTTTTAAGGCAATTTTGAGTCCGGCCGTTAAGCGATCGGACACGCCAAACGTGCCGGAGCAACATCAACCAAGACCACAGCACGTTCCAAGCATCAGCGTAGCAATGCGGCTAACCCCAGCCCTCGCATGATTGCAAGACCAGCTCTCCGTACATCATTACGCTCGGGAGATACCATGGGCATAGGGGAAGGAGCACGACCACAACAGGCCCAGAGTGCGGCTCGACCACACCAGGGGCTCCCAAGTGTGTCGCTCTTTTCATTTTTATTTTCCTTCTTTTTATACACAGAACTCCGTTCACCAGAGGCCCTGTCCGGCGACGAACCTGCCGAACTCACGACGCAACAGCCAGGGAGGGACAAAGGCTGCGACGAACACTCAGGTGGTCTCCATTACGAGCATTAAATTTGATAAATACACCAGTTCGCAGCCCACCCCTGGAGGGGGACATGTTTAATTAGTCCAATCCCTTGCTTACCGCACTATTTGTATCATTCTCCACTCATGGAAGAATTTCTTGAATAAACAATGCAACACCTTTTGCCTATAATTGCATTACTTTACATATATGTTCATTAATGACATCTCGCACCCGTATATTTTGGTACGGCCAAATACACCAGGGTCTTATGTTCCCCGCATTATGGTGTGATAAGTCCGAACACTTTCACAAGTGCGGCACCCCGAACTTATAGCATTATATGAATCGGCTTCGAATCATGTCTTGGGTCAATAGTTGGGTTTGCCCGACTCCCATGTTTTGGTACCTTCGTTCCGTTCTGTCGGCTAAGGTAGCACTTGGGAGAACCACTGCGATTGCGCCCGGTTGAGCTGGGCGGCGCCTTAGTGGAAAAGCTAAAACTGACTTGTCATGATAAGGCGAGAGCTGGTCGCTGTTCGAGAGGTCTTTTGAGTCCCTAAAGACTTATGCGCTTGAGTGAAGAACGGATAATGTCCGGCCAAAGGCGTGGATAAGCGCCCGAACTCGGTCTTCCAAATACTAGGGGCTTCACGAAATTTAAAATTATAGAATTCGTGGCTAAGTGAGAGTGTTCAAGCATTATAAGTTCGGTTGCCTTGTTGGTTGTGTTGGCGCCTCCTAGATGGACCCAAAATGGGAACAAGAGTGCTCAAGTTTATCCCGAACACCCGGCACTAGTGGCATGGGGGCTCAAGCCGACGACTTGCCATCTCTCAGATTTTATAAGCGGCCGCCTGAAGGTAATATTTTAAATCAATAAGTGTTGCTTAGCGCATATGAACAAAGTTTTCAGCCGCAGGATAACACATTGCGAGTTTACTCAATAATTACATCTCTGGGCACTCATCCGCAATCTTGCGGGCACCCTTGAGACAGTCTTATAGTACATCTCGGGCGTCGATACTCCTTGCCCGCTGGCGGCGCGTCGATGATAAGCGTCTCGCATCCAGCCTGCCCGGTGCACCTTTGCGGGCAAGGGCCCGGCAGGCACCTTCAATCTGGCGGGCGTTTGACGACCTCCACCCAGGGGCGCGCATCCACCAGCCGCCGCACGAGGCCGAAGTAGCTCCCAGGCATGGCCTCCCCAGGCCACAGCCGGACTATGAGGCCCTTCATGGCCTGCTCGGCTGCCTCGTGGAGCTCGACCAGCTGGTTCAGCTGGTCGCTAGGGGGCACCGGATGTCCGGCCTCAGCGCTTTGAGACCAGAAGACCTTCTCCGTTAAGCTCCCCTCCCTGCCAAGGTAGAATGTGGCGGCATCAGACACGCTGCGAGGCAGATCTGCAAACGCCCCTGGAGAGCTCCGAATTTGGGTAAGTAACAGGTAATTTACATTAACATGCTTGCTTCGCATGAAAAATGCCTTACCGGCCGCTATTTTCTTCACATCTTCAACCTCCTGGAGGGCCTTACGGGCCTCGGCCTTCGCGGCTTTGGCACTTTCAAGAGCCGAGGCAAGCTCGGACTCTCGAGTCTTCGAGTCGCGCTCCAAACTCTCATGCTTTTCCTTGAGAGCCTGGAGCTCTTGCCACACCTCCGCCACCCGCGCCTCCTGCTTCTCTCGCTTCGCTCGTTCCGCGGCCGCATTGCATTCGGCCGCGGACACGGCCTCCTTCAGGGTCGCCACCTCGTTAAGTGGCCCGTCACGATACCACGTTATCCTTGTTATTTTTATTGCAACCAAAATCCTTTTCTGTAAGGTACAAATTTCAAAGTGGTGTTACTCACCTTCTTTGTCCTCGAGCTACTTCTTGGCAAGGCCGAGCTCTTGCTCGGACCGCTCAAGGTCCTGCTTCAAAGCATCGACCTCCGTAGTCAGTGCGGCAGAGGTCAGCAGCGCAGCCTGCAAACCCATATTGATATAATTTTTAGCACTCCTGCGTATATCTTTTTTAGATCCTCAATCCGGTTTTTCTTTCCGAACACTGAACCGAGCATCAGGGGCTACTGTCTATGCGGTATTACATTACATATTTTAAACTTCTTACCTCGAAGCCTGTTAGAAGGCTCTGCGAGAGCTTCGTCGGCCCGCTCTTGGCGAGCTAAACCTTGAATCACCGCACTCATAATAGTGCGGTGTTCTTCCTCGATGGAAGCGCCGTTGAGCGCCTCCAACAAGTTGTCCGGCGCCTCCGGTTGGACGGAGGCTGCCAGTGTCACGGTCTTGCCCTTCTTATGAAGGGGCCGCCTGCCAGATTCTGGAACCACTGCGGGTTCCGGCGCGGGGTCCGGCGCAGAGTCCGGGAGGTTGCCTTGCGGCACCTCCGGAGCCTCCTCCTGATGGGTCTCCTCCTAGGATCCCACCTCGGTGTCGTCAGCACCGCGAGGGGTGGAGGCGGTCGGAATGGAATCCACGTCCAACGGAGCCAAGGACCCGCTCAATGAAGCGGGAAGATCATCATCGGCCGGACTGCAGGTAGTATGCGGCATTAGAAGGACACTATATGACACAAAAGATAAATTATGAATCATTCAGGAATTTGGATAATTACAATCTTGCCGGAGGCCTGGCCCTTGAGGGCCACTCTTCGTCGCCAACGTTGGCGTTGGCGGAGCTGTCCGGGGGAATAGTCCTTCCCCTCTTGGACCCTTCGGCCTCCCCCATTGGGGAGCCTTCCTCTTCTCTCCTCCTCCTGAGGAGAGTCCTCTTTCTCCTCCTCTTCTTCGGGGGAGGAGTCCGCCTCGGAGCCATCGGACGATGAGTCCGATATCACCTAGCGCCGGGAAATTCTTCGAGTTCCCGCGGCCTTCTTCTTGGCCTTCTTCTCCGGCACCACATAAAGTGCCAGGACTAGCAACCCCGCTAACCGAGCATCCGCTGGTTCTTCGGGAAGGGGCAGACAGTCTACTGTCGGGCGTCCTCTGCCAGTCCTGTCAAAGGAATTGGGAGTTTTAGAGCCCACATAACATTAAATTGTGAAAGAAAATAAATGTCCCATGGAGGATAACGAAGCTTACCTCGCCGGCCGGGCGCTTGGTGCTGAATCGCGGTCTTCCATCGCGGACGCGGGGGCTTCTCCGCCCTTGAACAGCACCCTCCAGGCATCTTCGTACGTCGTGTCGAAGAGCCCGCTCAGGGTCCGGTGCTGTGCCGAATCGAACTCCCACAAATTAAAGGCCCGCTGTTGGCAGGGGAGAATCCGGCAGACGAGCATGACTTGGATCACATTGACAAGCCTAAGCTTCTTGTTCACCAAGGTGCAGAGCAGGGCGGAGTCTGTCGGCTCCTCGAACTGCCCCATAGCAAGCCCTTCTCTTTCGAGGAGGTGAGCTGCATCGGGATACCAGATCTAAACTCGGGGGCCGCCACCCATTTTGGGTCACGCGGCTCTGTGATGTAGAACCACCCCAATTGCCACCCCTTGACGGACTCCATGAAGGCCCCTTCGAGCCAGATGGCGTTGGGCATCTTGCCCAACATGGCGCCTCTGCACTCCGCTTGGACGCCCTTCACTACCTTCGGCTTGACGTTGAAGGTCTTGAGCCATAGGCCGAAGTGGGGCTGGATGCAGAGGAAGGCCTCACACACGACGATAAACGCCGAAATGTTGAGGATGAAGTTTGGCGCCAGATCGTGGAAATCCAGGCCGTAATAGTACATGAGCCCCCGGACGAAGGGTTGCAACGGGAAGCCCAGTCCACGGAGGAAGTGGGGAAGGAATACGACCCTCTCATGGGGCCTAAGGCAGGGGATGAGCTGCCCCTTGTCGGGCAGCTGGTGCACGATGTCGCCGGACAGGTATCCGGCGTCGCGCAGCTTTTTGACGTTGTAAGTGCATCTAGTGCCCCTTAGTGATTTTGGTGTATTGAAGACTTATAGGTTAAGTAACTGATGCGTTTGTGAGTATACACAGGTCTATAAGTCTATGAGGAGTTTGATATTTACAGAGAAAGTCGACCCCTAAAAATTAAGTTCTTCGACTGAAGACTTTGATATTCTCAAGAATTTCTGAAGACTTTGAAAGTGAAGAAATTGGTGTGACCTTGAAGACTTAATATTCATTCGAGGAATATGAAGCTTGAAGACTTTTGTTTTCGTAGTTTCATTTTCTCTTTCTTGAGTCATAGGAAACACCGTAGTGTTAAAGGGGGTCGAGGAAATACTAAGGAAAAATTTCCATGTGATGCTCAACTCAAAATCCTACACCTACCAATCCCTTCGAGTGAAGCCATTGGAAATCTCATACAGTTCAGTCAAATTCTTCGATGTGAGACGCAGTTCTTACATTCCTTGAGGACTTTTTCTGGATCGAGGAGTTAGGAATTCGCTTGTCTGAATTGCCTACGATGAGGAACATGATAGCCACGAGGAATTTGAGAGTCAAATTTCCGACCGTTCTTTGTCTTCTTGGCGGCTGTCCAAAATATCTTATCCACCTAACGGTCATATCATTGAAGGGCATTTATGTCTTATCATGTCGGGCTGCTCCTAGGCTATAAATAGCCGCCCCTACAACCACTAGCTGGTTGGTTGCTCGAAGAACTTGACACTTGTCATTTGAGAGCAACCCATCCTCCGAGGACTTTGGCGAAAATCATCAAGTGAGGAAAATCCCAAAACCAAAACCCACAAACCCAAAGTGATTGAGCATCATCAAGATATTGATCTGCGTGGATCCGGCGCTTATTACCTTTGAAGACTGTGCTTCTTCAGACGGTTAGGCGTCAAGGTCTAGAAACATCAAGAGGAATTGTGGATCGCCGAGTGACCAAGTCTGTGAAGGTTTGGAAGTCACTGAAGACTTACCACGAGTGATTGGGCGAGGCTGCGTGGTCTTAGTTCAAGGAGAATACGGTGAGGACTGGGTGTCTGAGTTGCGGCTCGAGGCTGGGTGTCGGGACTGTGTGTCCTCGAGTTTAAATACTCAACCGCTCCAACCAGACGTACTGGCCGAGACAGCGAGTTGGAACTGGTTTACCAAATCATTGTCTTCACCAACTGACCGGTTCTATTTCCTCAACTCTTTTATTTCCTCATTCTTGTGTTGAATGTTGTTCATATCTGTGTTTGAAGACTTTGACCAAGACTTTCACAAATTCCTCGCCTCAATTTCTTGATCTGTTTGTCTTCATCTTGCTATCCTGCGTTTACACTTTCCGTACTCTGTTTTAGTCTTCATTTCATCATCTTGTTGTGTGTGTATCTGTTATGTTTACTTACGAGTACATATTCATTTGCAAGTAGTTCTTCACTAAGGAATTTCCTCACCAGCAAATTCCTTAGTGAAGAATTCTAAAATGCCTATTCACCCCCCTCTAGTCGATATAATGCACTTTCAATTGGTATCGAGCAAGGTACTCCTTGTTCTATGTGATTTTAGTTTAACCGCTTTGGAGTTTTAGTTATGTCGACCGCGGTATGAAGAAAGTGACATGCCCTATCTTTGACGGTCATGACTATCCCAAGTGGAAGGCCATGATGAGGAAGCGCCTCATGCCAAAGAACAGCGAGCTGTGGACCGTCACTGAGATTGGTCTTACTGATCTATGCAAGATGGCGAATGCTGATGATATTCGCAAGTACACTCGACTAGATATCATAGCGAAGGATATCTTCTGCTCCTGCCTATCCAGAGATCAATTTGGGAAAATTATGCATCTTGTCAATTCAAAGCTTATCTGGGACCGAATCTCTGATGTCTATGAAGGTCATCGAACTCGTCATGATCCCTGGTTTGAGGACTTCAAGGAATCTCTCAATACGATGACTTTCGAGCCAGAATCATCATCTTCTGCATCTTGCCTCATGGCAAACGGTGCTGAGGTAACCGAATGCTCCTCATCCGAGTCTTGTGATAATGAATCTGATAATGATGAATCTGACAATGATGAATCTGATGATGATATTGAATCCTGCTATACCAAACTTATTTGCGTTGCCACTAAACAACAAATTGTTTTAGAACAAACTCAAGATATGCTAGCAAGAAGTGATAATATGTTGCGCAAAGAAATGGATCAGTCAAAAGCATTGGGTGAATGTCTTCAGAAAATTCACTCCAAGTTTGACGTCCTTCAAGATCAACATAACTCTCTCTTGACGGATCATGAGAAGCTTTCTCTTGAAGCTCTTCAAAGAAAGGAAGATCTTGAAAAGCTAAGAGTGTGTTATGAAGATCTTCAGAAGGAGCGTGATTCATTACTAGCTCAACAAATCAGCGCTTCTCAGGAAGAATTTGTTCCTCCATGCTTAAAGTGCATTGAACGTGAATCTGCTAATTCTTCACCTGAATGTTCAAATGCTTCAAATGTTACAAATTCTTCATCTGCCACTGCTATCACTAATTCCTCATCGAGGACATTGCTAGTATCCTTGACAATGCAGGGCTGAAGGAATTGTACATGACGAGCATGTACAAAAGCCTCAAAGGGCATCGAGACACTTTGTGATGTGCTCAAAAGCAGATCCTCAACGAAACCCTAGGAAAGAGGTATTGCCTTTGAGAGGAAACTCAATGCCGATGGAACATATTGGAAGCTTTGGCGGTACCCCAAAACCTCATGGGTTGCTGCAAAGGGACCTCGAGCTTGATCCATCTAACTTATCTAGCTTTACGTGTGAATCTTCTCATTCTTCGATGAGTCATTTGACTCAACTATAAACTGTTCAAAAATCAGAATGGTGAAGTATTTGCTAGATATGTTGGCACTAAGCTGCGAGAACGGTTCCCCATGAAGAAAATCTGGGTTCCCAAAAGATGTGTTGAAAGTCTTGGTGAATGTCCTCATGACACCACACGTGAAGAACAGAACCCCAGATCAAATTCTTCACATGGATCAAATTCCTCAATTGGATCAAAGTCCTCATATGATTATCATCGTGCTAACAATTACATCTCGCGAGGGTAGAGCTAAGGGCTATGAATATGTGCATTATTCTTCAAACCATTATGTTCATAAGTCCTCGAAGAATTACTCGCTTATTCATATGCATACCCTAACCCCTCCTATGCTAAGCGAAATGGTTTGGCATCTTTGCCACCTTTCTCACATGGTGCTCGCAGGATGATGAACTCTTTGCCACCCCTCCGGATGTGGGTGGTGAAGAAAAGAACTAATCTCTTCTGCGGTCAGGTCTCGGGCGTGCTCTAACGTCTGAAGAATTTCTTTGGGACGACAAAAATGCTCGAAAGGGCCTTGCGAATCATGATGAAATGAACTTTCATTTCACACGTCCTCATCTTGCTATATCATTTCTTGCTTGATGAAATTCATTTGATGAACTTGATATCATATTCTTCATGATGAAGCATATGAGATTGTAAGCTACACTAATTCATCTGGGATGATCAACCCAAAACCACCGAATGGGTCCTCGATAGTGGATGTACAAATCACATGATTGGTGACAAGAATCTATTGATGGATGCTCCTTATCACCGTCACCTCTGAAGCATATCATTTTTCTTGACAAAGGCAAAAGTCGGTATTGGGTCTTGGTAAGGTTTCTATCTCTAAGGATAAGCACATGGACAAAGTCATGCTTGTTGAGTCCTTAGGATACAATCTCATGTCGATCTCAATGCTTTGTGATCTTGATATGGTTGTTGTCTTTGGCAAATATCGCTGTGTTGTGATTATGGAAGCTGACAATTCCAAAGTCTTCGAAGGCTTTAGGAGAGGAGATCTGTATATTGTTGATTTCTCTACAGGACCACAACCAGCCGTGTGTCTACTTGCAAAAGCTTCAGAAGGCTGGCTATGGCATCGACGACTTGGTCATGCAGGCATGAGGAATTTGAACACGCTTGCGAAGAAGAAGCATGTCATTGGCATTGAGAATGTCAAATTCCTCAAGGATCACTTATGCGGAGCATGTGAAGCCGGAAAAATGACCAAGGCCAAGCATCCAGCAAAGACTATCATGACCACTACCCGTCCATTCGAATTGCTTCACATGGACCTCTTCGGACCTAATCATTATTCAGCGAATACTAATGATGCATCTTTATATGGTTTTGTCATTGTTGATGATTATTCTCGATATACATGGTTACACATTGTTGCTTACAAACATGAAGTGCGGGAAGTCTTCAAGCGATTTTCCTCGAGGGCTTCAACCAACTTTGGTGTGAAGATCAAGCATATCGAAGTGACAATGGGCCGAGTTCAAGAATTCTGGTCTTGATGCCTATCTTGATGAACTTGGTATTACTCATGAGTTATCTGCTCCTTATACTCCTCGGCGAGAATGGCGTCGTGGGCGCAAGAACAGAACTCTTGTTGAGATGGCTCGCACTATGCTTGATGAATACAAAAGCGCCTCGGCGTTTTGGATTGATGCAATTGATCTTGCTGCCACATCATCAGCAGTATATCTTCACAAATTCTTCAAGAAGACGCCTATGAACTCCTCAACGACAAGAAACCCAATGTGAGTTATTTCAAAGTCTTGATTGCTAAATGTTGGATTAGAGATCCTCACCACAACTCTAAATTTGCACCGAAAGCACATGAAGGTTTTATGCTTGGTTACGGAAAGGACTACGCACACCTCTGAGTCTTCAACATTGTTCTTCACAAGATTGTTGACCTTTGTAGATGTGTGGTTCGATGAAACTAATGGCTCGCAAAGAGAGCACCTACCTTCATGTTAGATGAACCAGCACTGAGGATGCTATCAAGCTCAAAGGCAACCGAGGATGTCATTCCTCTTGAAGAATCTCTTGAAGAATTCATTCCTGTTCATGAAGAACGTCGAGATGATGCACCTGAAGAACATGATGAGGAAAATGGTGCTGAAGAAAATGCTAATCAAAATCCTCAGCGACAGCCAACTCATCCACACAATGCAAAAGAAGTGCAAGTGGAGAAGATCATCGATGACATTAGTGCACCAGGTCCTCTCACACGCTCAAAAGCCTCACATTTATCTAACTTTTGTGGGCACTATGCTTTTGTCTCTATCTCAGAGCCCACTAAGGTAGATGAAGCATTTCTGGAGCCGGAGTGGATTCAGGCTATGCAAGAAGAATTACATCGATTCGAGCTGAACAATGTGCAGGAATTGGTCGATCGCCCAAATCCTCATAAGCATAATATCATTGGCACAAAGTGGATCTACCGCAACAAGCAAGATGAAAATGGCCTTGTGGTGAGGAATAAGGCACGACTAGTAGCTCAAGGCTACACACGAGTTGAAGGAATTGATTTCGATGAAACTTTTGCACTGTTGCTAGACTTGAGGCTATTCACATTTACTTGCCTATGCTAACCATCATGATATCATCTTATATCAAATGGATGTGAAAAGTGCATTCCTCAATGGTAAGCTTGAGGAAGAAGTATATGTTGCTCAACCCCGGGTTTTGAAGATCCCAAGAATCGACAAAGTCTTGAGACTCAATAAGGCCCTCTATGGCCTCAAGCAAGCCCCTCGGCGTGGTATGACACATTGAAGGAATTCTTCGTGAAGAATGGCTTCACACCAGTTCACTCGACCCTACTCTATTTACTAAATCATATGATGGTGAACTGTTTGTGTGCCAAATATATGTTGATGATATTATCTTTGGCTGTACTAACCAACGATATAGTGATGAATTTGCCTATATGATGAGTGAAGAATATCAAATGTCTATGATGGGAGAATTGAAATTCTTCTTAGGTCTTCAAATTAAATCGTGACGCAATGGCATATTCATATCTCGGAGAAATACCTCAAAGATGTCTTGAGGAAATTCAGCATGCAAGATTGCAAAGGCGTCAAAATTCCTATGCCCACAAATGGCCATCTATGCAATGATGAAAATGGTATTGATTTGATCACAAGGTATACCGCTCCATGATTGGTTCTTTATTGTACTTATGTGCATCTAGGCGGATATAATGCTTAGTGTTTGCATGTGTGCCCGATTTCAAGTTGCACGAAGGAATCACACCATAAGGCTGTGAAGCATATTCTTCGATATCTAGCTCACACACCAACACTAGGATTATGGTACCCCAAGGGCTCTGCTTTTGATCTCATTGGATATTCGACTCGACTATGTTGGTGATCATGTGGACCGCAAGTCAACATCGGCACTTGTCATTTCCTCGGATGATCTTTGGTGCATTGGTCCTCGAAGAAACAGAACTGCGTATCACCGTCTCTTCTGAAGCTGAATACATTGCTGCTGGCTCATCTTGTGCTCAACTACTTTGGATGAAGCAAACCCTCAAGGACTATGGCGTCAGCGTGAAGAATGTGCCTCTCCTCTGCGACAATGAGAGTGCCATCAAGATTGCTCACAACCCGTTCAGCACTCGAAGACTAAGCACATCCAGATTCGTCATCATTTTCTTCGTGATCATGTGTTGAAGGCGATATCTCCATCGAGCATGTGAAGATGAAGAACAACTAGCTGATATCTTCACTAAGCCCTTGGATGAGAAGAGATTTAGCAAGTTGCGGTGTGAGCTAAATATCTTAGAATCTTGAATGTTCTTTGAAAAGGACACACATCCTAACCCTTATGCAGAATTGATGACTTAGATGTGCAACACATGAAGAAACGTTTTCTTCAATCAATGAAGAATAACACTCTAAGTGTGAAGAGATTAATGAAGAATTTGATTCTCGTAACCCTCGACAATTGTGCGCGTGTCTGAAATCATCATTCTTATCTGATGGGATCATACCACAAAAGTTGAAAATCTTCAATTTGAGTTTTTCCTCATTTTTGAAATTCTTCAGTTTTACAAATTCTTCAACTTTGCAAAATCTTCACTATTTCCGTCGTTTTTTGAGTTTATGTCCTCTACAACATTCACTTATTTCTATTTCTTCAAGTTGCGATTTCTGCTAAGTGAATGTGATCGGACCCTTCCCCCTCTATGCTATACTCAACCCAATCTATTCACAAATTCTTCATATGCGTTCGATTGAAACTCGTTCAAAGTCTTCCTTTGTGTCCTTGACAGTTGAAGAAATTGCGAACGAAATTTTAAACAAATCTTATCCAGATTTTCGGTTTTACCGCTCAAACCGTTCCGCATCCCACGATACATTAGTTTATTCACCCACGATCTTACGATCTCATCGCACGATCGTGGGTGACACATGTCGCGTGAAGGAGAAAGGGCGAGGGCATGTTAGTCCCAAAATCTTGGGCGAACAGTTTTTACCGTGGCTATAAATACCCTCTCCTTCCTTACTTCATTTACTCCGCCGATCGCTGTCTCTCGCTCGAGCTCTCCTCAAACCCTAAGCGCCGCCGCTACTCCATCGCCGTCGGTGAGGAAGAGCTTCACCCTCGACCTCGTCGCCGTCGTACTTCGCCCGGCTGTGAAATCTTCACTCCGCCGCCGCCGTAGCTGTCTCCCTCTGCCAAGTTAGGGCGTGGGAGATCTAACGTGACGAACTTCACCATGGTTCATCTCTGTTAAATCGTGTTCTTGATTCGGGTAATTAAAAGTCACTTTTATTACTCGCTTTGATTCTCAAACTTTTCTGAAAATCTTCAAAGGTGTTTTTGTTCTTCAAATCTTCACATATGAACACCTCACACACTATATGCTCTTGATTTATCTCTCTAAGCATCCATTTCTTCAAGATTCCTCAATTGTGCGGATTTTCAATCTGTACAACTCTGGAACCTAAGATGAAACGCTTAGTGAAATTCCTCAAGGCTCAACTGGTCAAATTCCTCAGAACTTGTCTTTTTCAAAAAATCTTCTGAGAACGCATATGACCTCTCCAAATTCCTCGCACCTACACTCTGTTCACAGGTACTCATGTCCGCTGCTGAATCACTAGGTTCTCATCAACTTAACTCATTTGCAGCGTTCCTCGAAGAAAAACTGCATACTTCTTCAGAGTGTTCTATAGTTCAAATTCCTCATCTGAAGAAAATGGCAGAAGGCAAGAGACCGCAGAAGGGAGGAAAGAAACCGGAGGTCATGACTGCCTTTGAGATCCCTGATGAAATATACAAAGATTGCTGCACACCTGATGAAGCCAAATTTGGCAAGGAGAACAAAAATCAGCGCAAAGTGCGCATCCAGAGGATAGAACGAAGATGGGCACGAGAATGGAGGGAATATCGCTATGTTACTCCCAAGTACATGAAGAAATGCGCCTTAAACCCTCCATGCCCAAGAGCTCCTTTGGCACCTGGCCAAGTAGCTGATCCCACCAGCATCAACCGTGGTGAAGACTTTCCTGAAGAATGGTCCAGGCGCCAAGCTAAATTGGGAAGACAGGCCAAGGAGGCAGTGAGGAAATTCAATGAGGATTCTGCTGCTGCTGCTGCCGCTGAGACCTCGGTCAAGCCGAGGAAATCAATGCCGAAGAAGCCTGCTCGCAAGCCAAGTGCTTCACCATCAGCGCCCTCACAGCCCAGTTCCTCAGTCGCGCCCTCACGGCAAATTCCTCAGACTGCTGCTGCTCCCTCAAAATCCTCAGCAGCTCCCTCCAAGTCCTCAACTCCTGTGCATCTTACTACATGTCAAAGGACTCAGGGTTTCTCGATTGCTTCTGGTGTCTCAGCAAGTTCCTCAGCTGCACCAATGTCATCATCAGGCCCTACTCTGCTGAAGACTAAAGCAACTGCTGGACGCGGTCCTCGGCCAAGTCCTAGAAAGAAACAGGTTGCCTTCAATGTGCCCTCTGATGACGAAGCTTCTGATGAAGAACTTGCGGAAATCATCAGAGACAGACTAACAAAGACCGCTAGAGCCAAAGGAACAACTGTCAACCTGACTCCTGAAGAACTTCTCAAAGCTCAATCTGAAATCCAAGCCCTCAGCAAGGATTTCGATGCTTACAATGCTGATTGGCAAGGAGCCAAGGTGAGATTCGTCAATTTGACGAAGAAAATGACAACTGTTGCAGCCCCATCGCAACAAGAAAATCCTCAGGCTAAAGACTCGCTCAGCCTGTTGAAGAACATGCCAAGACTCTCGATGACTTTCAGCTGGCTTGATGAGAATACAAGTTCGTGGCTGATGACTCCATTCCAGCCGCCAAGAAATTCCCGGGCATCCACTAGTGGTGCGCTGAAGCCCAGAAGAAATCAGGGCAATCTGCACCAGATATACCAAAAAACTGAACCACAGTCCTCGGCTCCTCCTGCGCCAACACCAACTCCAATTCTTCCTTCCTTATGAAGTGAAGAAGACAAAGGCTGCAGAACCGAGCTGCAGTGAAGAAGAGGAAGGCATCTGCTGCGTCAAATTCTTCGGCTGCGAAGAAAATGAAGCCAATGACCAGCTCGCTTGAAAATCCTATAGATGCCGTTCCCATTTCCTCCATGTCGTCTAAGGAAATTGTTCCTTATGGAGAAGACTACAAGATCCCAAGTGGATCTGATGAAGAAAATCAATCTGTTGCTACCTCAGAATAGTTTGATGAAGAAATTGAAGTGGAAACATTCCCTTCATCACCATTTGTTTCCTCACCCCTGCCTCAATTCACAGCTGAAGAGGCTGGTGTTGAGGAAATTGAAAAAGAAGATGAAGACGTGGATATTGGATGCACTACACGGTGATGAGCGATGACTTTTGGGAAAGTCGAGATCCCAATACTCCTCTCTTCACTCCGATTCAACAAATTCCTCGGTCCCGGCTACAACTATTCAATTGGGCTCTGAAGAAACTCATCCCACATCGCTCATTCATGAGGAAATTCCAGCCGCTAGTCTTTGAAGAACCTCTTCTTGATCCCCAAACTGCACAAGAAGAGGAACCAGAAATTCCTCGACTGAAGCACTGAGATCGCGATTCACGAGGTTGTCTGCAAATCACTGACATTACTCTGCCCAAACCGAAGAATCCGTTCTCGAGCAAGCAAAAATTCAAGGCTGAAGACTTCTTTTCTGAGAATGTGTTCTTCACTGCTTACAATCTATATGACTCTGCTCGCATAAGGAAAAGACGCTTCTGGACTGCTACTCAAGCCAACTACTATTCCTCAGTGCTCTTTGACAGGGACAAGATCTTCGACCATGAGCATATTCCTCATGTGGATATGGAATCTCTGCCGTGCTTCGAGCCAGTACTCCGAGTTATTCATGATGCAGGACTCCTAAATTTCTGCGATATCTGTGATTGGAATGAAGAACTCATTCTTCAGTTCTACGCCACTTTGCACATCACCGGAGATGCTTTGAAGATGTCAATTCATGGGTGCTGGATTGGATGACAGAAAACACTCACTACAAGGCACCAGCAACTGAATTGCTTCGTGTCCTTCCTCTTGATACTCCCCATGAAAGTGCACGTTGCATCTACAATGACCGCGAGCTGACTGATCATTTTATGCAAGTGCTCATGAAGCCTTTGAAGCCAGGGCAGTATGCGGCATTAGAAGGACACTATATGACACAAAAGATAAATTATGAATCATTCAGGAATCCGGATACTTATGATCTTGCCGGAGGCCTGGCCCTTGAGGGCCACTCTTCGTCACCAACATTGGCGTTGGCGGAGCTATCCGGGGGAATAGTCCTTCCCCTCTTGGACCCTTCGGCCTCCCCCATTGGGGGAGCCTTCCTCTTCCTCTCTCCCTCCTCTGGGAGAGAGTCCTCTTTCTCCTCCTCGTCTTCGGGGGAGGAGTCCGCCTCGGAGCCATTGGACGATGAGTCCGATATCACCTAGCGCCGGGAACTTCTTCGAGTTCCCGCGGCCTTCTTCTTGGCCTTCTTCTTCGGCACCACATAAAGTGCCAGGACTAGCAGCCCGCTAACCCAGGCGTCCGCTGGTTCTTGAGAAGGGAGCCGACAGTCTACTGTCCGGACGTCCTCTACCAGATCTGTCAAAGGCATTGGGAGTTTTAGAGCCCACATAACATTAAATTGTGAAAGAAAATAAATGTCCCATGGAGGATAACGGCTTACCTCGCCGGCGGGCGCTTGGTGCTGAATCCGCGGTCTTCCGTCATGACGCTGGGCTTCTCCGCCCTTGAACAACACCCTCGAGCATCTTAAATGCGTCGTGTCAAGAGCCCGCCGAGTCCGTGCATGTGCGAATCGAACTCCCACAAATTAAAGGCCCATTGTTGGCGGGGAGAATCCGGCGGGACGAGCATGACCTATATCACATTGACAAGCCTAAGCTTCTTGTTCACCAAGGTGGAGAGACAGGGCTGGAGTCTGTCGGCTCCTCCCGAACTGCCCCATAGCAAGCCCTTCTCTTTCCAGGAGGTGAGCTGCATCGGGAAACCAGATCTAAACTCGGGGGCCGCCGCCCATTTTGGGTCACGCGGCTCTGTGATGTAGAACCACCCCGATTGCCACCCCTTGACGGACTCCACAAAGGTCCCTTCGAGCCAGATGGCGTTGGGCATCTTGCCCAACATGGCGCCTCCGCACTCCGCTTGGACGCCCTTCACTACCTTCGGCTTGACGTTGAAGGTCTTGAGCCATAGGCCGAAGTGGGGCTGGATGCAGAGGAAGGCCTCGCACACGACGATAAACGTCGAGATGTTGAGGATGAAGTTTGGCGCCAGATCATGGAAATCCAGGCCGTAATAGTACATGAGCCCCCGGACGAAGGGTTGCAACGGGAAGCCCAGTCCACAGAGGAAGTGGGGAAGGAATACGACCCTCTCATGGGGCCTAAGGCAGGGGATGAGCTGCCCCTTGTCGGCCATAATCTTGCGATGTCGCCGACAGTATCCGTCGTCGCACACCAAACTTTTGGCGTTGTAAGTGCATCTAGTGCCCTTAGTGATTTTGGTGTATTGAAGACTTATAGGTTAAATGGCGATGCGTTTGTGAGTATACACAGGTCTATAAGTCTATGAGGAGTTTGATATTTACAGAGAAAGTCGACCCCTAAAAATGAAGTTCTTCGACTGAAGACTTTGATATTCTCAAGACTTTCTGAAGACTTTGAAAGTGAAGAAATTGGTGTGACCTTGAAGACTTAATATTCATTCAAGGAATATGAAGCTTGAAGACTTTTGTTTTCGTAGTTTCATTTTCTCTTTCTTGAGTCATAGGAAACACCGTACTGTTAAAGGGGGTCGAGGAAATACTAAGGAAAAATTTCCATGTGATGCTCAACTCAAAATCCTACACCTACCAATCCCTTCGAGTGAAGCCATTGGAAATCTCATACGATTCAGTCAAATTCTTCGATGTGAGACGCAGTTTTTACATTCATCGAGGACTTTGCTCGATCGAGGAGTTAGGAATTCGCCAGTCTGAATTGCCTACACAAAGAGGAACATGATAGCCTTGAGGAATTTGAGAGTCAAATTTCCGACCGTTCTTGTCTTCTTGCCGGCTGTCCCAAAATATCTTATCCACCTAACGGTCATATCATTGAAGGGCATTTATGTCTTATCATGTCGGGCTGCTCCTAGGCTATAAATAGCCGCCCCTACAACCACTAGCTGGTTGGCTGCTCGAGAGAACTTGACACTTGTCATTTGAGAGCAACCCATCCTCCGAGGACTTTGGCGAAAATCATCAAGTGAGGAAAATCCCAAAACCAAACCCCACAAACCCAAAGTGATTGAGCATCATCAAGAAATTGATCCTGCGTGGATCCGACACTTGTTACCTTTGAAGATCTGCTTCTTCCAGACGGTTAGGCGTCAAGGTCTAGAGCATCCAAGAGGAATTGTGGATCGCCGAGTGACCAAGTCTGTGAAGGTTTGGAAGTCACTGAAGACTTACCACGAGTGATTGGGCCGAGGCTGCGTGGTCTTAGTTCAAGGAGAATCTGATGAGGATCGGGTGTCTGAGTTGCGGCTCGGAGATCGGGTGTCCGGACTGTGTGTCCTCGAGTTTAAATACTCAACCGCTCAACCAGACGTCTAACCGAGACAGCAGTTGGAACTGGTTTACCAAATCATTGTCTTCACCAACCGACCGGTTCTATTTCCTCAACTCTTTATTTCCTCATTCTTGTGTTGAATATTGTTCATATCTGTGTTTGAAGACTTTGATGAAGACTTTCACAAATTCCTCAGTTCAATTTCTTGATCTGTTTGTCTTCATCTTGCTATCCTGTGTTTACGCTTTCCGTACTCTGTTTTAGTCTTCATTTCATCATGCCGACTATGTGTGTATCTGTTATGTTTACTACGAGTACATATTCATTGCAAGTAGTTCTTCGCTAAGGAATTTCCTCACCAGCAAATTCCTCAGTGAAGAATTCTTAAAAAACGCCTATTCACCCCCCCTCTAGTCGATATAACGCACTTTCAGACGTGCTCCTCCGTAACGGAGGAAGCCAACCACTTGCCTCCCGCTCCGGACAAGACTGGAGAAGGTCGAGATGAGATGTGCTGTCTCGGGCGCTGGAGCTCGAGTGCGCGGAGATGGATAAGCAAAGGAGGAAGAAGGCGTTGGTAAAAAGGTGGATCCTTATCCCCTGATATATGGGCGGAGGAAGAACATGCGTCCCCACCGGCCTGGTAAAACTCGCTTATCTCCCAAGCGCCACCATCGATGGCACGGTTGGGTTACCCACGTCCGTATTGATGAGAATCCCGGAATAAGGGGAACACGATCTCTGCTTCGACAAGACGTGCCAAGGAAACTGCTTCGCTAAACGCGCTAAGGTGGTATAATAAAAAATGATTCAAGTAAAGACTTGGTGGTGGTGTGACGTCATGCCACAAAATACGTCAGCGGATTGAACTTGTGTACATATTATTCTCACTACGGTGGAATGTGAAAATTATTTTGCAGAGCCGGACACTATCCTGGTGTTCACAATCTTCTATGAATTATTCGGAGGAGGAACCCGCCTTGCAATGCCGAACATTATGCGCGGACTCATCGTCATTGAAGCCTGGTTCGGGAGCTCTTGAGGAGTCTGGACTAGGGGTGTCCGACAACCGGTCTATCATCGTCGGCGGACTCCAAGACTATGAAGATACAAGATTGAAGACTTCGTCCCGTGTCCGGATGGGACTTTCCTTGGCGAGGAAGGCAAGCTTGGCAATACGGATATGTAGATTTCCTACCATTGTAACCGACTCTGTGTAACCCTAAGCGCTCCCGGTGTCTATATAAAGCTGGAGGGTTTTAGTACATGGGACACAACAACCATTACATCAATCATACCATAGGCTAGCTTCTAGGGTTTAGCCTCCTTGATCTCGTGGTAGATCCACTCTTGTACTACCCATATCATCAATATCAATCAAGCAGGAGTAGGGTTTTACCTCCATCGAGAGGGCCCGAACCTGGGTAAAAACATCGTGTCCCTTGTCTCCTGTTACCATCCGCCTAGACGCACAGTTCGGGACCCCCTACCCGAGATCCGCCGGTTTTGACACCGACAGCGATGCTAACAAAGGTTGGCTCGCCGAGGCAAAGCCCTCGGTCAAGCTAACGTGACGGAGCTGGTCGACCAGCGACGCCGAAGTCTCTGGAGTAGGTTGATGAAGAGATGATGAAGCCCCCGGTCCAGCAATGCAGGTCGTGACGTGGTCGATGCCGACTTGATGAAGTGACCATGTGGCGACGCAAGTGTGCCCGCTCCGTGCAATCCGTGGGGCGGCGATGTTGGTGACGATTTATCCTTCGCGATGCCGAACTATTGTTTGGCTGGCCGAGATGACGATCCAAAGAAATTGAGCTCGGCTCAACAAAGCGACGACGTGTCTAACGCAGGTCGGCCGCCGTGGAGTGATGTTGTCGGGCTGGTTTGACACCGGCGCGACGGTGAAGTTCGTATTGCAAGAATACTTTTAATACTACTGGGATGTGTTTGAGAATAAAACACAACACCCCATACGAAAACTTTCTTAAAAAGGATGTTTGAGATCCCGTTCATAAAGAAAATGAATTCGGGTCGGATTCGTTCTCGCACAGAAAACAGATCCAAAAAGTGATGCACTAATCGGAAGTTTCCCGGAGTTTGGACGGTCGGATCGAGCTGAATTTTTGGCAGGTGGTAGATATGGGAATTCCGCAGCAAATCAACGGTTGTATCCTCCAAAGGACATCCGAGCTAGATGCTGGATACCATGCCCTAAACTCGTCCGGATTCTCGTCCAGATTCAACAGGGCTCCGGTATATCGGAGATTGCCGGAGATTCCTCCATCGGAACTCGACGAAATTTTTGCAGGGTTGTTGTAAACTTAATTCCGCATATGTCCACCGAAGTTGTCGTTTAAGCGACACTAGAGGAGGCGGTGGTGGCAGATACAAGTTTGCTGTCTAGAAAAACAGCACGGTCGCCTGAGGGCAATGTTGACGTTGAGCCCCCGAGCTCCATGGATGACTCCTCCATGATCTTGATAGAGATCGGAGTTGGTGTTGATGAAGGCCTTCATCTGAACATGACGATCAGAGGTAGGGCGCAGTCCTCGGTCAAGCCAAGGTGATCAGTCGAGTTGGTGACGAAGAAGCCGACGTCGCAGTTGACCTGCAGTCGAGCCATTGATCCTTTCGCCGATCACACAGTGGAACTCTCAATGAAAGCACCAATGTCGGCGTCAAAACCGGCGGATCTCGGGTAGGGGTCCCAAGCTATGCATCTTAGGATCAATGGTAACAAGAGGCAAGGGACACGATGTTTTTACCCAGGTTCGGGCCCTCTCGATGGAGGTAAAACCCTACTCCTGCTTGATTGATATTGATGATATGGGTAGTAAAAGAGTGGATCTACCATGAGATCAAGGAGGCTAAACCCTAGAAGCTAGCCTATGGTATGATTGTTGAGGGAGTCCTGGACTAGGGGGTGTCCGGACAGCCGGACTATCATCGTCCGCCGGACTCCAAGACTATGAAGATACAAGATTGAAGACTCCGTCCCGTGTCCGGATGGGACTTTCCTTGGCGTGGAAGGCAAGCTTGGCGATACGGATATGTAGATCTCCTACCATTGTAACCGACTCTGTGTAACCCTAGCCTTCTCTGGTGTCTATATAAACCGGAGGGCTTTAGTCCGTAGGACACAACATACATTACAACAATCATACCATAGGCTAGCTTTACGGTTTAGCCTCCTTGATCTCGTGGTAGATCCACTCTTGTACTACCCATATCATCAATATTAATCCAGCAGGACGTAGGGTTTTACCTCCATCTAGAGGGCCCGAACCTGGGTAAAACATCGTGTCCCTTGTCTCCTGTTACCATCCGCCTAGACGCACAGTTCGGGACCCCCTACCCGAGATCCGCCGGTTTTGACACCGACATTGGTGCTTTCATTGAGAGTTCCTCTGTGTCGTCACCGATAGGATCGATAGCTTCTTCAATCAACAACACTGTTCAGGGTGAGACTTTTCTCCCCGGACAGATCTTCGTATTCGGCGGCTTCGCACTGCGGGCTAATTCACTTGGCCATCTGGAGCAGATCGAAAGCTACGCCCCTGGCCGTCAGGTCAGATTCGGAAGCCTAAACTTCACGGCCGACATCCGCGGGGACTTGATCTTCGACGGGCTCGAGCCACAGCCAAGCGCGCCGCCTTTATTACGATGGGCATGATCTAGCTCGCGCGAACAGCGCCTTGGTGGCCGCACAAGAATCCGCTCCGGCCCTTAGTCCGGAGCCGATCGCCCAGATCGAGGACCGGTGGTTGGACACCGCCTTGGGGGCTTCAACTTCCACGGCGATAGAGCCGAACACAACTTGTCCCCCGCGAAGCTCATGACTCCGAGGTGCCAGACTCTGGACCTCCCGCGCCCCTGCCAATCAAATCTGATTGGGCGCCGGTTATGGAATTCACCGCCGCGGACATCTTCCAACACTCGCCCTTTGGCGACATCCTAAATTCATTAAAACACCTCTCGCTATCCGGAGAGACTTGGCCGGACTACGGCCAGAATGGTTGGGATTCGGACGACGAAGAAATTCAAACCCCACCCACCACCCACTTTGTAGCCACTGTCGACGATCTAACCGGCATGCTAAACTATGACTCCGAAGACATCGACGGTATGGACGACGATGCCGGAGACGAACAAGAACCAGGGCCTACAGTGCATGGGAAGACCACCTCGTCATACGACGTATACATGGTGGATACCCCAAAAGGAAGCGATAACGAGGACCAACGGGGTGCGGCAGAAGATAATCTCGCCGACAAACAACCAAAACGACGATGCAGACGCCGCCTCGACAACAACAGCGCTCCTAATGACCCAGCAATACAGCAGGGCAAACCGTGGACGACGAACACGCAAACAAGCAACCTTCTGAATAGGACGAGTCAGATAATCAGTCCAGGCCCGGCGAAAACAACAGTCCAGATGACCTCACGCCGGACACACCGCTGGAGAATAAAAACCTTCGGAAAAGACTCGTCACCACCGCAAGAAGTTTGAAAAAGGAGAAACGGAAGCTCAAAATAGCGGAAGATACACTCAGAATGAGGTGGAGCAAAGTGCTCAAACCGCAAACAAATACGGCAATGGCCATCAATCAAAGAGCTACCCGAAGCGCAAGCTGCAGCCAGAATTTGACGAGGAGGCCATAGAGCCCCCACAGTCAAAAAACAAAGAGGCTTCCTGGTTGGATAGATGGCCAGATGATAGGCCAAAATCTGAAAGCGGCGCTGCACATAAGCCGACTAATGACCCTGGAAAGACAGATGGCCCAGCCAGGTCCATTTACGGGCCAAAGAAGAGGGCCCCAGGAAACAATGCAACATGCCAAGTGTCCAAAGATAGCAGTACACCCAAATACAGGGGCGCCGCACACCCACTATGTTTCACCAACGAGGTGCTGGATCATGAATTCTCACAAGGATTTAAACCCATAAACATAGAGGCCTACGACGGAACAACAGACCCTGGAGTCTGGATAGAAGATTATATTCTAAACATACACATGGCTAGAGGAGATGATCTCCACGCCATAAAATACCTACCCCTCAAGCTCAAAGGGCCAGCCCATCATTGGCTCAAAAGCCTCCCGAAAACTCTTGTTGGAAGTTGGGAAGAGCTTGAGGGCGCGTTTAGAAACAAATTTTCAAGGAACTTATGTCCGCCCTCCGGATCTGAGATGATCTAAGTCATATAACTCAACAGCCGGAGAGTCGGTAGCATAAGTGCAGAACAGGTTCCTCACCAAAAAGAACCAAATAGTCGACTGTTCGGACGCCAAAGCCTTAGCAGCTTTTAAACACAACGTCCGAGACAAATGGCTCGCCAGACACCTCGGCCAAGAGAATCCGAGGACAATGTCCGCGCTAACAAGCCTCATGACCGCTTTTGTGCGGGAGAGGATAACTGGCTAGCAAGATGCAGCACCAGCGACCCAAGTACATCGAGATCGAGAGATGGAAGCGGAAAATCACGGCCTTGAGAAAAGACTAGCGCGGAATAAAGAAAAAGCCCAAAACACGGCGGTCAACGCCGGATTCAAAACTTCGCGCCAAACAACAAAACACCGCCTCTTAAGGATAACAGCGATGAGCTATCCAACAAACAAGATTTTGGGTCGGATATGTCAAATCCACAAGACCCCGGAAGGCACGCAAACCACACCCACCGAGATTGTTGGGTTTTCAAACAGTCCGGCCGATTAAACGCCGAACACAAGGGGCTCGGCGCATCAGCGAATGATGATAAACCCCACCAGTGAGCACCGAAAACAAAAGACTTTCCCACAAGAGGTCAAAGCAGTAAATTCACTTCATGTGATATCTGAGAAAAACGGTCGGCACCGTTAAAATGGGTCTCGCACGGTCCAACCCAGCGGAACATAGAGATTGGACATCAAAACCAATCACCTTCGACCACCTGGATTATTCCAGAAACGTTCGAAATGCAGGATGGACTGCCCTAATATTGGATCCTATAATCGACGGACTGCAATTTACACAAGTCCTGATGGACGGAGGCAGTGACTTAAACCTGCTGTATCCAAACACAATCCGCAAGTTGGGGATAGACCTTACTAAACATCGACATAGCCGCACTTCCTTTAAAGGAGTGACGCCAGGCCCTTACGCCAAGTGCACATGCTCCTTACTACTAGAAGTTGTGTTCGGATCACCGAACAACGTTCGACGCGAAAAACTAATCTTTCATATCGTCCCATTTAAAAGTAGCTATCAAGCACTCTTTGGACGAGAAGCTTTTGTCCACTTTAATGCCATAGCACATTACGCGTCTCTTACACTTAAGATGCCCGGTCCACGTGGCATCATTTCAATGCGAGGGTCATTTAAAGACCCCGGACACGGTCAGACGAGTCCGGCATAAATAAGCTAGGGGCTCCCTAGCCGCACATCCCTTCACAAGGGGCTATGCGCACAAGCAACAGCGAGCTCATATAGACTCTACTGT
The DNA here is from genome assembly GCA_021437245.1 of Aegilops speltoides. Lineage (NCBI taxonomy): Eukaryota > Viridiplantae > Streptophyta > Magnoliopsida > Poales > Poaceae > Aegilops > Aegilops speltoides. The sequence goes on along the minus strand of CM038147.1, from coordinate 418,656,511 downwards.
ACTTATTTATTTATCTTTTTTCCTTCGTATATATTTTTTCGCACGATTTCTTTCCAAACTAAGTTCGTCTCTTTTTACGGATGAACAACGTGCACACCGTCTAGGATAACGGCTGCGGAACCACGAGCCTGAGGCGTGCGATGAGGGACCCGTCGCAAGGATTCTTTTGATTAAGACCTGCGTAAACCTTTTTCTTGTCTCTTGTTGTTATAATCCTTGGTTTCTCATTATAACCAAAGTGGAGCACGATGTTTTGGCATCGGCGGCGTCGAAGGACCTTGCCGTGCACGGACACTAGGGGCTTAGGGCATGGTTCGCCCATTATTATAAAGACCGAACACCTTAGGGAGTGTTGGCGTCTTGAGTTAGGCCTTATATGCATCAGCTCGAATCATGTCTTTGGTCAAATGTTGGGTTTGCCCGGCTCACGTGTTTTGCTGCCTTCGTTCCGTATCATCGGCTAACGCTGCACCGGAGAACTCTGCGATTGTGCCCCGATTCGGCGGCGAGCACCTCGATGAAAAGCCGCTTATCACATCATGATCTGAGAGACTGGTCAACCACTCGATCGACTACCGGAATGTTTAGAATTCCCCGCTTTGACGAAGGACCGTTTCCCGGTCAGGCACACACGCGCCCCGAATCCGGAGAAGCACGGTGCCCCCAGGGGCTATATCGTAGCCCCACCCTCGAACTCCAATGGCTAAGTGAAAGTGATAAAGCATCATAGTCCAGATTGCCTCATTTGCTATGCTACCACCTCCTTAACAGGACCGAGACGTCGGATTAAGTGTGAAAATGCGCTATTTTTTGCGAACACCCCCGCACCTTGTGCGTGGGGGCCGAAGCCGAAGACTGCCATCTTTCAGGTTATACAAATGTATACATAAACGGCCGCATAGGAGATATTTTAATACTTGGAACGCACAAGTATAAAAGGCGGTTCAATCATAATCATTGTTTTACAAGATAAAACGTTCATTTGAAGCACTGCGACTCTATTACACGAGCGCCATGCATAACTTCCCCAAAATAATGCTCGGTCAGTAACCGGCTTTCGTACGAACCCTGGGCTGCAATAGCGGTGGCATCCATCTTTGTCCAATGTGTCTTCACACGGGCAAGGGCCATCCGCGCACCTTCTATGCAGGCCGACCGCTTCATCTCCTTGATATGCGGCACCGCTCTAATAAATTGCTGCAATAAGCCAAAATAGCTCGTCGCCTTGGGCCTCTCGGCGGACATGAGCCACGATATCGATCATGGCAAGTCCGGACAACTTTTTTCAGCGCAGCCCATTTGTGAACCGATCGGTCAGCGGAAGTGAGCGACCGGACTATGGAATTGAGACCAAAATAGCTCTTCCATCTTGTGATCCTTCGACTCGGAAGTACTGCGGCATCTGCCGCACTTGCCGCTAAGTCCATATATGGATCCTCCGGACCCCACACTGGCCAAGTTGGGCATACTTTGGATCCGTAAACCGGCGACGCAGCAGAAAAGGCCTGCCAGCCACAATATCTCCAGCCTGGCGCAGCTCCTCCTTCATATCCCGCATTGCAGAACGGGCATCCTTGGCCTCGGCGGTGGCCTTCCCCAGGTCTTCTCACTCCGATAGGCGCTCCTTTTCAAGAGCCTCATTGTGGTCGGTAGCATCCTTCAATTTTTCACGGCCAATTCGGCCATCTTTTCCCTGCTTAGGCAGTGTGCAGCCTTTTCGGCTTTCAACTCCTCGACCGCCCTCGAGGCAGCCGCATCACTCCTTCGGGCTTGCTCCTTGGCTTGAGCAAGCTCAGCCCGAAGGCTCTCCACAGCAGTAGCACCGTCTGTATCACAGCATATCTATTGTCAGAGGCGGGCTATGGCTCCCTTAAATAAGTGACTGCGGAGAATTCATTTACCTTGCGACTCGTCAAGTCGCCGGTTGACAAGCGCGATGTCCGCATACGCCACATCAAGTTGCCGCATTAACTCGACAACTCCACTAGTCCGGCTATCCCCCAGACTATCCGCCACCTGCATAGGAAGGGCGACATTCAATACACTGTGATTTTGATCCTCGACGCAGCTGTCGCTTTCGACAACCTACCGAGTCTCGGGGGCTACTATCTATCTGAGCACACTTCTATGTGCAAAACTGCCATAAAGGTGCGTCGTTCTTGCGTACCTCAAATCCATGACAAACTCGGCGGCATTATGCAATCTGCTTTCGGCGGACGAAATCCTTCCAATAACCATACTCATCAAAGCACGGTGATCTTCTGAGATAGACGCCCTCTCAAGCAAATCCTTGACTCCCGGCGGACACTAGTCGGCGCCAAACTCCCGGCTCCACGGGCTCTGGATACCCTCCGTGGCGATACTTGAGGCTCGTGCGCCTGTCCGACGTGCAGCGGGGCAGCGGCATTTCGCTCTCCATCATCTCCGGACGAATATCCCCCGAAGACGAACTCATCTGAGAAGGCCGCAGATCCGAACTGTAAGGTAAAAATTTCGGTTATTCACAGAGGCACAAACAGGGGTATTTTCTTATTATGAACTCCCCTTTTCCTACTCACGGCTCATTGGGCGGCTGATCCTTTAGAGGCGATTATGCGTCCGGGTTCTCCTGGACCTTGAGACCCTCGGTGAAGATTTCTTCCCCGCTTAGGGGCTTTGGCCTCCGGGTCTTGGGCGGTCCTCTTCCCCTGGAAGGAGGATTTTCGATCCCTCCCTCTTGAGTGCCCCTTAGGCGAGTGATAGCTCTTCTATGTTCCCCATAGCCTCCTTCTCTGGTAGCGACCTCCAACAATCGACCAGCCACGGGCTCCGTGCGGTCTCTGGGAGGGGCGGACACCTTATCGGCTTGATCGCGCTACCCTCGATGAAGAATAATGGGTTAGAAGGCGAATTTCAGAAAAGCAAACAAGCGGGCGTCCGGACTCGAGCTACTTACCCGAGTATCCGGCGATTGTAGCTTAGGCCTGCATCCTCGGTCGATTCGGACCGCCACTGCGGTCGAAGAACAACTTGTACATCTCCACAGGCGTCATACCCATGAAGTGTTGGAGAATTCGTGGTCCCTCGGATTGAACTCCCATAACGGAAAGGGCGGCGTTTGCGATCTGAAGGCGCTGATTAGCATGACCTGCATCACCACAACCAAATTGATCTCCCTCGCTTGGAGGTCTCGAATCCAGCCTGCAATAAGGGCACGTCTTGAACGGCCCCAATTGAGCCCTTGGTTGACCCACGACATCAACGGCGTGGAGGTCCCGGGCGGAATGAAGGCGGCGGCTTTTGCGGCTGCCCTTGGAGCGGTGATATAGAACCACTCCTGCTGCCTGGCGAGCTCCTCTTGGAAGGAGCCCTTGGGCCCGCAGGGCATCGGCCCTCTGCTTATGGCCGGCCGCCGCAGTCCACTTAGCGCCCCGATCATCTTGGCTCCACATTGAAGGTCTTGAGCCACAGGCGAAGTGGGCGCGGAGGAAGGCTTGAGCGATAATGAATGCGGAAATATGGAGGATGGACTCGAGCCAAGTCGTGAAAATCCAGCCCGTAGTAGAACATGAGCCCTCTCACGAAGGGGTCCGTCGAAAGCCTAAACCCGGCGGAGGTGGGATCTGAAGCGATGTACTCACCAGGCTCGGGAGTGGAGTGCAGCCTGCCCTTGGGCGGGCAACTGTCTGAAATCTCGTAAGGCAGTACTTGGCCTCCGCAGCTTTAGCACGTCCTCCTCCGTGATGGAGGAGGGCATCCACCGACCACGAAGGTCGGGCGGACATCGTTGAAGGTCCAAAGCTCGAATCTGGGGCTCTGGGTGTTGGAACTTGGAGCAAGAAGAAGATTCGATGGAAGATTGAAGAAAAGCGAGCCTTGGTCCTCTTATAAAGGGAAAATACCAAGAGCCGTCTCGTGACCGTTAAGGATTCACCTTCGATAGAGGCGTGGCGGCAGACGCAGTTGGAGTTACCCATGCTCGTATTGATGAGAATCCGGAATAAGGGAAAACGATCTACTGCTTGACAAGGCGTGCCAAGGAAACCACTTAGCTAAGCGTCTTTGAAGTGGTATAATAAAAACAATTCAAGTAAAGGCTTGGTAGTGGCGTTGCCGCAAAATCGTCGTGATTGGACTTGTGTACATTTTATTCTCTCTCGATTGGAATGTAGAATTTATTTTGCGAGCCGACACTCTCCTGGTGTTCATGATCTTCTCTGGATTATTCAAAGGAGGAACCCGCCTTGCAATGCCGAACATTATCTTGTGCGGACTTATCATCATTGAAGCTTTGGTTCGAGGAGCTCTTGAGGAGTCTGGACTAGGGGTGTCTGGACAGCGGACTATCATCATCCGCGGACTCCAATACTACGAAGATACAAGATTGAAGACTCCATCCCATGTCGGGATGGGACTTTCCTTGGCGTGGAAGGCAAGCTTGGCGATCGGATATGTAGATCTCCTACCATTGTAACCGACTACGTGTAACCCTAGCCTTCTCCGGTGTCTATATAAACCGGAGGGCTTTAATCCATAGGACACAACATACATTACAACAATCATACCATAGGCTAGCTTTAGGGTTTAGCCTTCTTGATCTCGTGGTAGATCCACTCTTGTACTACCCATATCATCAATATTAATCAAGCGGGGCGTGGGTTTTACCTCCATCAAGAGGGCGAACACAGGTAAAACATCGTGTCCCTTGTCTCCTGTTACCATCCGCCTAGACGCATAGTTCGGGACCCCCTACCCGAGATCCGCCGGTTTTGACACCGACAATTGTTGTTGTATATGTCTATTGACTAGCCTGGCCCCGGTTTATATAATGCACCAGAGGCCTAGGATAACAAGAGTCCTAGCCGAATCGCCGGTGGGGAGGAGTCCTTGTCTTGATCGCCAAGTCTTGTTGATTCTTCCTTGTATCGGCAGCTGTCGGGACTAGCCCATGAGTATCTGACCATGGGGTCCTCGGCCCAATCCAACTGATTGGGAGACGACGCGTTGAGTACCCCCTAGTCCAGGACACCGTCAGTCTTCAACAAAGAAATCTGTTGGATATTCAGCGTCAGATGGCAAGGGCTTCAGCATGCTCAACATCTGGCTCATATTGGGTTCTGGCTTATGGAAGATACTCTCTACAGCATTGTGGTGTAGGTGACAGTCAGGTTCATATAGTTCTCCAGGAGTGGCTAGCCCTGTAAGCTCAATGATATCCATAGCTTTGGCTTCATGATGAACATTTCTAGTCATCCACTCGAGAACCCATGTCTTGATTTCTCTATAGTAGCCGCGAATGTGTAGAGTAGCATAGAATTGAAGCAATAACTCTTCATTCCAATGTTCTTGTCTGTCACAAAGTGGAGCAGACCAGCATCACGAAAGCAATCAAGTGCTTCTTCTAAGCACGATAGTCCAAAGCAATAGCCCGATATCAAAGGCGCATATGAGGAAAAATGCGCCCTTGATCATATAGAACGCAGGAGTAATAGCTTCTCTGCTGATAGCTCCAGAACCGATCTGATGATATCCTTGGCTTGGAGTAGGGGTTCTTGGCGCTGTCAAACAAGGTATTGTGGCTTTTGAAGCCATTAGCATTGAAGGACAATGGTGAGTTGGCAGTACCTGGAAACCTTGGCAACCTAGGCTTTGGCTTCTGGACCTGAGGCCTATGCTCAACATGATAGTCAAGTTGAGGTCCTGAGGCAGTAGGCGGAGGCACCAGAATGGGCCATCGGACAGTGGTAAGCTGACCATGACTGTATGCTTGCTCAATTGTGTGAGGCCTTGGTGGCGGAACAGGAGTAGGGGCAATAGCTGAGGCGTCAGGCTGCACAACAGGTGCTTCGGGAGCGGTTGTCTCATTAGATTCAGGTGCAGCAGCCTCATTGGTTTCAGGTTCAGTGGCCGCATTTGCTTCAGGCACACTAGTTGGTGCAGGCTCCTCATTAGCATCAGCCATGACTACGTCATTGGCTTCATTGGCATTGGCGGTGGCAGCCTCAACATTGTCGACCTCCTCTTGACGAACAGGAGGGTCGGGCACAGGAACTGCTTCTTCTTCAATCACGGGGGAGTAGGTACACGTACTTCTTGAGTTTCTTCAGGTGATGCAGCTGGAATGTCTTCAGCAGCATGTGCTTCAGACTCAGAGACATTCACAGTTGGAGCAGGTTCAGAAAATACTTGACGTGCAACAAGTGAACATTGCACTTCTCCTTCTGGAGCGCTCGACAGAGGGAATTGAGGCCTTTGTCCTTTGCGAAGCCTGCGAAATGCTGGCAACGCCTGAGGAGATGGAGTTGGCTGGGCCTCAAATTCTTCATCCTCTTCTTGCACGGGGGGTGTAGCTTGTTGTTGTTGTTGGGGAGTACTGGGGGAGTCTTGTAGTTGTGGGTGATCAGCCCACGATGCATCCTGAGCAATTGGCGTCAGAGGACGACCAATGCTGATGAGTTCGTTGTTCGTATGAACAGGCGATGATACCACGTCATGTTCGATCTGAGGAAGAACTTCATCATCAGCTACATTGTCATCATGACCAATGTCTTGGCAGCGGTGGGTTCATTTCTTGGAATATCTTCAGCTTCATGAGCCTCTGTGGGAGCAGGCTCATGGACTATCAACCTTCGTTCTTGATGTTCTGACGCTAGGCAAACCACAGAAATGGGTTCAACAACTAAGGGCTCTGTGGAAGCAGCCCTAGTATTCTTGGTCTTGCGCTTCTTCTTGGAGGGAGCGGCATCAGAGGCTTCACTGTTCTTTCTCTTTCTGGCTTCAGCCTCGGCAGCCCTCGTCTTCCTCTGTTCAGAAGCGGTTGTGGTGACCTTTGGCTTCGAGCCAGTCATGCTGCTTGGAAAGATAATGCGAGGGGCTTGTTGGCTTGAAGGTTCAGGCTGTTCAGCAGGGTGCTTCTTCTTCTTCTTTGCAGCCATCCACAGGGTCAATGCTAGGGCGGCCAAGTGACTTGCGCTTCTCGGCCTCATTGTAGGCGAGCACACACTTATCAGCCAAAATCTTCATGCGCTCTCGAGAGCCCTGAGCTTCTTGGCGTTTCTTGAGAAAAGCTTCTTTAAGCTCATGCAGCATGACCTTGAAATTTCTGACGTCTTGAACACTTAGCTTGGCCACATGCTTCTTGTATCGAGCCTTCTCATAATCAATCTTATTCTTGAGCTCAACAATGCGCTGAACGAGAGCTAGCTCAGAAGCAATGGCGCCATTGAAGGCGACACTTAGGCCAATGGGAAGCTGTAAATCTTCAAAGCTGACATTGGGGGTGTCGAACCACTCATCAATGAAATTGTGAATGATTGCCACATCAAAGAGAGGCAAGTTGCTAAAGATTTCTGCTTCTTCCTTGCTCTTTATCAGCTGCTCAAGGGCATCATCAGCAAGACCTTCATCACTTGATAGATCAATGGGTTCTTCACACAGAATGGCAGCAGGAGTAAAGGCTCTTTGATCAGATGATCTGACAAGTTGATTTTTCTTCTCCGTTCTCTTGGAGACACGGGATTGATCTTCGGTACTGCGGCTTCGGGGAGGTGCGATGGCGATTAACCATACGAGAAGTCTTGAGGTGCGGTGATCTTGAAGCCTTTAGCTTCTTTTATACAATGGCTTTGGAGGAGGAGCAGGGCTTCATCGAGTCGACATCATTTTCAGAATGATCTACTCTGGCGCCTTGGACCACGATGTAGGTGATGAGACCGTCAAGGTTGGAGAAGGGGCCGATCACATTGGGATCAGCATCACGTGAGCCGTCAGCACGGGGAGCAGAGGGACCTGGGTTGAAGTCCAAGCCCAAGGACTTCTTGTTCTTCTTGGCCGAAGCCACAACAAACTGGTAGTTGCGCTTGAAGAGAGAGTCATCACGACACCAGAGTAATGAAGTGGGATCGGCGTTCTCAGGTTGTGGTCCACGAACCATGCAAGGATAGAAGCCTTGGGCAATGGCTTCAGCTCTGTTCTTGGGTTGAAGGCCTCGATAGAGGATATCACCCCAAGGTCTCTTGATGGCATTCTTCTCTGCATATTCCTTCGTCACAAACTTGTACTTGAACCATTCCTCAGCCCAATAGCGTCGAATCCATTGGATTCGCGTCTTTCTCTGATGATAATTCTCCTTTGGATCTGTCTTGTATAGTTCTGCTAAGTCATCAGGCAGATCTTTAGATGTTCCTTCTCTGCGCTGTCTGCCACCCTTCCATGCTGATTTTTCTGCGGCCATGAACTTCAAACTGAATGGCTTCAATACGTTCAAAGGCTTCAGAGACTTACGCTTGCTGGTCAAGCAGGAACTGGCTTCAGGAGAATTGATATGATGCTGTGAGTATTCTGCAGACGAATGCAGACTATGAGAACCAAGGGATTCTCCCACGGACATGTACCTATCACAGCATTAGAGATGGGAGGGAAGGGGAAGAGGTCATATGCATTCTCAGAAGATTTTGAAGATAAATCAGTTTGAAGACATTGACCTCATGTTGCGAAGACATTCACTTATATAGGTGAGTTGGTTCCAGGTTTGTACCAATCCGTGAATAAGTACAAGTGAGGAATCAAACTAGGCAGAAATCTAAGTGAATTGACTAGGCGTTATGAGATCTTGAGCGAATAGATCTAACATTGAATAGGCGAAACCACTTTTGGTAAGCAGGATGAATCTTGAAGATCAAAAGGTGGTAAAATAGAGTTATAATTACCGCACGAAGAACGCTAGATGGGATGAATAGGAGACCGAGCAGTTCAGCCCACGTGCCCTAACTTGGCGACGGAGGACACCTCTGGCTGACGGCGGAGAGGGCGATGTCCGCGGCGGCGTGAGGACGGCGTCGGAGAAATCATGGCAGCTAAGTGCTTCGTCGCCGGGCGTCGTCGCGAGCTAAGCGGTGGCGCTAGGGTTTTAGCGGAGGTGGAGAGGTGGAAGAAGGATTTCTTTACCGCAGGGGACAAGTATTTATAAGTAGGTGAGAGACACAGCGCAATTCTGTTGGTGCCTGGCGGTTCACATATGAAGTGCGTGGCAAGCATGCAACATACTCAGAGTTGTCCCACGTTCCCACGCCCGCCCGGGCATGTCGGAGAGTTGTTCGGCTTCTCGGATTTCAACACTAAAGATAAGTCATTTAAGACAGATTTAATGTTTGTCTCTTTGCCTTCTGCTGACTAGGACGCAGAGAAGACATTCGACAGTTTCAATAGAATGCATATGATTTGGACAGATAGAGTTGAGATAGGAAGCATAGAGAGGTTAGGGTCCGATCACATTCACTTAGATCAAAAGATCCAATCTTGAATACATAGCTATAAGTGAATGCTGTAGAGGACAGAACACTAGTATATGTATATATCAGAAAGCAATCAAATCATCATAGTGTAGAAAATCATGAAGACAAATTGAAACTGAAGACAAACCAAATGCGAAGTCATTGCAATATAACGCCATGAGTGAAACACTTCAAACGGAGAAAGTTGGTGGTGGCGTTACCCACCGTATAGGAAGTATTAGACCCAGACACGGCGCACAATTATCATGGCGCTCCGAAGTCATATTCCATGTTTATGTATTCACACTCAGAGTGCAAATCTTCATTGATTGAAGATATACATTACTTTGTGTGTTGCACATCTAAGTCATCAACATGCATAAGTGTTAGGATGTGTGCCTGATCACAGGACATTGGAGGATTCCAAGATATTTAGCTCACACCGTAACTTGCAAAACCTTTTCTCATCCAAGGGCTTCGTGAAGATATCGCGATTGCTCTTGATGTTGGCGTGAATGATATCGATATATTCCTTCATAACGTGATCTCGAGAAAGTGATGGCCAATTTCAATGTGCTTTGTCTTGAGTGTTGGACTGGATTGTTGGCTATTTTGATGGCACTTTCGTTGTCGCAGAAGAGAGTACTTGTTTCAGGTTGATGCCATAATCCTTGAGAGTTTGCTTCATCCATAGAAGCTGAGCACTGTGAGGATCCAGCAGCAATGTATTCAGATTCAGCAGTTGAGAGTGATACACAGTTATGCTTCTTTGAAGACCAACAGACAAGTGATCGAACAAGAAAATGACATGTGCCTGATGTAGACTTGCGATCCACCTTGTCACCAGCATAATCAGCATCCGAGAATCCAACCAAATCAAATTTTGAGCCCTTGGGATACCATAATCCGAGTGTTGGGGTGTAAGCCAAATATCGAAGAATTCGCTTCACAGCTAAGTGATGTGATTCCTTTGGTGCCGCTTGGAATCGAGCACACATGCAAACACTAAGCATAATAGCTTGTACACCATATTGGGATGTTTTGGATCTTCAAAGCCAGGTGGTTGTGCGACATATACTTCTTCTTCAATCTTGCCATTTAGAAATGCACTCTTTACATCCATTTGATATAGCAAGATGTTGTGATGATTAGCGTAGGCTAGCAGAATGCGAATAGCTTCAAGCCTAGCAACATGAGCAAATGTTTCAACTTGAGTATATCCTTGAGCCACAAGACGTGCTTTGTTTCTGACGACTTGACCATGCTCATCTTGCTTGTTTCGATATATCCACTTTGTTCCAATAATGTTATGCTTGCGAGGGTCAGGTTGCTTGACAAGTTCCCAAACATTATTCAGCTTGAACTGTTGAAGTTCTTCTTGCATGGCTTGGATCCATTCTGGTTCCATAAAAGCTTCAACAACTTTCTTGGGTTCTAATATTGACACAAATGAAAAGTGCCCACAGAAGTTTGCTAGCTTTGTTGCTCTTGATCGAGTGAGCGGACCAGGTGCATTGATGCTATCAATTATCTTTTCTATTTGAACTTCATTTGCAACACGAGGATGAACAGGACGAAGATTTTGCTCTGGCTGATCATTGTCTTCATTCGGAGGATTGTCTTGATCGAGCATTGTCTTGAGTTGATTTGGTGCGAGATGATAAGTTCCTCTTGAGTTGTGCTTGAGGGCATGATTTCACGGTTCCCATCAGCTTGATAGACTTCGTTTGAAGGAGCTTCATCAAGTGTACTTGGCGAATCTCTCTCTGTGAACCATTGGTTTCATCAAATTTCACATCCACAGTTTCAACGATTTTGTAGAGATAAAGGTTGAAGACTACTGTAGGAGTGTGAATCCTTTCCATAGCCAAGCATGAAGCCTCCGTGAGCCTTAGGTGCAAATTTTGACTTGTGATGGGGATCCTTGATCCAACATCTAGCTCAAATACTCTGAAATGGCGGCGTTTGGCTTCTTGCGATAAGGAGCTCATAAGTGTTTTGTTGAAGCTTATGGATGTACACACGGTTGATGATGTGACATCTTTGTATCAATAGCTTCGGGCCGAACTTTCTTGGTGTCTTGTACTCATCTAGCATTGTTCGAGCCATCTCAATGAGGGTTCTGTTTTTGCGCTCAACAATGCCATTTCTTTGAGGTGTGTATGGGCGAGAGAACTCATGAGTGATTCCCATTGTATCGAGATCTGAGATCAAGTCTAGTGTTCTTGAATTCAATACCATTGTCACTTCTGAGGTGCTTGATCTTCACACCATAATTGTTCATTGCTCGAGTTGCGAAGCGCCTGAAGACATCTTGCACTTCAGTCTTGTAAAGAATTATATGAACCCATGTGTATCTTGAGTAGTCATCAACAATGGCGAAGCCATAGAGACAAGCGATTGTTGTGAGGGTGGAGTAGTGAGTAGGTCCAAATAAGTCCATGTGTAACAGCTCAAAGGGTTGTGATGTTGTCATGATTGTCTTCGAGGATGCTTAGCCCTTGTCATCTTTCGACTTCACGGGCACCACACAGATGATCCTTTTGAACTTGACATCCTCGATGCCAATGACATGCTTCTTCTTGACGAGTGAGTGTAAGTTCCTCATGCCAAGATGTCGTAGCCTTGATGCGAGCCAGGCATTCGAAGCTTTTGTGAGAAGACATACGACTAGTGTGGACCTGCTGAGAAATCTACCATGTATAGATCATCTTTTCGATACCCTTCAAAGACTAGAGATTTGTCAGATTCCATTAGTACAAGGCAATGATATTTTCCAAATATCACAATCATGTTCAAGTCACAAAGCATTGAGACGAACATTAAGTTGAAACCAAGGGATTCAACAAGCGTCACTTTATCCATGTGTTGATCCTTTGAGATTGCAACTCTATCTAGACCCAATACCTTGCTTTTACCAGTGTCAGCAGATGTAATGTGACTTTTGTCGGATGGACGTAAGGTTGAGTGCATGGGAAGACTTTGATCACCAGTCATATGATTTGTGCATCCACTGTCCATAATCCATTCTGAAGCTTTAGGTGATGTACCCTACAGTGCAGTTAGGAGGATAGGCTTCACAAGGGTGTTGTGAAGCATAGGCATTTGATACATATAGGGACAGTCACAGCTTATATCAAAGTTAGGACGTAGTATGACTGATAAGAGAATCATATGTGAAGTATATAGAATGACATTTTATCGTGCGTCCTAAATGAGTTTTAGGTCCCCAGCAATAGTATCGGACGCCATTGATTGCTGGCTGGAGACCGTTTTCTGCAAAAGAGAGTTAGTTCTTCTTTGCCACCCACATCTTCAGTGGTGGCTTAGAAGCAATGAGTCTAAGTGCAGCATCTGAGAATTTTGGCTTTGAAGCCCTAGCAAATAGCCTTGCAGGAGATGAATGGTACTCATATGAATATGCTGAAAAGTTCATAGTCCTATGAACATAGCGGTTCGAAGATACACGCTCATATTCATAAGTCTGAGCATGATTTCCCTTCAAAACATTGGCGTTAGGGTGACTCATGCGAGTCCTGTATGCATGATGAAGCCTTTGGGCCACATGAAGCTATAGGTGCAGGGTTTGTCTTCTTCCTTGGTGGTGTCATGGCGACATTCACGGGAAGATTCTCAATGTCTTGCTTAGGTACCCAGATCTTCTTCATAGGTGGTCCATTCCTACAGATTAGTACCAATGTACACGCAAACACTTCACCATTCGATTTTTGAACAGCTTATAGTTTGCATCAAAGGATTCATCAATGATAATAGGATTAGCACAGGTAGAGCGGATAAAGTGGATGGATCTCTTGAAGGTTCCTTTGCACAACCCATGTGGTTTTGGGGTCTTTGCTCGGGCTTCGACGAGCCATCAACATTCATTTTCCTTTCAGACCCAACACCCTCTTTCCTAGGGTTTCGGTTCGAATCGCTTTTGAGGACATCGCAGAGAGTCGATGTCCCTTCAAACTTTTGTACATCCTGTTTCAAGCAATGTCTTCAACATAGCATTTTCATCAACAACAGCAGTGGTATCCTCCGCAGAGGGGTTAGTAGCCACATCAGTAGGTGAAGACAATGAAACAGTAGCAGCAGTGGAACATTCAGCAACAAATGTAGCATTATCACGCTCAATGCATTTTAGACATGGTGGTTCAAATCCTTCCTGAGCAGGACTGATCTGTTGAGCACGAAGTGACTCATTCACCTTTTGAAGATCTTCATGAGCCGCTCTCAATTTCTCAAGCTCTTGTTTCCTTTGAAGATAATCATAGGAGAGCTTTTCATAAGTAGTTGAGAGCGATTCATGATGACCTTCAAGTTCCTGGTACTTAGCATGAAGATTTTTTATGTCATCAACTAAGGACTGTGAACGTGTCATTTCAGCGTCCAACAGGTCATCGCTTTTGTCTAACAGTTTTTGAGTATGTTCCATAGCCTTTTGTTGTTCAGTTGCAATTTTAGAAAGTGTTTTGTAGCTGGGTTTGGATTCACAATCAGAGTCATCTTCACTTGAAGTTTGAAAGTAAGCATCGCGTGATTTTACCTTGGCACCACGTGCCATGAAGCAGTAGGTGGGAGTAGGATCGTCTTCGTCATTAGCTTCAGCATTGGTGTGGAAGTCATTGTCTTCAATGTTGAAGATGGACTTGGCGACATAGGCTGTGGCTAGAGCCGGACTTGCAGCGCCAGGTCGACTCCTCTCGGACTCCACCTCCGCCTCCTCCGAAGCAGACTCCTCCTCTGAATCCATTTCCTTGCCAACAAAAGGACGAGCCTTGCCAGATGAGCTCTTCTTGTATGATGAAGACTTGGAAGAAGACTTAGAAGACTTTGAGGATTTCTTCTTCTTCTTGTCATCGCAATCATATTCCTTGCTTTTCTTCTTCTTCTTCTCATTGTCCCACTGTGGACACTCAGATATGTAGTGACCAGGTTTCTTGCACTTGTGGCAGGTTCTCTTTTTGTGGTCATGGGTGGAAGCTTCATCATTCCTTGAGCTGGATCGTGAAGACTTTCTAAAGCCTTTCTTCTTAGTGAACTTCTGGAACTTCTTCACAAGCATAGCAAGTTCCTTTCCAATGTCTTCAGGATCTTTAGAACTGCAGTCAGATTCTTCTTGAGATGAGGAAACAATTTTTGCCTTCAAAGCGAGTTCGGCCATAGTTTGGGCCATAGATATCTCTTTTCTCGGATAGTTTGGAACTCATGTGTGTTGAGCCTCTCAAGTATATCGAGACGGATCGAGTGTCTTGAAGTCGGGGCGTTCTTGTATCATGAGGCCAAGGGTGTCAAAGGAGCTGTCAAGCGATCTCGATGAGTGTCTTGATGATTTCATGCTTGGTAATCTCGATTCGCCAAGAGCTTGAAGTTCATTTGTGATGTCGATGAGGCGATCAAGCGTGAGCTGGACATTTTCATTGTCGTTTCTCTTGAAGCGGTTGAAGAGGTTGCGAAGAACACCGATTCTTTGATCTCTCGAGTTGAGACGCCTTCGTTGACCTTGGATAGCCAGTCCAGACTAGCCGGCGTTTCGGAGCACTCACACGGCCATCTTGTCCTTTGGTCGATGACCACAAATGATGTTCTTTGCAGAGAGTCCAGATTGAATGGACTTCTTGACATCGATGGGGTGACACCTTCACGAGTTTTGGGAACGCCATTCTTGACGACATACCGAGTCGACATCAATGGCTTCAAGATGCATACGCATCTTATTCTTCGATAGGGATATTCAGTTCCATCGAACACGGGCAAGCAGCGGAGACCTTGATTATCCACGTAGTCGACATAGCTGAAACTCCGGTGGTTAAACCGAATCACACAGAACAAGGGAGTACCTTGCTCTGATACCAATTGAAAGTGCTAGTATCGACTAGAGGGGGGGTGAATAGACGATTTTTGTGAAAGTCTTCTAAACTCGGAAGTTTCGAAGACAAACAACAGAAATGACCCAATTGTTATGCAGCGGAAGATAAACTACCCTAAGCAAGCCATAGTCAAGTATGCAATGATGTGAAAGTACTGGACTATTAGTAGCTAGGTAGTAAGGATCAGGATAGAAGATAATATGAAGCCAATCAACAGTAGTAGTCAAGCAATGAAGTCAGACAGATACACAGATAGGCAATGACTTCACGAAGACAAACTTAAGTAAGGTTGGGAAGGGATATAAGAACCAGATGCTTGTTGAAGACACAGGATTTGTTGGACCAGATCCAGTTGCTGTGAAAACTGTACGTCTGGTTAGGGAGGCTGAGATTTAACTTCGAGACCGTGTCTTCACCTTATTCCCCTTGAGCTAAGGACACCCAGTCCTCGCCCAATCACTCTGGTAAGTCTTCAAGGGAGACTTCCAAACCTTCACAGACTTCATTCACCGGCAATCCACAATGACTCTTGGATGCTCAGAACGCGATGCCTAACCGGTTGGAGGATTCACAGTCCTCAAGTGTAATAAGTCTTCATGTCACACAGACAGAAAGACTTCAGTGATGCCTAACACTCTTTGGCTCTAGGTGTTTGGGCTTTGTCCTCGCAAGGATTTCTCTCTCTCAAATGCTTCGAGGTGGGTTGCTCTCAAACGACAAAAGCCGTGCACAAACTCTGAGCAGCCACCAATTTATGGTGTGGGGGGTGAGCTATTTATAGCCACTAGGCAACCCAACCTGATTTGTCCAAAATGACCCTGGGTCACTAAGGAACTGACACGTGTTCCAACGGTCAGATTTCAAACACACGCGACAACTTTACTTGGGCTACAAGCAAAGTTGACTCATCCAGCTCTGGATAAGGTTTGCTCTCATTGTCTTCGCTCAAAGACATAGGATTTGAGTTGAGCATCACTTCAGTCACACTGACTTAGTTCACTTGGACCCCACTTAACAGTACGGTGGTTCCTATGACTCAACAAAGAAGAAAAGGAAACAACGAAACCACACAGTCTTCGCGCTCCATAGTCTTCACACAATGTCTTCTCATGTCATAGTCTTCAATATGAATATCTTCTCATACCACCATTGTCTTCAATGTCTTCATACATTTTTAGGGGTCATCTCCGGTAGGTAAACCGAATCAATGAGGGACACTACCTGCGTTATCCTGCAATTCTCACAAACGCATTAGTCCCTCAACCAACTTTGTCGTCAATACTCCAAAACCAACTAGGGGTGGAACTAGATGCACTTACAATATGCATATGCCGGACTGTTGGGCTATGAAGATACAAGATAGAAGACTTCGTCTCGTGTCCTGATGGGACTCTCCTTTGCGTGGAAGGCAAGCTTGGCGATTAGGATATGAAGATTCCTTCCTCTATAACCGACTCTGTGTAACCCTAGCCCCCTCTGGTGTCTATATAAACCGGAGCGTTTAGTCCATAGGACAAGGACAATCATAATCATAGGCTAGCTTCTAGGGTTTAGCCTCTACGATCTCGTGGTAGATCAACTCTTGTAATACTCATATAATCAAGATCAATCAAGAAGGAACTAGGGTATTACCTCCATCAAGAGGGCCCAAACCTGGGTAAACAATGTGTCCCCCGCCTCCTCTTACCATTAGCCTTAGACGCACAGTTCGGGACCCCCTACCCGAGATCCGCCGGTTTTGACACCGACAAATGCCTCTGGTGGTGTACTGGGATATGCAATGAATCAAGAGTGACATGTATGAAAGAATTATGAAGGTGGCCTTGCCACAAATACAATGTGAACTACATGATCATGCAAAAGCAATATGACAATGATGGAGCGTGTCATAGTAAACGGAACGCTGGAAAGTTGCATGGCAATATAGCTCAGAATGGCCATGGAAATGCCATAATAGGTAGATATGGTGGCTGTTTTGAGGAAGGTAAATGATGGGTGTATAATACTGGCAAAAGTTGCGCGACATAAGAGAGGCTAGCAATGGTGGAAGTGTGAGAGTGCGTATAATCCATGGACTCACATTAGTCATAAAGAAAAGTTTATTAGCCCTCGAAGCAAAGTACTACTACGCATGCTCCTATGGGAAGGGTTGGTAGGAGTTAACCATCGCGTGATCCCGACCACCACACATAAGCAAGGCAATCAAAAGAGCACCCCATGCAACAAATTTCTTACACAACTTTTACCATACGTGCATGCTACGGGACTTGCCAACTTTAACACAAGTATTTCTCAATTTCATAATCACCCCACTAGCATGACTCTAACATTACCACCTTTATATCTCAAAACATTTATCAAGTATCAAATTGTTCATAGTGTTTAATGCACTTTCTATGATAGTTTTTATTATACCCAACTTGGATGCCCATCATTCTAGGACCAACTTTATAACCATAACAAATACCATGCTGTTCTAAGAGACTCTCAAAATAATATAAGTGAAGCATGAGAGGTCAATAATATCTACAAAATAAAGCCACCAACGTGCTCTAAAAAGATATAAGTGAAGCACTAGAGCAAAATTGCCTTGCTCAAAAGATATAAGTGAAGCACATAGAGTATTCTAATAAAATCCGAATCATGTGTGTCTCTCCCAAAAGGTGTGTACAGCAAGGATGATTGTGGTAAACTAAAAATCAAAGACTCATATCATACAAGACGCTCCAAGCAAAACACATATCATGTGGCGAATAAAAATATAGCTCCAAGTAAAGTTACCGATAGACGAAGACGAAAGAGGGGATGCCTTCCGGGGCATCCCCAAGCTTAGGATTTTGGTTGTCCTTGCATTATCTTGGGGTACGACGGTCATCCCCAAGCTTAGGATCTTGCCACTCCTTATTCCATAGTCCATCAAATCTTTACCCAAAACTTGAAAACTTCACAACACAAAACTAAACAGGAAATCTCATAAGCTCCGTTAGTGCAAGAAAGAAAAACCACCACTTAAGGTACTGTAATGAACTCATTCTTTATTTATATTGGTGTTAAAACTACTGTATTCCAACTTCTCTATGGTTCATACCCCCCGATACTAGCCATAGACTCATCAAAATAAGCAAACAACACATGAAAAACAGAATCTGTCAAAAACAGAATAATCTGTAACAATCTGTAACTTTCGAATACTTATGGAACTCTAAAAATCCTACCAAAATAAGAAGTCCTGGGAAATTTATCTATTTGTCTACTGCAGGAATAATCAACTGAAAATCATGTTTCTGTGATTTATTAAAATTATTCTCGTGCGCACAAAAGTTTCTGCTTTTCAGCAGAATCAAATTAACTATCACCGTAGGTTATCCTATAGGTTCTACTTGGCACAAACACTAATTAAAACATAAAACCACCTAAACAGAATCTAGATGATTTATTTATTACTGAAAAGAAGCAAAAAAGCAAGGAAACAAAAATAAAATTGGGTTGCCTCCCAACAAGCGCTATCGTTTAACGCCCCTAGCTTGGCATAAAAGCGAGAATAGATCTAGGTATTGCCATCTTTGGTATCCAACACTTGAATAGAACACTTATAACCCTTAGGAGTTTCTTTATTTTTAGTAATTATTAAACTCCTAGGCAAGAAATCAAGAGATTCGTTTGTAGCAAAATGTTCCTTAATGAAAGTGAAAAAGTTGTGATGAACACTTATTGATTTGAGATCCGCATTTTCCTTACTAGAAGATTCACCCTTATTTTTAGGAACATACATTAATTTGGAAATTTTGGTAGGAGGATTTGGAGTATTTTTCACGGATGAAAAGGCAGCCCCTAAGTTGGTCATAATATCCTTAAGTTTACTGATTCTTGTAGAATCTTGATCTATTCTTTCGTTAACTATAGGTTCTTTATCCTTAAAACTTTTCAGAGTTACTCCAACCTTAAATCCATATTGGGTAATTTGATTGTGGATCTTTTTATCCAAATTTTCAATTAACTCAAAAGTGGCAACTTTATTTTCAATAATTTCAAGTCTTTGCATCACATGTTCTAGAGTTAGGACAATTCCATTAACCAAGAGAGGTGGTGGACCAAACAAATCTAACATATCATTATAAGCATCAAAAGTGTGGCTACCCAAGAAATTCCCTCCGGTAATGGCATCAAGAATACATATATACCAAGGCGTAATGCCTACATAAAAGTTGCGAAGAAGAACAGAAGTAGATTGCTTCCTAGTAGATCAATTTTGAGCATTGCAAATTCTATGCCAAGCATGTTTTAGATTTTCTCCCTCCCTTTGTTTAAAATTAAGAACTTCATGATCGGGAGTACTAACAATGAGAGGAGGACTAGCCATGATGCACGAGCGCAGAAAGGGCAAGCGAAAAAGAGGCGAACGAAAAAGAGAGGGCGAATAAAACGGCAAGGGTGAAGTGGGGGAGAGGAAAACGAGAGGCAAATGGCAAATAATGTAATGCAAGGGATATGGGTTTGTCATGGGTACTTGGTATGTCTTGACTTGAGTGAAGACCTCCCCGGCAACGGCGCCAGAAATCCTTCTTGCTACCTCTTGAGCACTATGTTGGTTTTCCCTTGAAGAGGAAAGGGTGATGCAGCAAAGTAGCGTAAGTATTTCCCTCAGTTTTTGAGAACAAATGTATCAATCCAGTAGGAGGCTCCACACACGTCCCTCGTACCTACACAAACAGAAAATAACCTCGCAACCAACGTGATAAAGGGGTTGTCAATCCCTTCATGGCCACTTGCAAAAGTGAGATCTGATAGAGATAATAAGATATAAATATTTTTGGTATTTTTATGATATAGATTAGAAAGTAAAGATTGCAAAATAAAGTAGATGGGAAACTTATATGATGGAAGATAGACCCAGGGGCCAGAGGTTTCACTAGTGGCTTCTCTCAAGATAGCATAAGTATTACGGTGGGTGAACAAATTATTGTTGAGCAATTGATAGAAAAGTGCATAGTTATGAGAATATCTAGTCATGATCATGTATATAGGCATCACGTCCGCGACAAGTAGACCGAAATAATTCTGCATCTACTACTATTACTCCACACATCAACCGCTATCCAGCATGCATCTAGAGTATTAAGTTCATAAGAACAGAGTAATGCATTAGGCAAGATGACATGATGTAGATGGATAAACTCAAGCAATATGATATAAACCCCACCTTTTTATCCTCGATGGCAACAATACAATACATGCCTTGCTGCCCTTGCTGTCACTTGGAAAGGACAGCGCAAGATTGAACCCAAAGCTAATCCCTTCTCCCATTGCAAGAAAGATCAAACTAGTAGGCCAAACCAAAGTGATAATTCAAAGAGACTTGCAAAGATAACAAATCATACATAAGATAATTCAGAGGAGATTCAAATATTTCTCATAGATAAACTTGATCATAAACCCACAATTCATCGGATCTCAACAAACGCAGTGCAAAAAGAGTTACATTGAATAGATCTCCAAGAAGATCGAGGAGAACTTTGTATTGAGATTCAAAGAGAGAGAAGAAGCCATCTAGCTAATAACTATGGACCCGAAGGTCTGTGGTAAACTACTCACAACTCATCGGAGAGGCCTTGGCGATGATGTAGAGGCCCTCCGTGATCGATTCCCCCTCCGGCGGAGCGCCGACGAAGGGTCCAAGATGGGATTTCACGGGTACAGAAGGTTACGGTGGTGGAAATAGGTTTTCATTGTGCTCCCCGATGTTTTCAGGGTATGCAAGTATATATAGGCGAAAGAAGTCGGTCAGGGGAGCCACGAGGGGCCCACGAGGGTGGGGGGCGCGCCCACCCCCTAGGGCACGCCTGGCACCCTTGTGGCCGCCTCGGCTGATTCTTGACGTCCACTCCAAGTCTCCTGGATTGCGTTTGTTCCAAAAAGATCTCTCCCGAAGGTTTCATTCCGTTTGGACTCCGTTTGATATTCATTTTCTTCGAAACACTGAAATAGGCAAAAAAACAGCAATTCCGGCTGGGCCTCCGGTTAGTAGGTTAGTCCCAAAATGATGTAAAAGTGTAAAGTAAAGTCCATAAACATCCAAAACAGGTAATATAATAGCATGGAACAATCAAAAGTTATAGATACGTTTTAGACGTATCAATCACACAAAAGTATTTAATCATGCACAACCCCGATGACAAGCCAAGCAATTGTTTCATACTTTTGATGTTCTCAAACCTTTTCAATATTCACGTAATACATGAGGGTAAGCCATGGACATAGCACTATAGGTGGAATAGAATGGTGGTTGTGGAGAAGACAAAAAGGAAAGATAGTATCACATCAACTAGGCTTATCAACGGGTTATGTAGATGCCCATCAATAGATATCAATGTGAGTGAGTAGGGATTGCCATGCAACAGACGCACTAGAGCTATAAGTGTATGAAAGCTCAACAAAAGAAACTAAGTGGGTGTGCATCCAACTTGCTTGCTCATGAAGACCTAGGGCACTTTGAGGAAGCCCATCATTGGAACATACAAGCCAAGTTCTATAATGAAAAAATCGCACTAGTATATGAAATTGTCAACATAGGAGTCTCTCTATCATGAAGATCATGGTGCTACTTTGAATCACAAGTGTGGAAAAAGGATATTAGCATTGCCACTTCTCTCTTTTTCTCTCATCATTTTTTTTATTTGGGCCTTTTCTCTTTTTTTTATGGCCTCTTTTTCTTCTTCTTTTTATTTAGTCCGGAGTCTCATCCCTACTTGTGGGGGAATCATAGTCTCCATCATCCTTTCCTCACTGGGACAATGCTCTAATAATGAAGATCATCACACTTTTATTTACTTACAACTCAAGAATTACAACTCAATACGTAGAACAAAATATGACTCTATGTGCATGCCTCCGGCAGTATACCGGGATGTGCAATGATTCAAGACTAACATGTATGAAAAATTATGAACAGTGGCTTTTCCACAAATACGATGTCAACTACATGATCATGCAAGGCAATATGACAATGATGGAGCGTGTCATAATAAACAGAACGGTGGAAAGCTGCATGGCAATATATCTCGGAATGGCTATGGAAATTGCATAATAGGTAGGTATGGTGGCTGTTTTTGAGGAAGGTATATGGTGGGTGTATGGTACCGGCGAAAGTTGCGCGGTACTAGAGAGGCTAGCAATGGTGGAAGGGTGAGAGTGCGTATAATCCATGGACTCAACATTAGTCATAAAGAACTCACATACTTATTACAAAAATCTATTAGTTATCAAAATTAAGTACTACGCGCATGCTCCTAGGGGGATAGATTAGTAGGAAAAGACCATCGCTCGTCCCCGACCGCCACTCATAAGGAAGACAATCAATAAATAAATCATGCTCAAACTTCATCACATAACGGTTCACCATACGTGCATGCTATGGGAATCACAAACTTTAACACAAGTATCTCTCAAATTCACAACTACTCTACTAGCATGACTCTAATATCACCATCTTCATATCTCAAAATAATCATAAAGAATCAAACTTCTCATAGTATTCAATGCACTTTATTTGAAAGTTTTTATTATACTCATCTTGGATGCCCATCATATTAGGACTAATTTTATAACCAAAGTATATTACCATGCTGTTCTAAAATACTCTCAAAATAATATAAGTGAAGCATGATAGATCAACAATTTCTATAAAATAAAACCACAACCGTGCTCTAAAAAGATATAGGTGAAGCACTAGAGCAATATTGTCTAGCTCAAAAGGTATAAGTGAAGCACATAGAGTATTCTAATAAATCAAGATTCATGTGTGTCTCTCCCAAAAGGTGTGTACAGCAAGGATGATTGTGGTAAACTAAAAAGCAAAGACTCAAAGACGCTCCAAGCAAAACACATATCATGTGGTGAATAAAAATATAGCCTCAAGTAAAGTTACCGGTAGACGAACACGAAAGAGGGGATGCCTTCTGGGGCATCCCCAAGCTTAGGTTTTTGGTTGTCCTTGAATTTTACCTTGGGGTGCCTTGGGCATCCCCAAGCTTAGGCTCTTACCACTCCTTATTCCAAAATCCATCATATCTTTACCCAAAACTTGAAAACTGCACAACACAAAACTTCAACAAAAAATCTCATGAGCTCCGTTAGTATAAGAAAATAAACCACCACTTTAATGTACTGTAATGAACTCAATCTTTATTTATATTGGTGTTAAACCTACTGTATTCCAACTTCTCTATGGTTCATACCCCTATATACTAGCCATAGATGCATCAAAATAAGCAAACAACACACGAAAAACAGAATCTGTCAAAAACAGAACAGTCTGTAGCAATCTGTAAGTCTGGAATACTTATGGAACTCTACAAATCCTACCAAAATAGGAAGTCCTGGGAAATTTGTCTATTGATCTACATAAAAAAGAATCAACACAAAAGAACGTTTCTGTGAATTACTAAAATTATTTTTGTGTGCGCAAAGTTTCTGTTTTTTTAGCAGAATCAAATTAACTATCACCGTAAGTTATCCTATAGGTTCTACTTGGCACAAACACTAATTAAAACATAAAAACACATCTAAACAGAAGGTATATGAAATATTTATTACTAAACAGAAGCAAAAAAAATACAATTGGGTTGCCTCCCAATTAGCGCTATCGTTTAACGCCCCTAGCTAGGCATAAAATCGAGGATATATCTATGTAGTGCCATCTTTGGCACTCAATTCATAAGTAGCTCGCATGATAGATTCATAAGGTAATTTAACTTTCTTTCTTGGAAAGTGCTCCATGCCTTTCCTTAATGGAAATTGGAATCTAATATTCCCTTCCTTCATATCAATAATCGCACCAATCGTTCTAAGGAAAGGTCTACCAAGAATAATAGGACAAGAAAGATTGCAATCTATGTCAAGAACGATAAAATCTACGGGCACATAATTCCTATTCGCAACAAAAAGAACATCATTGATCCTTCCCATAGGCTTCTTAATGGTGGAATCCATAAGGTGCAAATTTAAAGAGTAATCGTCAAGATCATGGAAACCTAGAATATCACATAAAGTTTTCGGAATCGTGGAAACACTTGCACCCAAATTACATAAAGCATAGCACTCATGATCTTTAATTTTAATCTTTATAGTAGGTTCCCACTCATCATAAAGTTTTCTAGGTATAGAAACTTCCAAATTAAGTTTTTCATCATAAGATTGCATCAAGGCATCAACAATATGTTTGGTAAAAGCTTTATTTTGACTATAAGCATGAGGAGAATTCAACATGGATTGCAACAAGGAAATACAATCTACTAAAGAACAATTATCATAATTAAATTCCTTGAAATCCAAGATAGTGGGTGTCGGTGTCAAAACCGGCGGATCTCGGGTAGGGGGTCCCGAACTGTGCGTCTAGGCGGATGGTAACAGGAGACAAGGGACACGATGTTTTACCCAGGTTCGGGCCCTCTTGATGGAGATAAAACCCTACGTCCTGCTTGATTAATATTGATGATATGGGTAGTACAAGAGTGGATCTACCACAAGATCAAGGAGGCTAAACCCTAAGAGCTAGCCTATGGTATGATTGTTTTAATGTATGTTGTCCTACGGACTAAAGCCCTCCGGTTTATATAGACACCGGAGGAGGCTAGGGTTACACAGAGTCGGTTACAATGGTAGGAGATCTACATATCCATATTGCCAAGCTTGCCTTCCACGCCAAGGAAAGTCCCATCCGGACACGGGACGGAGTCTTCAATCTTGTATCTTCGTAGTCTTGGAGTCCGGCGGATAATGATAGTCCGGCCGTCCGGACACCCCCTAGTCCAGGACTCCCTCAGTAGCCCCCAAACCAGGCTTCAATGACGATAAGTCCAGCGTGTTTATAGTCTTCGGCGTTGCAAGGCGGGTTCTCCTTCAAATTACATGTACCGCTTGAGCGATGTCGGCTTCATCTTGAATCTTGTGTTCCTCGGCTTCTCGCCAAATAATGGCCCTCTTCCACGCGTCGCACGAATGCGAAAAGCCAGGGTATCTTTTGCATTTCACCCCCAAATCGTGCGAGTCGTCCGCCTATAAAAGAGGCAAGAATCCAGATCCAAACCACACCGTCTTCCTCCCGCGAATACTCCATCGAAGCGCCCTTGACCTAGAAATCCATTCCATCATGGATCGTCGACGCGGCTCTTCTTTACGCGCTCCCAGCCCACCGCCGGGGAATTGGAGGAGGTGCTCTATTTCGCACAACGAGCTAGTGAAGCTCCAAACGGGGGGATTTATCCCTCCGGCCTTCATGGTCCCAGTCCGGGCTGGACTGGTTACTTATCAAGGTGGGAGGCAGGCGGAGGACACTCCAAGCCCCAATAAGGGGGAGCGAGTATGCTTTGTCCCTTATCTGATAAGGGGACTCGGATTTCCAATACATCCGTTCCTCCGCGGGCTCCTGAAGTTCTACGGACTCCAGCTCCACCACCTCACGCCCGCCTCTGTCCTGCATATCGCGGGCTACGTAGCTCTTTGTGAGCTATTCCTGGGCATCGAGCCCCATTTTGCATTGTGGAAGAGGCTGTTTTGCCTCGTACCCCGTTCTCACAAGCGGTCCATATATCAAGTGGGCGGTGCCGAAATATGGCGCATCGCCGGGACCGGATACCTAGCCGGTACTCCCAAGAAGGTGTCCGAAGACTGGCCCTTGGAGTGGTTTTATATAGGAGACCCTCCGCTGCCAGACCCAGTCCGGATCGGCCTCCCGGAGTTTAGTACTGCTCCCTTGAAGAAACGCCTCGGTGGCGCCATGAGCCCCGATTGGAGGAAGACAAGGCGTCCATTACTTGATGGGCGGATAAGATTAATGGCCCATTCGGCTTGACCATGATCGGAGCATGGCGACATGCATCAGCGAGGGTACAGCCATTGCAATCTGAGGCCACCCATGTGGGATTTCAGCGGGAAGACGATGCTACCCGCACGCGCAAAGGGCGGATTCGACCGAGGATCTGGTGGAGATCTGTCCAGCTGTACAAGGGGAGAAGGAGGACTTCCTTCGAACGAACCCTTTGAACGGGTTTTCCATGATCAACCCTAGAGGATGGGTAAGTGAACACCTTGAAGGGCTCAACCCATGCTTTCGAAGTTTAAGCTTCTTACATTATGTCTTCGGCGCAGGATCTACGCCGGACTGTGGAGGACATGGTGAGTCCTGCTCCGCAACCCGAGGATCCAGAAGGATCCCTGGATCCGGCCTCCGAAGAGGACTCGGACATCGGGGTGGAGCTGATCAACGGGGTGTTTCACCAGCTCATCATAGACAATGCTTTGGTTGCCATTACGGCGGACTACCCCGGACTAAGTCCGGCTTCCCAGGTGACCGTGACCGAAGTCCGGACACCATTATCTCTTCCCTGCCCGTTTCTAACCTTCGCGAACGATGGTATTTTGCAGGAAGTGCCTTTACGGCAGGAAGCCGAGCCCGCGGCGGCTGGCCAACAGAGGCCAGTCCGGACGAGCAGGCGGAAAAAAGGCCGGGTCGCGGACGGAAGCGTCGCCACAAATGTATAGCTTCGTATTTGAATTTTGAGCAACGTTAGAAATGCCTAAGTGCTCAAGATTTTTGTAGGAGAAAAGCGCCGCGCCGGCGCAAGCGCAGGAATTGCCGATCCGACCAACACCGGCCAGCTCCAGCGCCCGGCTGGATGGGGAGGCAAGCGCAAGACGCGGGCGGATCCTTCGCAATGGAGGATACCGACAGACTGTCGCCACCAAGTGCGAGGTGGAGGCGCCATGAACCATCGGCGCCGCCGGACAAGTATTCATGAGCGTCTTTGTTCCCCGAGGCATTGGATGCCTTTAACGCAGGGGACGCATATATCCGTGCCGCTCAAAATGGTTTTACGAGCCACGGAGCAAGATGTGAAAGACACACGTAAGGGAATTTCAATGGTTGTATATACGGTAGCCCCGAGACTTAAAGTAGTTATGCCAACTGATTTAGGATCATTTGAAAATGCAGCGCTATACGAGAAGAACGCCCAGCTGTCTCGGGAGCTGCAAGATTGCAAGGCCCAACTTGAGGCCGCACTTGCTGCCGCCAGCAGAGGAGGAGCGGAAAGACCCCTCCTGGTAACACATTTTATTAATAAATATAAGCGCCATGCGGCATGCGCCTGAGTCTAATAATGACATTGCAGGTACCGCGGACAAGATCCGGACAAGCAAGCATTGCTTCGCCACTATAGGCGGCGAGTGTCTTGAATAGGGTTCAGCAGGAAAGGAACAAGCTCTAGGATGCCAACGCCAAGCTCGGAGAAGAGCTGAAAGGTGCTCAGGCCGAGCTGTCCGACTCCGTTAAGGAGAATCAGCGGCTTAGTCGCGGCATTTATAGTAAGTGCTTGAGCGAACTCTTTTGAAAAGAAGAGTTCAGTGAGGAAGTATTTTGACATTATATGTCTTGTAGGTATACTCACGGGTCGTCCTGCAGAGGAGATGCCCATATCAATGGGTTATCGACTTCCCGAACTGTTGCAGCTACTTGAACGAGTTCGGCAGGCAATGAGCGGCGTCGTTCAGGCTTTATGGCCAGCCCTGTCCCTACCCGAGGGCCTCGGGGAGCTTGCGGAGAAGCTGCAGGGAGTGCGGCAGCACTTCCGTTTGTGGAAGATTTCGACTTGCCGTCAAGGTGCCAGGGAGGCTTGGGCCATGGTGAAGACGCGGTACAAGAAGGCGGATCCCAACCACATGGCCGAAGTTGGACCGGTGGGGCCCGACGGGAAGAGATCCCTGTGAGTTTAGTATACAGCCAAGTAGAGTTGGCTGCCAAATTTTCCCAACGGGACTGTAAACTAGACAACCTGTTAGATGGGATTGAGGAGGAATACAATCAGTAAATTTGACAATGTAGGTTATCCTTTAAAGTGACATGTGAAATGCCTTCTAGCCGGATTGTAGATCGTTTGTCTTTGCCGACCTTTTCGCTTCAACCTCAGGACCCTAGAGTCCGGAGTGTATCCGAATACCTCTTTGGTTAAGAAACAACCGTGGTATGCATGGAGACCAGGCGTAGGGGTCATTAGTGCTTTATCAGACAAGTGCCCAACTAGTTATGTTATATTACATGGTTAGTAAGAAATATCTTCCAGGGAAAATAGTTCCGTTAAGGGTTCCTTTCCCTGGGAGGCATGCCCCAAAGTGCATGTCCGGACTGCAAAGAAAGCAGTAAAACATCTGGTGGCAAATAGTCAAATAGGTAAAAAATCATCTTTTAGGTCACCGACCGAATATTCCCTTAAGAACGCTAGCTTTGGCTTCACCGGTCGAGGTACACATCCGTGACCCGGCATAACAATCGCAGAGGTGCTCCTTTACCTCCTAGCCGAGCAATCGGGAGCGTGGGGGTAAGCACAGGAGCCAGGCAACCCAGCTTGGCCAAAACTTAAGTCATATCGATGCATATAATGGCGAGTAAAAGGTACATGTGGAAGCTTGACACATGTGCTGGGTATGAAACCCGTGTAATTGAGCTTCTGTAAAAGGAGCCCCCAGGAATAATGAGTGCGGGTTGCACATCATGCGCATGCAAAAAAATGCAAAAACAGGCCCATAAGGGCTTTTAGATAAAAAGGCATAAAAAGAGAAACGAAAGACAGCCGAAGTGTAAAAGTTTGAACTGGGGAAGGGGACGAACTCTTAGTCCGGCGCTAGGCGTAGAATCGTCGGAGGCGGGCTGCGTTCCATGGGTTCGGCTCGAGTCGGTTGTCTGATGCATTTCGTAGACGGTATGCCCCGCCGGTCAGGACTTGATCGATAATGAAGGGACCCTCCCATTTGGGCTTGAGCTTGTCCTTTTTCTTGTCCAGCAGGCGTAGAACTAGTTCGCCAACGTTGTAAGTCTTGGCCCGTACTTCTCTGCTTTGATATCTTTGGGCCTGCTGCTGATTAAATGCGGAACGAGCCTTCGCGACGTCACGTTCTTCCTCCAATGTGTCCAAGCTGTCCTGCCGATCAAGCTCGGCCTCTCTTTCCTCATACATGCGCACTCGAGGT
Source organism: Aegilops speltoides (assembly GCA_021437245.1). NCBI lineage: Eukaryota > Viridiplantae > Streptophyta > Magnoliopsida > Poales > Poaceae > Aegilops > Aegilops speltoides. Next base: position 418,627,368 of record CM038147.1, on the reverse strand, counting down.
GAGTCATGAATAATGTCACAGGGCAAGACTGCCTCTGCGCCGTATACCATAAAAAATGGTGTGAATCCGGTAGTACGGTTAGGCGTTGTCCGCAGCCCCCAGACTACGGAGTCGAGCTCCTCGACCCATTGTGTGTCGGATTTAGTAAGTGACCTCACTAATCTGGGTTTAATGCCGCTCATTATTAGACCATTTGCTCTTTCCACTTGACCGTTGGTTTGAGGGTGATAAACTGAAGCGTAGTCGAGCTTGATGCCCATATTTTTGCACCATGACTTAACCTCGTCGGATGTGAAGTTCGTGCGTTGTCGGTGATGATGCTTTGTGGGGGACTCCGTAGCGGTGTACCACCCACGATATAAAGTCTATCACTGGTCCGACTCTGCCGTTTTTACCGGTTTGGCCTCTATCCATTTGGTGAATTTATCCACCATGACCAATAGGTACCTTTGCTTGTGGGTTTCCCCTTTAAGGGGTCCAACCATGTCAAGCCCCCAGACCGCAAACGGCCAGGTAATGGGTATGGTTTTGAGGGCGGTGGGTGGCATATGGCTCTGATTAGCAAAGAGCTGACAACCAACGCATCGCTGGACCAAGTCTTGCGCGTCTGCCCGGGCCGTCGGCCAATAAAATCCTGTACGGAATGCCTTTCCTACAAGGGCCCAGGCTGCTGCGTGGTGTCCGCCTAGTCCGGCATGAATTTCAGCCAGGAGGTTTCGCCCTTCCTCTTCGGAGATACACCTCTGAAGGACTCCGGTTGTACTTTTCTTATAAAGTTCTCCCTCATGGACCTTGTAGGCCTTCGATCGTCGGACTATCAGCAATGGCCTCATTTTGGTCTTCGGAAGTTCTGCCTAAGTAAGTAGGCTAGGAAAGGTTACATCCACGCGGCGATTACTGCCATTATGACGTGGGCTGAGGATGTTATGTCATCTGCCGAATCACCGGTTGGTGCGGTTTTCTCTGGTTTGTCACTACCAGGCTCCTCTTCCCATAGTACGGATGGCTTGAAGAGCCATTCCAGGAAGATATTAGGAGGGACGGCATCACGTTTCGCACCGATGCGTGCCAGTACGTCGACCGCTTGGTTATTATCTCGAGCTATGTGATGGAATTCCAGTCCTTCAAACCGAGCTGACATTTTTAGGACAGCGTTGCGATATGTTGCCATTTTCGGATCCTTGGCGTCAAAGTCTCCGTTTATTTGGGATATTGCAAGGTTCGAATCCCCGCACACCTCCAGGCGTTGAATGCCCATGGAGATCGCCATCCGGAGACCATGTAACGGGCCTCGTGTTCGCTGCGTTGTTGGAGTCCGTGTACATTATTTGAAGTACGTCTTGGGTGTATCTCCGGTTGGGGACGTCGATGCGACGCCAGACTCGATCCGCCAACATTTTGGAGCCGTCGAAATGCATAGTCCGCTTGGAGTATCGCCGTACTCTTTAGGGAGTTCGACTTGTCCATTCGACGACGAAGTCAGCCAGAACTTGTGACTTTATGGCTCGCCGAGGTTTGTAAGTTATGTCGAATGGTAAGAGCGCAATGGCCCATTTTGCAATCCTGCCGGTTGCGTCGCGGTTATTTATAATGTCATTGAGTGGTACTTGAGAGGCCATTTGTTATCGAACACTCTTGAAAGTAGTGTCGGACTTTGGGCGCCATGAACACCTTGCATATGCTATCTTCTCGATAGTGCGGGTAGCAGGATTTGCGGGGGGTTAACACGGTGGATCCATAATACACTGGTTTTGAAGAGGGAATTTATGCCCATCTCATCTGCTCGTTAAACGACGAGGACCGCGCTTTTAACTTGATGCGTTCTGTGCGGACGTATAACAACATTGGTTCGCCCGAGTGGGCGCAGCCAGACCGGTTGTTGCCAATATGGCCTTTATTTCTTCAAGTCCGCGAAGGCAGCATCCGTCCACTCAAAGTGTTCGTGCGCTGAGGAGGCGATAGAGGGCAACGCGTTTTTCTCCTAGACGGAGATAAAGCGGCTTAAGGCTGCCACGCATCCCGTTTATTTTTGTATTTGTTTGAGGTCTTTTGGAATATCCAAGCTGTGATGAGATCGGATTTTAGCGAATTTGCTTCAATTCCTCTACGGATACAATGAAGCCCAAAGACTTTCGGCTGATACGCCAAAACATTTTTCCGGATTCAGCTTGATGTCATATGCTCGAGGTTGTCGAATGTGAGCCTCAAATCGTCTACTAGAGTTTCGGCGTGTTTTGTTTTGACGACTACATCGCTCTCGTATGCCTCATTGTTTTGCCGATCTGGGTGGCCAGACATGTTTGAATCATGCGCTGATATGTTGCGCCGGCGTTTTTAAGTCCGAAGGGCATCGTGTTGAAGCAGAATGGTCCATATGGAGTGATGAATGTCGTTGCGGCTTGGTCTGCTTCCGCCATCTTGATTTGATGATAGCCAGAGTATGCGTCCAGGAAGCACAACGAATCGTGCCCTGCTGTAGCATCGATAATTTGATCGATGCGGGGGAGAGGGAAATGATCCTTTGGGCAAGCCTTATTGAGGTCTTTAAAATTGACACAGAGGCGCCAGGATTTATCCTTCTTTGGTACCATCACCAGATTTGCTAGCCAGTCCGGATGTTTGATATCTCTAATGAATCCGGCTTCCAATAGTTTGGCTAGCTCTTCTCCCATTGCCTGTCTTTTGGGTTCGAAAATCGTCGAAGAGCCTGTTTGGTAGCTTAAATCCTTTAGGATGTTTAGGCTGTGTTACGCCAACTGCGTGGGATTCGGGCATGTCCGAAGGATGCCAAAGAAGATATCCCAATTTTCCGAAGGAATTCGCGCAAAGGCTGGCGTCTCGCTTGAGGTTCAATTGTGCCCGATGGAGGCCGTCTTTGTTGGGTCCATTGGATGGACCTAGAATTTTATTATCTCATCTGCTGGTTTGAAGGAGGTGGACTTGGATCTTTTATCAAGTATCACATCGTCCCTGTTCACCGTAGAGCGCAGTGCGGTGAGTTCTTCTGCCGCTAAGGCTTCGGATAGTGCCTCGAGGGCTAGTGCGGCTGTCTTGTTTTCGGCGCGGAGTGCTATGTCCGGATCACTAGCGAGAGTGATTATTCCACTGGGCCCAGGCATTTTGAGCTTCATGTACCTGTAATGAGGTATTGCTTGAAAAATTGTGAATGCCTCTCGTCCTAATATGGCGTGATACCCGCTGCTGAACGGCACCACCTGGAACGTGACTTCTTCGGATCTGTAATTGTCCGGAGAGCCGAATACCACATCGAGTGTGATTTTTCCGGTGCAGCGCGCTTCCCGGCTAGGGATTATTCCTCTAAAGGTTGTGCTCCAATCGATTTCCATTTTTCGCAGAGTTTCCTCGTAAATGAGGTTTAGTCCGCTGCCGCCATCCATGAGGACTTTTGTCAGTCGAAAGCCGTCCACTATGGGACTAAGTACCAGTGCGGCTGGAGCTCTGGTTGTTCGGAATTTAGGCTCGTCGCTGGCGTTGAAGGTAATAGCTGTGTCGCTCCATGGATTTGCTGTTGCTACTTGGTAGACTTCGGCGAGTTTGCGGATTGTTCGCTTTCGCATATTGTTTGATGCGAAGGTCTCGAAGACTGTTGATACCGTGCTGGTATTGTTGGAGTGGTTTCCCGGAGCTAGAAGCTCTTCGCCACTTTTGGCCACCTGCCGTAATATCCAACATGCTCGAAGGCTATGTGTTGGGACGGCTCCCTCTGTACTATGAAGCTTACAGGGTCCATTGAGCCATCCCTCCATCGACGTTCCTTTTCCCTTATTGGGTTTTTGTTTTTCGTTTTTGCATCCGGGGCCCGAGTGTAAGGCGCCCTTTTGTCATGGATGGGTTTGAGGCGGATTATCCCAAAATTGATTTTCGGTTTTCGGAAGCTCTCCATCGCACAAGACTTTTCGTACTATGGATGCGGATCGGTGAAGCACGTAATTTTGCGGCGATCAATGGCGTCGAGTATTCCTTGTCCGTGCGATTATTGCGAAAGATTGATATTGCGTTTTCCTCTCGGCGGTCCTTTATCCCGTCCATAACCAGAGGAATCGCCCCGATAGTGATGTCTTGTTTTCAGTGAGCCCTTGCCGTATTAGAGATAGATCGCATATGTCTGGGCGGGTGGGTGGACGAAAATCCGGATCCCTGCCCATCTTGGGGCTCAAAGGCCGAGGGGTTTCTGAATTCGGAAGTTTGGCTTGCTGGACACACTCCAGCGAGTCCGGGGCAATGCATGATTTTAAGCTCAATGCTCGATCGAAGTCTGTCCCTCCGTGGGAATCCAGCATGGAGGGTTCGGGAATCCGGACATGAATCATTTTTAACACGGGAAAGAGTTGCCGTATTGCTCCTCCACCACTGCGATGTGGTGGGTGGCCTAGGGGGAGTTAATCTCTCTCAGATTGGTTTTAAGCCCAATCTGGTTGTAGTCCGTAGCGACTCCCAGGGCAGCGATGCGGTCCAAGAGCTTATTAACAGACAAGAGCTCTATTGGGTCCAACTGTTCGGCAGCTTTAGGGCTGACGCGAAGATTGCTTTTAACGACTTGCGAGGTCATTGTCGAAGCGGCGGCCGGACAGGAGGTCATAAGAAAACCACCAAGCCGGATAGTTTGGCCGGCAGCTAAGGCCCCTTCGGCGAAAACGCCGTCTTTGAAGACGGGTGGAGGCATCCGCTCTATCGGTGATGACACAGAGGAACTCTCAATGAAAGCACCAATGTCGGTGTCAAAACCGGCGGATCTCGGTAGGGGTCCCGAATCATGCGTCTAGGCGGATGGTAACGGGAGACAAGGGACACGATGTTTTACCCAGTTCGGGCCCTCTTGATGGAGGTAAAACCCTACGCCCCGCTTGATTAATATTGATGATATGGGTAGATAAGGGCACGCTTTCCCCCAATTGAGCCCTTGGTGACCCCGACATCAACCGCGGAGGTCCCGGCGGAATGAAGGCGGCGGCTTTTCCCGGGCCCTTGACGTGATATAGAACCACCCTCGCTGCCACAAGCCAGTCTTGAAGGAGCCCCGGGCATCGGCCCTCCCCTTATGGCCCGCCCGCCAGTCCATTGGCCCCGATCATCTTGCCCCATTGAAGGTCTTAGCCCAAGGCGGTGGCGGGAGGAACCCAACGATAATGAATGCGGAAATATGGAGGATGGACTCCGAGCCAAGTCGGGAAAATCCAGCCCGTAGAAACATGAGCCCTCTCACAAGGGGTCCGCCGAGAAGCCTAAACCCCGCGGGGTGGGATTGACGGCTACCGGTCGGAGTGGTCGCCTGCCCTTAAGGGCAACCCGGAAATCTCAAGCAGTCTTGGCCTCAGCAGCTTTTGCCGCCCTCCTCCGTGATGGAGGAGGGCATCCACCACCCGAAGGTGGGCCGACATCGTGAAGGTCCAAAGCCAACTGGGGGCTCGTGTTGGAACTTGGAGCAAGAAGAAGATTCGATGGAAGATTGAAGAAAAGCGAGCCTTGGTCCTCTTATAAAGGGGGAAAATACAAGAGCCGCTCGTGACGTGATTCACCTTCGAAGAGGGGGGGGGCACGGGGTTACCCATGCCGTATTGATGAGAACCAATAAGGGAAAACGACCCCGACAAGCGTGAAAACCACTTGCTAAACGTAAGTGGTATAAAAAAAATTCAAGTAAAGGCTTGGTAGTGGCTGCCGCAAAATCGCCGGATTGACTTGTGTACATTTTATTCTCTCTGGGAATGTAGAATTTATTTTAGAGCCGACCTCCCCGGTGTTCGATCTTCCCGGATTATTCAAAGGAGGAACCCGCCTTTGCAATGGAACATTTCGCCCGGACTTATCATCATTGAAGCCTGGTTGGGCTCCGAGGAGTCCCGACTAGGGGTGTCCGACAAAGGACTATCATCATCCGCGGACTCCAATACTCGAAGATACAAGATTGAAGACTCCATCCCATGTCCGGATGGGACTTTCTTCGTGGAAGGCAAGCTTGGCGCGGATATGTAGATCTCCTACCATTGTAACCGATTGTAACCCTAGCCTTCCCTGTCTATATAAACCGGAGGGCTTTATCCATAGGACACAACATACATTACAACAATCATTAGGCTAGCTTTAGGGTTTAGCCTTCTTGATCTTGGGTAGATCCTCTTGTACTACCCATATCATCAATATTAATCAAGCGGGGGTTTTACCTCCATCAAGAGGGCCCAACCGGTAAAACATCGTGTCCCTTGTCTCCCGTTACCATCCGCCTAGCATAGTTGGGACCCCCACCGAGATCCCCGGTTTTGAACGACAATTGTTGTTGTATATGTCTATTGACTGCCTGCCCCGGTTTTATAATGCACCGAGGCCTAGGATAACAAGAGTCCTACCGCCGGTGGGGAGGAGTCCTTGTCTTGTCGCCAAGTCTTGTTGATTCTTCCTTGCGGCCGGGTCCGACCGCCCATGAGTATCGGCCATGGGGTCCTCGAATCCAACGATTGGGAGCGCCTAGTACCCCCTAGTCCGAACCGGCCTTCAACAAAGAAACTTTGGATATTCCGATGGCAAGGGCTTAAAATGCTCAACATCCGCTATATTGGGTTCGCTTATGGAAGATACTCTCTCAAAATTGTGGTGTAGGTGACAAAAGTTCATATAGTTCTCCAGAGTGGCTAGCCCAAGCTCAATGATATCCATAGCTTTGGCTTCATGATGAACATTTCTAGTCATCCACCGAGAACCCATGTCTTGATTTTCTATAGTAGCCGTAATGTGTAGAGTAGCATAGAATTGAAGCAATAACTCTTCATTCCAATGTTCTTTTGTCACAAAGTGGAGCAGACCAAAGCACGAAGCAATCAAGTGCTTCTTCTAAGCACGATAGTCCAAAAACCAATAAGGCATATGAGGAAAAATGCGCCTTGATCATATAAACGCGGAGTAATAGCTTTCCCGATAGCCGAACCGATCCGATGATATCCTTGGCTTGGAGTAGGGTTCTTGGCGCAAACAAGGTATTGTGGCTTTTGGCCATTAGCATTGAAGGACAATGGTGAGTTGGGTGACAAACCTTGGCAACCTAGGCTTTGGCCCGGACTGAGGCCTATGCTCAACATGATAGTCAAGTTGAGGTCCCGAGGCAAAGGGCGGAGGCACGAGGGCCATCGACGGGTAAGGACCATGGATGCTTGCTCAATTGTGTGAGGCCTTGGTGGCGGAACAGGGGGCAATAGCCGGCCCGGGCCAAATGTGGGAGCGGTTGTCTATTAGATCCCGGGCTTTCATTGGTTTCAGGTTCGGGCGATTTGCTTAGCACACTAGTTGGTCAGTTCATTAGCATCGCCATGACTCGCCATTGGCTTCATTGGCATTGGCGGTGGCAGCTCAACATTGTCGACCTCCTCTTGACGAAAGGGGGTGCAAACCCTTTTCTTCAATCACGGGGAGGCCGTTTTTGAGTTTCTTGTGATGGTGAATGTCTTCAGCAGATGTGCTTGCTCGAGACATTCAGTTGGAGCGGTTGAAAATACTTGCGGCAACAAGTGAACATTGCACTTCCTTCGGCGCCCGGGGGGAATTGAGGTTTGTCCTTTGCGGCTGCAAATTGGCCCGAGGAGATGGAGTTGGCTGGGCCTCAAATTCTTCATCCTCTTCTTGCCGGGGTGTAGCTTGTTGTTGTTGTTGGGGAGTCGGGGAGTTTGTAGTTGTGGGTGATCAGCCCACGATGCATCCCGAGCAATTGGCGGGAAAACCAATTGGTTCGTTGTTGATGAACGCGATGATACCACGCCATGTTCGATCCGAGGAAGAACTTCATCATCCACATTGTCATCATGACCAATGTCTTAAGCGGGGGTTATGGAATATTTCATTTGAGCCTCCGTGGGGAGCAGCTCATGGACTATCAACCCTTTGATGTTACGAAAACCCGAAATGGGTTCAACAACTAGGGCCTGTGGAAGCAGCCCTAGTATTCTTGGTCTTGCGCTTCTTCTGGAGGGCGGATCGAGGCTTCTGTTTTTTTTTCGCCCCTGCAGCCCTCGCCTTCCCTCCTGGGGGGGGACCTTTGGCCGGCCACCATGCCTTGGAAAGATAATCGAGGGCTTGTTGGTTGAAGGTTCAGCTGTTGAGGGTGCTTCTTCTTCTTCTTTGCAGCCATCCCGGGTAATGCTAGGCGGCCAAGGACTTTGCCTTCCCTTTTCATTGTGGCGAAAGCACACCTTATCCCAAAATCTTCATGCGCCTCAGGCCCCGAGCTTGGCGTTCTTGAAAAAAGCTTTTTAAGCTCATGCAGCATGACCTTGAAATTTTCGCGCCTTGAACACTTAGCTTGGCCACATGCTTCTTGTTCGAGCCTTCTCATAATCAATCTTTTCTTGAGCTCAACAATGCCCGGAACGAGGCTAGCTCAAGCAATGGCGCCATTGAAGGCGAACTTAGGCCAATGGGGTAAATCCAAAGTGACATTGGGGTGTCGAACCACTCATCAATGAAATTGTGAATGATTGCCACATCAAAGAGAGGCAAGTTGTAAAGATTTTTTCTTCCTTGCTTTTATCCCGCTCAAGGGCATCATCAAAGACCTTCATCACTTGATAGATCAATGGGTTCTTCCCGAATGGCGCGGGAGTAAAGGCTCTTGATCGATGATCCGCGTTGATTTTTCTTCTCCGCTCTTGGAACACGGATTGATCTTCGACCAAACCTGGGGGAGGTGCAAATGGCTTCCACGAAGTCTTGGATGTGATCTTGAAGCCTTTAGCTTTTTTTCGGCTTTGGAGGAGGGGGGCTTCATCGGTCGAATTTTTTTAATGATCTACTGCGCCTTTGGACCACGATGTAGGTGATGGGCCGCAAGGTTGGAGAAGGGCCGATCACATTGGGATCAAGATCACGGAGCCGCCGACGGGGAGAGGGACTGGTTGAAGTCCAAGCCCAAGGACTTTTGTTCTTCTTGGCCGGCCACAACAAAGTTTGGCTTGAAGAAGAGTCATCCGACACCGGAGTAATGAAGTGGGATCGGCGTTTCGTTTGTGGTCCACAACCATGCAAGGATAGAAGCCTGGGCAATGGTTTCCCTTTTGGGTTGAAGGCCTGATGAGGATATCACCCCAAGGTCTCTTGATGGCATTCTTCCGCATATTCCCGCACAAACTTGTACTTGAACCATTCCTCACAATAGCCCAATCCATTGATTGCCTTTTCTCGATGATAATTCTCCTTGGATCTGTTTGTAAGTTCGCTAAGTCATATGATCTTTAGATTTCCTTCTCCCTCCCCGCCACCCTTCCTGCTGATTTTTCGCCATGAACTTCAAACCAATGGCCAATCGTCAAAGGCTTAGAGACACGCTTGCGGTCAAGGCCGCCAGGAGAATTGATATGATTGTGGTATTCTGCAAAATCGATATGAGAACCAAGGATTCTCCCACGGACATGTACCTATACGATTAGAGATGGAGGGAAGGGAAGAGGTCATATGCATTCTCGAAGATTTTGAAGATAAATCGTTTGAAGACATTACCAAATTTAAGACATTCACTTATATAGGTGAGTTGGTTCCGGTTTGTACCAATCCGTGAATAAGTACAAGTGAGGAATCAAACTAGCGAAATCTAAGTGAATTGACTAGGCGATGAGATCTTGAAATAGATCTAACATTGAAAGGGAAACCACTTTTGGTAAAGGATGAATCTTGAAGATCAAAAGGTGGTAAAATAGAGTTATAATTACCGCCGAACGCTAGATGGGATGAATAGGAGCCAAAGGCCAGCCCATGCCCTAACTTGGGACGGAGGACACCTCCGACGGGAGAGGGGTGTCCCGGCCGGGTGAGGACGGCGGGAATCGTGAGTGTTCCGCCGGGTTCCGCGAGCTAGGTGGCGCTTAGGGTTTTACGGAGGTGGAGAGGTGGAAGAAGGATTTTTTACCGCAGGGACAAGTATTTATAAGTAGGTGAGAACACCAAAATTTCTGGGCCTTGGGGGTTCACATTGAGGGGCGTGGCAAGCATGCAACATACCAGAGTTGTCCCTTCCCCCACCGCCCGCATGCGGAGTTGTTCTTCTCCCGGATTTCAACATAAAGATAAGTCATTTAAAAGATTTAATGTTTGTCTTTTGCCTTCCGGACTAGGCCGGAAGACATTCCAGGCAATAGAATGCATATGATTTGGACAGAAGAGTTGAGATAGGAAGCATAGAGAGGTTAGGGTCCCATCACATTCACTTAGTCAAAAGATCCAATCTTGAAACATAGCTATAAGTGAATTAGAAGGGAGAACACTAGTATATTATATATCGAAAAGCAATCAAATCATCATAGTGTAGAAAATCATGAAGACAAATTGAAACAAGACAAACCAAATCAAGTCATTGCAATATAACCCATAGTGAAACACTTCAAACGGAGAAAGTTGGTGGTTGCTACCCACCGATAGGAAGTATTAGACCGAAGCGACAATTATCTGGCGCCAAGTCAATTCCATGTTTATGTATTCACACTAGTGAAATCTTCATTGATTGAAGATATACATTACTTTGTGTGTTGCACATCTAAGTCATCAACATGCATAATTTAGGATGTGTGCCGATCAGGACATTGAGGATTCCAAGATATTTAGCTCACAGTAATTTGCAAAACCTTTTCTCATCCAAGGGCCTGAAGATATCCCATTGTTTCTTGTGACGGAATGATATCGATATTTCCTTCATAACGGATCTTCCGAAAAGTGATGGAAATTTCAATGTGCTTTGTCTTGGTGTTAGGATTGTTGGCTATTTTGATGGCACTTTCTTTCGCGAAGAGGGTACTTGTTTGGTTGATGCCATAATCCTTGAGAGTTTGCTTCATCCATAGGTGAACCAGATCCAAAGAAGAATGTATTCAGATTCAAAGGTTGAGAGTGATAAGTTATGCTTCTTTAAGACCAACAAAAGGATCGAACAAGAAAATGACATGTGCCGATGTAGACTTAATCCACCTTGTCACCAGATAATCAGCATCCGAGAATCCAACCAAATCAAATTTTGAGCCCTTGGGATACCATAATCCGAAAGGGGGGTGTGCCAAATATCAAGAATTCCTTCACGCCTAATGATGGATTCCTTTGCCGCTGAATCGAGCACACATGCAAACCTAACATAATAGCGCACCATATTGGGATGTTTTGGATCTTCGCCGTGGTTGTCAATATACTTTTCTTCAATCTTGCCATTTAGAAATGCACTTTTACATCCATTTGATATAGCAAGATGTTGTGATGATTAGCGAGGCTAGGATGCAATAGCTTCAAGCCCAACAGAGAAATGTTTCAACTTGAGTATATCCTTGAGCCACAAGGGTGCTTTTGTTTAATTGACCATGCTCATCTTGCTTGTTTGATATATCCACTTTGTTCCAATAATGTTATGCTTTTGAGGGTCGTTGCTTGACAAGTTCCCAAACATTATTCAAATTTGGGAAAAGTTCTTCTTGCATGGCTTGGATCCATTTCCGTTCCATAAAACCAACCTTTCTTGGGTTCTAATATTGACACAAATGAAAAGTGCCCTGAAGTTTGCTAGCTTTGTTGCTCTTGATCGAGTGAGCGGACCGGGCATTGATGCATCAATTATCTTTTCTATTTGAACTTCATTTGCAACACGAGGATGAACAGGACAAGATTTTGCTCGCGATCATTGTCTTCATTGGAGGATTGTCTTGGTCCGAGCATTGTCTTAAAGTTGATTTGGTGCGAGATGATAAGTTCCTCTTTAAATGTTAGAGGGCATGATTTCACCCCCCATCAGCTTGATAGACTCGTTTAAGGAGCTTCATCAAGTGTACTTGGCGAAATCTCTCCGGGAACCATTGGTTTCATCAAATTTCAATCCAGTTCAACGATTTTGTAGAGATAAAGGTTGAAGACTCGAGGAGTGTGAATCCTTTCCATATGCATGAAGCCTCCGTGAGCCTTAGGTGCAAATTTTGACTTGTGATGGGGATCCTTGATCCAACATCTAGCTCCAAATACTCGAATGCCTTTTTGCCAAGGGAGCTCATAAGTGTTTTGTTAAGCTTATGGATGTACACCGGTTGATGATGTGACATCGATCAATAGCTTCGGCCGAACTTTCTTGGTGTCTTGTACTCATCTAGCATTGTTGAGCCATCTCAATGAGGGTTCTTTTTTGCCAACAATGCCATTTTGGAGGTGTGTATGGGCAGAGAACTCATGAGTGATTCCCATTGTATCCAATCAGATCAAGTCTAGTGTTCTTGAATTCAATCCATTGTCATTCGAGGTGCTTGATCTTCACACCATAATTGTTCATTGCCGAGTTGGGCCAAGACATCTTACTTGCCTTGTAAAAATTATATGAACCCATGTTATCTTGAGTAGTCATCAACAATGCGGAAGAGACAGAGTTGTTGTGAGGGTGGAGTAGTAGTAGGTCCAAATAAGTCCATGTTAAAGCTCAAAGGGTTGGATGTTGTCATGATTGTCTTGAGGGATGCTTGCCCTTGTCATCTTTCCATTCACGGGCACCACCACGATGATCCTTTTGAACTTGACATCCTCGATGCCAATGACATGCTTCTTCTTGGAGTGAGTGTAAGTTCCTTGCCCAAATGTCTAGCCTTGATGCCGAGCCGATTCAAGCTTTTGTGAGAAGACATACCAGTGGACCTCCCGGGAAATCTACATGTATAGATCATCTTTTCGATACCCTTCAAAGACTAGAGATTTGTCGATTCCATTAGTACAAGGCAATGATATTTTCCAAATATCACAATCATGTTCAAGTCACAAAGCATTGAGGGAACATTGTTGAAACCAAGGGTTCAACAAGCCACTTTATCCATGTTTGATCCTTTGAGATTGCAACTCTACTAGACCCAATACCTTTTTTTACCAAAGGTCCAGATGTAATGTGACTTTTGTCGATGGCGAAGGTTGAGTCATGGGAAGACTTTGATCACCATATTGATTTGTGCATCCATCCATAATCCATTCAAGCTTTAGGTGATTACCCTCCGGTTAGGAGGATAGGCTTCACAAGGGTGTTGGAAGCATAGGCATTTGATACATATAGGGACATCCACTTATATCAAAGTTAGGCAGTATGGATAAGAGAATCATATGTGAAGTATATAGAATGACATTTTATCGTGGCCCTAAATGAGTTTTAGGTCCCAAAAATAGTATTTGACGCCATTGATTCGGTCGAGACCGTTTTGCAAAGAGAGTTAGTTCTTCTTGCCACCCACATCTTTGGGTGGCTTAGAAGCAATGAGTCTAAGTCAATCTGAAATTTTGGCTTTGAAGCCCTAGCAAATAGCCGGAGATGAATGGTACTCATATGAATACTGAAAAGTTCTAGTCCTATGAACATAGCGGTTCAAATCCGCCATATTCATAAGTCTGAGCATGATTTCCTTCAAAACATTGGGTTAGGGTGACTCATGCGAGTCCCGTTCCAGATGAAGCCTTTGGGCCACATGAAGCTATAGGTCGGGTTTGTCTTCTTCCTTGGTGGTGTCATGCGACATTCGGAAGATTCTCAATGTCGCTTAGGTACCCGATCTTCTTCATAGGTGGTCCATTCCTCCTTAGTACCAATGTACCGCAAACACTTCACCATTCGATTTTTGAACAGCTTATAGTTTGCATCAAAGGTTCATCAATGATAATAGGATTAGCAAGTAAGCGATAAAGTGGATGGATTCTAAGGTTCCTTTGCGAACCCATGTGGTTTTGGGGTGCCGCTTCCCGAGCCATCAACATTCATTTTCCTTTCAACCCAACACCCTCTTCCTAGGGTTTGGTTGAACCTTTTGAGGACATCAGAGTCCGATGTCCCTTCAAACTTTTGTACATCCCTGTTTGCAATGTCTTCAACATAGCATTTTCATCAACAACGGGGTATCCTCCGCGAGGGGTTAGTACCACCGAGGTGAAGACAATGAAACGAAGCAAGGGAACATTCAAAAACAAATGTAGCATTATCACGCCAATGCATTTTAGACATGGTGGTTCAAATCCTTCCCGGCAGGCGATCTTTGGAGCACGTGACTATTCACCTGAAGATCTTCATGAGCCGCCTCAATTTTCAAGCTTTGTTTCCTTTGAAGATAATCATGGAGAGCTTTTCATAAGTAGTTGAGGGATTCATGATGACCTTCAAGTTCCCGTATTAGCATGAAGATTTTTATGTCATCAACTAAGGCGGAACGGTTTTTCAGCCCAACAGTCATCGCTTTTGTCTAACAGTTTTTGAGTATGTTCCATAGCCTTTTGTTGTTGTTGCAATTTTAGAAAGTGTTTTGTAGGGGTTTGGATTCACAATCGAGTCATCTTCACTTGAAGTTTGAAAGTAAGCATCCGTGATTTTACCTTGGCACCCGGCCATGAAGCAAGAGGGTGGGAGTAGGATCGCTTCGCCATTAGCTTAATTGGTGTGGAAGTCATTGTCTTCAATGTTGAAGATGGACTTGGCGACATAGGCTGGGCTAGACCGACTTCAACGCCAGGTCCCTGACTCCACCTCCGCCTCCTCCGGGCTCCTCCCAATCCATTTCCTTGCCAACAAAAGGGCGAGCCTTGCCGATGAGCTCTTCTTGTATGATGAAGACTTGGAAGAAGACTTAGAAGACTTTGAGGATTTCTTCTTCTTCTTGTCATCCAATCATATTCCTTGCTTTCTTCTTCTTCTTCTCATTGTCCCCGGGACACTCGGATATGTAGTGACCAGGTTTCTTGCACTTGTGGGGTTCTTTTTTGTGGTCATGGGTGGAAGCTTCATCATTCCTTGAGCTGGATCGTGAAGACTTTCTAAAGCCTTTCTTCTTAGTGAACCGAACTTCTTCACAAGCATAGCAAGTTCCTTTCCAATGTCTTGGATCTTTAGAACCCAATGATTCTTCTTGATGAGGAAACAATTTTTGCCTTGCGAGTTGCCATAGTTTGGGCCATAGATATCTTTTTCTCGGATAGTGAACTCATGTGTGTTGAGCCTCTCAAGTATATCGACGGATCGAGTGTTTGAAGTCGGGCGCTTGTATCATGAGGCCAAGGGTGTCAAAGGGCTGCGATCTCGAGTGTCTTGATGATTTCATGCTTGGTAATCTCGTGCCAAGGCTTGAAGTTCATTTGTGATGTCAGAGGCGATCAAACGTGGCTGACATTTTCATTTCGTTTCTTGAAGCGTTGAAGAGGTTTGAAGAACAGATTCTTTGATCTCCCGAGTTGAGGCCTTCGTTGACCTTGGATAGCCATCCCACTAGCCGCGTTCGAGCACTCACCGGCCAACCGCCCTTTGGTCGATGACCACAAATGATGTTCTTTAAGAGAGTCCATTGAATGGACTTTTGACATCGGGGGTGACACCTTCAGTTTTGGGAACGCCATTCTTGCGACATACCGAGGTCGACATCATGGCTTCAAGATGCATACATCTTATTCTTCCAAGGGATATTACCCATCGAACAGGGAAGCCGGAGACCTTGATTATCCCTAGTAATAGCTGAAACCCTGGTTAAACCAATCACACGAACAAGGAGTACCTTGCTCGATACCAATTGAAAGTGCTAGTATCGACTAGAGGGGGTGAATAGGGATTTTTTGAAAGTCTTCTAAACTCGAAGTTTAAGACAAACAAAGAAATGACCCAATTGTTATGCGCGGAAGATAACTACCCTAAGCAAGCCATAGTCAAGTATGCAATGATGTGAAATCGGACTATTAGTAGCTAGGTAGTAAGGATCAGATAGAAGATAATATGAAGCCAATCAACGAGTAGCAACAATGAAGTACGATACGATAGGCAATGACTTCACGAAGACAAACTTAAGTAAGGTTGGGAAGGGATATAAGAACCGATGCTTGTTGAAGACACGATTTGTTGGACCAGATCCATTTCGGAAACTTGCGTGGGTTAGGGGCTGAATTTAACTCAAGAGTGTCTTCACCTTATTCCCTTGAGCTAAGGACACCCACCTCGCCCAATCACTCGTAAGTCTTCAAGGAGACTTCCAAACCTTCACAGATTCATTCACCGGCAATCCACAATGACTCTTGGATGCTCGAACGCGATGCCTAACCGGTTGGAGGATTCACAGCCTCAAGTGTAATAAGTCTTAGTCACTGAGAAAGACTTTGATGCCTAACACTCTTGGCTCTAGGTGTTTGGGCTTTGTCCTCCAAGGTTTCTCTCTCAAATGCTTGAGGTGGGTTGCTCTCAAACACAAAAGCCGGGCACAAACTCGAAAGCAGCCACCAATTTATGGTGGGGGGTGAGCTATTTATAGCCACTAAACCCAACCTGATTTGTCCAAAATGACCCGGGTCACTAAGGCGACACGGTTCCAACGGTCGATTTCAACACAGCGAAACTTTACTTGGGCTAAAGCAAAGTTGACTCATCCACTTTGGATAAGGTTTGCTCTCATTGTCTTCGCCAAAGACATAGGATTTGAGTTGAGCATCACTACCCTGACTTAGTTCACTTGGACCCCACGACGGTGGTTCCTATGACTCAACAAAGAAGAAAAGGAAACAACGAAACCACGTTTGGCCCATAGTCTTCACACAATGTCTTCTCATGTCATAGTCTTCAATATGAATATCTTCTCCCACCATTGTCTTCAATGTCTTCATACATTTTAGGGGTCATCTGGGTAAACCGAATCAATGAGGGACACTACCGTATCCTGCACTCACAAACGCATTAGTCCTCAACCAACTTTGTCCAATACTCCAAAACCAACTAGGGGTGGAACTAGATGCACTTACAATATGCATATCCGGGACTTTGGGGCTATGAAGATACAAGATAGAAGACTTGCCTGTGTCCCGATGGGACTCTCCTTTTGCGGGAAGGCAAGCTTCATTAGGATTGAAGATTCCTTCCTCTATAACCGACCGGTAACCCTAGCCCCTCGGTGTCTATATAAACCGGGCGTTTAGTCCATAGGACAAGGACAATCATAATCATAGGCTAGCTTCTAGGTTTAGCCCACGATCTCTTAGATCAACTCTTGTAATACCATATAATCAAGATCAATCAAGAAGGAACTAGGGTATTACCTCCATCAAGAGGGCCCAAACCGGTAAAAATGTGTCCCCCCCCTCTTACCATTAGCCTTAGCGGACGGGACCCCTACCGAGATCCGCGGTTTTGACACCGACAAATGCCTCGTGGTGTTGATATGCAATGAATCAAGAGTGACATGTATGAAAGAATTATGAAGGTGGCCTTGCCACAAATACAATGTGAACTACATGATCATGCAAAAGCAATATGACAATGATGGAGCGTGTCATAGTAAACGGAACGCTGGAAAGTTGCATGGCAATATAGCTCAGAATGGCCATGGAAATGCCATAATAGGTAGATATGGTGGCTGTTTTAGGAAGGTAAATGATGGGTGTATAATTCAAAAGTTCGACATAAGAGGGCTAGCAATGGTGGAAGTGTGAGAGTGATAATCCATGGACTCAATTAGTCATAAAGAAAAGTTTATTAGCCCTCAAGCAAAGTACTACTCGATGCTCCTATGGGAAGGGTTGGTAGGAGTTAACCATCGGGATCCCACCACCACACATAAGCAAGGCAATCAAAAGAGCACCCCATGCAACAAATTTCTTACACAACTTTACCATAGGCATCTAGGACTTGCCAACTTTAACACAAGTATTTTCAATTTCATAATCACCCCACTAGCATGACTCTAACATTACCACCTTTTATATCTCAAAACATTTATCAAGTATCAAATTGTTCATAGTGTTTAATGCACTTTCTATGATAGTTTTTATTATACCCAACTTGGATGCCCATCATTCTAGGACCAACTTTATAACCATAACAAATACCATGCTGTTCTAAGAGACTCTCAAAATAATATAAGTGAAGCATGAGAGGTCAATAATATCTACAAAATAAAGCCACCAACGTGTTTCAAAAAGATATAAGTGAAGCACTAGAGCAAAATTGCCTTGCTCAAAAGATAAAGTGAAGCACATAGAGTATTCTAATAAAATCCAATCATGTGTGTCTCTCCCAAAAGGTGTGTACAGCAAGGATGATTGTGGTAAACTAAAAATCAAAGACTCATATCATACAAGCGCCCAAGCAAAACACATATCATGTTAATAAAAATATAGCTCCAAGTAAAGTTCCGAAGACGAAGAAAAGAGGGATGCCTTGGCATCCCCAAGCTTAGGATTTTGGTTGTCCTTGCATTATCTTGGGGTCAGTCATCCCCAAGCTTAGGATCTTGCCACCCTTATTCCATAGTCCATCAAATCTTTACCCAAAACTTGAAAACTTCACAACACAAAACTAAACGAAATCTCATAAGTCTTAGTGCAAGAAAGAAAACCACCACTTAATCTGTAATGAACTCATTCTTTATTTATATTGGTGTTAAAACTACTGATTCCAACTTCTATGGTTCTACCCCGATACAGCCATAGACTCATCAAAATAAGCAAACAACACATGAAAAACAGAATCTCAAAAACAGAATAATCTGAAAATCGAACTTTCAATACTTATGGAACTCTAAAAATCCTACCAAAATAAGAAGTCCGGGAAATTTATCTATTTGTCTATGCAGGAATAATCAACTGAAAATCATGTTTTGATTTATTAAAATTATTCGCGCAAAAGTTTCGCCAAAGAATCAAATTAACTATCACCGTAGGTTATCCTATAGGTTCTACTTGGCACAAACACTAATTAAAACATAAAACCACCTAAACAGAATCTAGATGATTTATTTATTACTGAAAAGAAGCAAAAAGCAAGGAAAAAAATAAAATTGGGTTGCCTCCCAAAAGCGCTATCGTTAACCCTAGCTTGGCATAAAAGCGAAATAGATCTAGGTATTGCCATCTTTGGTATCCAACACTTGAATAGAACACTTATAACCCTTAGGAGTTTTTTATTTTTAGTAATTATTAAACTCCTAGGCAAGAAATCAAGAGATTCGTTGTAGCAAAATGTTCCTTAATGAAAGTGAAAAGTTGTGATGAACACTTATTGATTTGAGATCCGATTTTCCTTACTAGAAGATTCACCCTTATTTTTAGGAACATACATTAATTTGGAAATTTTGGTAGGAGGATTTGGAGTATTTTTCACGGATGAAAAGGCAGCCCTAAGTTGGTCATAATATCCTTAAGTTTACGATTCTTGTAGAATCTTGATCTATTCTTTTTAACTATAGGTTCTTTATCCTTAAAACTTTTCGAGTTACTCCAACCTTAAATCCATATTGGGTAATTTGATTGTGATCTTTTTTCCAAATTTTCAATTAACTCAAAAGTGGCAACTTTATTTTCAATAATTTCAAGTCTTTGCATCACATGTTCTAGAGTTAGGACAATTCCATTAACCAAGAGGGTGGTGGACCAAACAAATCTAACATATCATTATAAGCATCAAAAGGTGGCTGAAATTCTCCGTAATGGCATCAAGAATACATATATACCAAGGCGTAATGCCTACATAAAAGTTGAAGAAGAAGAAGTAGATTGCTTCCTAGTAGATCAATTTTGAGCATTGCAAATTCTATGCCAAGCATGTTTTAGATTTTTCCTCCCTTTGTTTAAAATTAAGAACTTCATGATCGGGATACTAACAATGAGAGGAGGACTAGCCATGATGCCGGCCGAAGAAAAAGGGCGAACAAAAAAGAGGGCAATAAAACGGCAAGGGTGAAGTGGGGAGAGGAAAACGAGAGGCAAATGGCAAATAATGTAATGCAAGGGATATGGGTTTGTCATGGGTACTTGGTATGTCTTGACTTGAGTGAAGACCTCCCCCGCCGAAATCCTTCTTGCTACCTTTGAGCACTATGTTGGTTTTCCTTGAAGAGGAAAGGGTGATGCAAAAGTAGCGTAAGTATTTCCTCGTTTTTGAGAACAAATGTATCAATCCAAAGGAGGCTCCACCCCCCTCGACTCAACAAAAGAAAATAACCTCAAAACCAACGTGATAAAGGGGTTGTCAATCCCTTCATGGCCACTTGCAAAAGTGAGATCGATAGAGATAATAAGATATAAATATTTTTGGTATTTTTATGATATAGATTAAAAGTAAAGATTGCAAAATAAAGTAGATGGGAAACTTATATGATGGAAGATAGACCCAAAGGGGAGGTTTCACTAGTGGCTTCTCTCAAGATAGCATAAGTATTATGGGGAACAAATTATTGTTGAGCAATTGATAGAAAAGTGCATAGTTATGAGAATATCTAGTCATGATCATGTATATAGGCATCACGTCCAAAGTAGACCAAATAATTCGCATCTACTACTATTACTCCCACATCAACCGCTATCCGATGCATCTAGAGTATTAAGTTCATAAGAAAGAGTAATGCATTAGGCAAGATGACATGATGTAGATGGATAAACTCAAGCAATATGATATAAACCCCACCTTTTTATCCTCGATGGCAACAATACAATACATGCCTTTGCCCTTCGCACTTGGAAAGGACCGGAAGATTGAACCCAAAGCTAATCCCTTCTCCCATTGCAAGAAAGATCAAACTAGTAGGCCAAACCAAAGTGATAATTCAAAGAGACTTGCAAAGATAACAAATCATACATAAGATAATTAGAGGAGATTCAAATATTTTCATAGATAAACTTGATCATAAACCCACAATTCATCGGATCTCAACAAACGCAGCAAAAAGAGTTACATTGAATAGATCTCCAAGAAGATCGAGGAGAACTTTGTATTGAGATTCAAAAAGAGAAGAAGCCATCTAGCTAATAACTATGGACCCGGGTCGGGTAAACACTCACAACTCATCGGGAGGCCTTGGCGATGATGTAGAGGCCCTCCGGATCGATTTTCCCCTGGCCCAAAGGGTCCAAGATGGGATTTCACGCAGAGTTACGGGGTGGAAATAGGTTTTCATTGTGCTCCCGATGTTTTCATGCAAGTATATATAGGCAAAAAGTCGTGGAGCCACGGGGCCCACAGGGGGGCGCCCCCCCCTAGGGCACCCGCACCCTTGTGGCCCCTGCGATTTTGCGCCCCCAAGTCTCCTGGATTTGTTTGTTCCAAAAAGATCTCTCCCGGTTTCATTCCTTTGACTGTTGATATTCATTTTCTTAAACCAAAATAGGCAAAAACAGCAACCCGGGCCTCCGGTTAGTAGGTTAGTCCCAAAATGATGTAAAAGTGTAAAGTAAAGTCCATAAACATCCAAAACAGGTAATATAATAGCATGGAACAATCAAAGTTATAGATACGTTTTAGCGATCAATCACACAAAAGTATTTAATCATGCACAACCCCGGACAAGCCAAGCAATTGTTTCATACTTTTGATGTTCTCAAACCTTTTCAATATTCAC
The DNA here is from genome assembly GCA_021437245.1 of Aegilops speltoides. Lineage (NCBI taxonomy): Eukaryota > Viridiplantae > Streptophyta > Magnoliopsida > Poales > Poaceae > Aegilops > Aegilops speltoides. The sequence goes on along the minus strand of CM038147.1, from coordinate 418,606,030 downwards.
GAATACATGAGGGTAAGCCATGGACATAGCACTATAGGTGGAATAGAATGGGGTTGGAGAAGACAAAAGGAAAGATAGTATCACATCAACTAGGCTTATCAACGGGTTATGTAGATGCCCATCAATAGATATCAATTGGTGAGTAGGGATTGCCATGCAAAGGACTAGAGCTATAAAAAAGCTCAACAAAAAAACTAAGGGGTGTGCATCCAACTTGCTTGCTCATGAAGACCTAGGGCACTTTGAGGAAGCCCATCATTGGAACATACAAGCCAAGTTCTATAATGAAAAATCGCACTAGTATATGAAATTGTCAACATAGGAGTCTCTCTATCATGAAGATCATGGTGCTACTTTGAATCACAAGTGTGGAAAAAGGATATTAGCATTGCCACTTCTCTCTTTTTCTCTCATCATTTTTTTTATTTGGGCCTTTTCTCTTTTTTTTATGGCCTCTTTTTCTTCTTCTTTTTATTTAGTCCGGAGTCTCATCCCTACTTGTGGGGGAATCATAGTCTCCATCATCCTTTCCTCCCGGACAATGCTCTAATAATGAAGATCATCACACTTTTATTTACTTACAACTCAAAATTACAACTCAATCGAGAACAAAATATGACTTATGTGCATCTCCGAAAGATGTCAATGATTCAAGAAACATGTATGAAAAATTATGAACAGTGGCTTTTCCACAAATCGATGTCAACTACATGATCATGCAAGGCAATATGACAATGATGGGCGGTCATAATAAAGAACGGTGGAAAGCTGCATGGCAATATATCTCGAATGGCTATGGAAATTGCATAATAGGTAGGTATGGTGGCTGTTTTTGAGGAAGGTATATTGGGGGTGTATGGTCCCTAAAGTTCGCGGTACTAGAGGCTACAATGGTGGAAGGGTGAGAGGCGATAATCCATGGACTCAACATTAGTCATAAAGAACTCACATACTTATTACAAAAATCTATTAGTTATCAAAATTAAGTACTACGCATGCTCCTAGGGGATAGATTAGTAGGAAAAGACCATCGCCGCCCACCGCCCTCATAAGGAAGACAATCAATAAATAAATCATGCTCAAACTTCATCACATAACGGTTCACCATAATGCATGCTATGGGAATCACAAACTTTAACACAAGTATCTCTCAAATTCACAACTCTCTACTAGCATGACTCTAATATCACCATCTTCATATCTCAAAAAATATAAAGAATCAAACTTTCATAGTATTCAATGCACTTTATTTGAAAGTTTTATTATACTCATCTTGGATGCCCATCATATTAGGACTAATTTTATAACCAAAGTATATTACCATGCTGTTCTAAAATACTCTCAAAATAATATAAGTGAAGCATGATAGATCAACAATTTTATAAAATAAAACCAAACCGTGTTTCAAAAGATATAGGTGAAGCACTAGAGCAATATTGTCTAGCTCAAAAGGTATAAGTGAAGCACATAGAGTATTCTAATAAATCAAGATTCATGTGTGTCTCTCCCAAAAGGTGTGTACAGCAAGGATGATTGTGGTAAACTAAAAGCAAAGACTCAAAGCGCCCAAGCAAAACACATATCATGTGGTGAATAAAATATAGCCTCAAGTAAAGTTACCGGTAGAACAAAAGAGGGATGCCTTCGGGCATCCCCAAGCAGGTTTTGGTTGTCCTTGAATTTACCTTGGGGTGCCCATCCCCAAGCAGGCTCTACCAATTCTTATTCCAAAATCCATCATATTTTACCCAAAACTTGAAAACTGCACAACACAAAACTTAAAAAAAATCTCATGAGTCGTTAGTATAAGAAAATAAACCACCACTTTAATGTACTGTAATGAACTCAATCTTTATTTATATTGGTGTTAAACCTACTGTATTCCAACTTTCTATGGTTCATACCCTATATACTAGCCATAGATGCATCAAAATAAGCAAACAACACCAAAAACAGAATCTGTCAAAAAAAACGTTGTAGCAATCTGTAAGTCGGAATACTTATGGAACTCTACAAATCCTACCAAAATAGGAAGTCCTGGGAAATTTGTCTATTGATCTACATAAAAAGAATCAACACAAAAGAACGTTTCTGTGAATTACTAAAATTATTTTTTTGGAAGTTTCTGTTTTTTAGCAGAATCAAATTAACTATCACCGTAAGTTATCCTATAGGTTCTAACAAACACTAATTAAAACATAAAAACACATCTAAACAGAAGGTATATGAAATATTTATTACTAAACAAAGAAAAAAATACAATTGTTGCCTCCAATTAGGCTTATCGTTAACGCCCCTAGCTAGGCATAAAATCGAGGATATATCTATGTAGTGCCATCTTTGGCACTCAATTCATAATGCCGATGATAGATTCATAAAATTTAACTTTCTTTCTTGAAAGTGCTCCATGCCTTTCCTTAATGGAAATTGGAATCTAATATTCCTTCCTTCATATCAATAATCGCACCAATCGTCTAAGGAAAGGTCACCAAGAATAATAGGACAAGAAAGATTGCAATCTATGTCAAGAACGATAAAATCTACGACATAATTCCTATTCCAACAAAAAAACATCATTGATCCTTCCCATACTTCTTAATGGTGGAATCCATAAGGTGCAAATTTAAAGAGTAATCGCCAAGATCATGGAAACCTAGAATATCACATAAAGTTTTGAATCGGGAAACACTTGCACCCAAATTACATAAAGCATAGCACTCATGATCTTTAATTTTAATCTTTATAGTAGGTTCCCCTCATCATAAAGTTTTCTAGGTATAGAAACTTCCAAATTAAGTTTTTCATCATAAGATTGCATCAAGGCATCAACAATATGTTTGGTAAAAGCTTTATTTTGACTATAAGCATGAGGAGAATTCAACATGGATTGCAACAAGGAAATACAATCTACTAAAGAACAATTATCATAATTAAATTCCTTGAAATCCAAGATAGTGGGTGTCGGTGTCAAACCGCGGATCTCGGTAGGGGGTCCCAACTGGCTTCTAGGCGGATGGTAACGAGACAAGGGACACGATGTTTTACCCGGTTGCCCTCTTGATGGAGATAAAACCCACGCCCCGCTTGATTAATATTGATGATATGGGTAGTACAAGAGTGGATCTACCCAAGATCAAAGGCTAAACCCCAAGAGCTAGCCTATGGTATGATTGTTTTATGTATGTTTCCCGGACTAAAGCCCTCCGGGTTTATATAGAACCAGGAGGCTAGGTTAACAAGTCGGTTACAATGGTAGGAGATCTACATATCCATATTGCCAAGCTTGCCTTCCACGCCAAGGAAAGTCCCATCCCGGACAGGCGGAGTCTTCAATCTTGTATCCGTAGTCTTGGAGTCCGGCGGATAATGATAGTCCGCCGTCGACACCCCTATCCAGACTTCGGTTCCCCCAAACCAGCTTCAATGCGATAAGTCCAGGGTTTATAGTCTTGCTGAAGGCGGTTCTCCTTCAAATTACATGTACCGCAACAGGTCCGCTTCATCTTGAATTTGTTTTCGGCTTCTAGAAATAATGGCCCTCTTCCACGCGCCGCAAAAGCCGGGTATTTTATTTCACCCCAAATCGGCGAAGTCGTCCGCCTATAAAAGAGGCAAGAATCCAGATCCAAACCCACCGCCCTCCCTAATACTCCATCGGTTTGACCTAGAAATCCATTCCATCATGGATGGCGCCTTTTCCGGCCCCACCCAGGGGTTGGAGGAGGTGCTCTATTTCGCCCGAGCTAGTGAAGCTCCAAAGGGGGATTTATCCTCCGGCCCATGGTCCCAAACGGTGGAGGTTACTTATCAAGGGGGAGGCGAGGACACCCAAGCCCCAATAAGGGGGCGGTATGCTTTGTCCCTTATCCGATAAGGGGACTCGGTTTCCAATACATCCGTCCTGCTCCTGGTTCTCGGGACTCGCCCACCACCTCCACCCGCCCGTCCTGATATCGGGCTCGAGCTCTTGTGAGCTATTCCGGCATCGAGCCCCATTTTGCATTTGGAAGAGGCTGTTTTGTCGACCGTTCCAAGCGGTCCAATATCAAGTGGGCGGTGCCAAATATGGCATCCCGGGACCGGATATAGGGTACTCCCAAGAAGGGTCCAAGCGGCCCTTGGGTGGTTTTATAAGGAGACCCCCGCTCACCCGATCGCCCCGGAGTTTAATCGCCCCTTGGAAACGCCCACCCAGACCCCGAGAGGAAGACAAGGCGCCCATTACTTGATGGGCCGGATAAGATTAATGGCCCATTCCCTTGACCATGATCGACATGGCGACATGCATCAAGCAGGTACACCATTGCTCAGAGGCCACCCCATGTGGGATTTCAACGGGGCGATGCGCACGCCGGGGCCGGATTCCCGAATCCGTGGAGATCCCGGCCCCTGAAAGGGGGAAGGAGGACTTCCAACGAACCCTTTGAACGGGTTTTCCATGATCAACCCTAGAGGATGGGTAAGGAACACCTTGAAGGGCTCAACCCATGCTTTCGTTTAAGCTTACATTATGTCTTGGGCGGATCTCGCCGGAGTGGAGGACATGGTGAGTCCTGCCCGCCCCGAGGATCCGAGGATCCTGATCCGCCTCCAAGAGGACTCGACATCGGGTGGAGCTGATCAACGGGTGTTTCACCACCATCATAGACAATGCTTTGTGCCATTCCGACTACCCCGACTAAGTCCGCTTCGTGACCGTGACAATCCGGACACCATTATCTCTTCCTCCCGTTTTAACCTTCCGGAACGATGGTATTTTAAAGTTTTCCAAAGCCCCAGCCCGGGGCAAGGGCCAGTGACGAGAGGAAAGGGGTGTGGGACGGAAACGCCGCCACAAATTATAGCTCGATTTGAATTTTGAGCAACGTAGGAAATGCCTAATGCTCAAGATTTTTAGGAAAAAAGCGCCGCCCGCGCAAGCGCGGAATTGCCGATCCGACCAACACCGCCAGGCCGCCCCCCGATGGGGAGGCAAGCGAAGGCGGCCGGATCCTTCGCAATGGAGGATCCGGGTGTCCGCCACCAAGTCGAGGTGGGGATGAACCACGGGCGCCCGCAAGTTTCCGGGCGGGTTTTGTTCCCCGAGGCATTGGATGCCTTTAACGAGGGGCGCATATCCGCCCGCCAAAATGGTTTTACCGAGCCCGGGCGATGTGAAAGACACCGGTAAGGGAATTTCAATGGTTGTATATACCAGGCCCCCGAGACTTAAAGTAGTTATCCAACTGATTTAAGGATCATTTGAAAATCGGACGGGAAAACGCCATTGTCTCGGGATGCAAGATTGCAAGGCCCAACTTGAGGCGATTTTCCCCGGGAGGAGCGGAAAGACCCCTCCGGTAACACATTTTATTAATAAATATAACGCCGCGGCATGCGGAGTCTTAATGACATTGAGTCCCGGACAAGATCCGGACAAGCAAGATTCTCCCGCTATAGGCGGGAGAGTGTCAATAGGGTTCAGCGAAAGGAACAAGCTCTAGGATGCCAAGCCAAGCTGGAGAAGGCTGGGTGCTCAGCCAGCTGTCCACCAAAGGAGAATCGCCTTAGTCGCGCATTTATAGTAGGTTGGCGAACTTTTTGAAAAGAAGAGTTAGAGGAATATTTTACATTATATGTCTTGTAGGTATACTCACGGGTGCCCGCAGAGGAGATGCCCATATCAATGGGTTATCGACTTTAATCTATTTGAACGAAGTTGAGAATGGCGGCGCGTTGGTTTTATGGCCAGCCTTCCCCTACCCAGGGCCTCGGGGCTTGAAGCGCAGAGGGGAGACTTGTGGAAATTTCGACTTAAGGTGCCGGAGGCTTGGGCCATGGTGAAGACGTACAAAAGGCGGATCCCAACCACATGGCGGTTGGACCTGGGGCCCGACAAGAGATCCTGTGAGTTTAGTATAAAAGTAGAGTTGGTCCAAATTTTCCCAACGGGATAAACTAGACAACCTGTTAGATGGGATTGAGGAGGAATACAATCAAAATTTGACAATGTAGGTTATCCTTTAAAACATGTGAAATGCCTTCTAGCCGGATTGTAGATCGTTGTCTTTGCCGATTTTCGCTTCAACCTCGACCCTAGAGTCCGGGTATCCTATCTTTGGTTAAGAAACAAGGGTATGCATGGAGACCGCGGGGGTCATTAGTGCTTTATCGAAAGTGCCCAACTAGTTATGTTATATTACATGGTTAGTAAGAAATATCTTCCGGAAAATAGTTCCCTAGGGTTCTTTCCGGGAGGCATGCCCAAAGTGATGTCCGACCAAAAGGAAAAACATCGGTGGCAAATAGTCAAATAGGTAAAAATCATCTTTTAGGTCACCGAAATATTCCCTAAAACGCTTAGCTGCTTCACCCACCAGGTACACATCCGGACCGCAAAAATCGCGGGTGCTCCTTTTCCAGCCAACGGGCGAGGGTAAGCCGAGCCACAACCCAGCTTCCAAAACTTAAGTCATATCGATGCATATAATGGCGAAAAGGTACATGTGGAAGCTTGAACATTGTGGGTATGAAACCCGTAATTGAGCTCAAAGGGCCCCGAATAATGAGCGGGTTGCACATCCGGATGCAAAAAAATGCAAAAAAGGGCCCATAAGGGCTTTTAGATAAAAAGGCATAAAAAAGAAAGAAAGACAAAGTGTAAAAGTTTGAATAAGGCGAACTTAGTCCGGCCTAGGCGAGAATCGGGGGGGCTCGTCCATGGGTTGCCGAGTCGGTTTCCGATGCATTTCAGCGGATGCCCCGGGGACTTGATCGAAATGAAGGACCCTCCCATTTGGGCGGGCCTTTTTCTTGTCCCAAAGCGAGAACTAGTTAACGTGTAAGTCTTGGCCCGATTCTCTTTGATATCTTTGGGCCCGCCCGATTAAATCGGCGGCCTTGCGCGCCACGTCTTCCTCCAATGTGTCCAGCTGTCCCGCCGATCAAGCTCGCCTTCTTTCCTCATACATGCCTCGAGGTGAGTCATGAATAATGTCCGGCAAGACGTCTCCCGATACCATAAAAAATGGTGTGAACCGTATCGGTTGGCGTTGTCCGCAGCCCCCGACTACGGGTCGAGCCCTCGACCCATTTGTGTCGGTTTAGTAAGTGACCTCACTAACTGGGTTTAATGCCGCCATTATTAGACCATTTGCTCTTTCCACTTGACCGTTGGTTTGAGGGTGATAAACCAAGCGTGTCGAGCTTGATGCCCATATTTTTGCACCATGACTTAACCTCGCGGATGTAAGTTGTGCGTTGCGGTGATGATCTTGGGGACTCGAACGGTGTACCACCCCGATATAAAGTCTATCATGGTCCGATCGCGTTTTAGGTTTGGCCTCTATCCATTTGGTGAATTTATCCACCATGACCAATAGGTACCTTTTGCTTGTGGGTTTCTTTAAGGGTCCAACCATGTCAAGCCCCGACCAAACGCCGTTGGGTATGGTTTTGAGGGCGGGGGTGGATATGGCTCGATTAGCAAAGGTGACAACCAACGACGCCGACCAAGTCTTTGCGTTCGGGCCGCCGGCCAATAAAATCCTGCGGAATGCCTTTCCTACAAGGGCCCGGCTGCGGTGTCCCCTAGTCCCGCATGAATTTCAGCCGAGGTTTGCCCCTTTCTTGGAATACCCTCAAGGACTCCGTTTTTCTTATAAAGTTCTCCTCATGGACCTTGTAGGCCTTGATCCGGACTATGGGGCCTCATTTTGGTCTTGGAAGTTCCCGCCAAGTAAGTAGGCTAGAAAGGTTCTCCCGGCGACTGCCATTATGCGGGGTGAGGATGTTATGTCATCTCCCAATCACCGTTGGTGCGGTTTTGTTTGTCACCGCTCCTCTTCCCATATCGGATGGCTTGAAGAGCCATTCCGAAGATATTAGAGGGATCCTTTCGCCGGGCGACGTCGACCGCTTGGTTATTATCTCGAGCTATGTGATGGAATTTTCCCCTTCAAAGAAATGACATTTTAGGACAGCTTGAATGTTGCCATTTTCGATCCTTGGCCAAAGTCTCCGTTATTTGGGATATTGCAAGGTTAATCCCCCACACCTCCGCGGAATGCCCATGGAGCGCCATCCGGAGACCATGTAACGGCCTCGATTGCCGCGTTTTGGAGTCCGTACATTATTTGAATCGTCGTAATCTCCGGTTGGGGCGCCAAGCAGCCCCCACCGCCAACATTTTGGAGCCCAAATGCATAGTCCGGGTTAGTATCGCCGATTTTAGGGAGTTGCCATTCCGCACGGTCAGCCAACTTGGACTTTATGGCTCGCCGAGGTTTTAAGTTATGTGAATGGTAAGAGCGAATGGCCCATTTTGCAATCCCCGCCGTTTGGCGTTATTTATAATGTCATTGAGTGGTACTTAGAGGCCCTTTATCAACACTCTTGAAAGTAGTGCGACTGGGCGCCATGAACCCGATATGCTATCTTCCGAAGGGGGTAACGGATTTGGGGGGTTAACACGGATCCATAATACATGGTTTTTGAAGAGGGAATTTATGCCCATCTCCACTTCGAGACGAGGACCCGCCTTTACTTGATGCGCGGGGAATAACAACATTGGTTGCCCAAGTGGGCCAGCCGACCGGTTTGTTGCCAATATGGCCTTTATTTCTTCAAGTCCGCGGCGGATCCGCCCACCAAAGTGTTGGCCCGAGGGGCGATAGAGGGAACGTTTTCCCAGCGGAGATAAGCGCTTAAGGCTGCCCGATCCCGTTATTTTTGTATTTGTTTGAGGTCTTTTGAATATCCAATGGGAGATCGGTTTTAGCAATTTGCTTCAATTCCTCTACGGATACAATGAAGCCCAATTTTTGTCGCCAAAACATTTTTGGATTATTTTGATGTCATATGCCCGAGGTTGTCGAATGTGAGCCTCAAATCGCCTACTAGAGTTTCGCGTTTTTTTTTGGACACATCGTCGATGCCTCAGTTTTGCCGATCCGGGTGGCCGAATGTTTGAACTGGGGGATATTTGCGCCGCGTTTTAAGTCCGGGGCATCGGTTGAAGCAGAGGTCCATATGGGTGATGAATGTGCGGCGGTTCCTTCCCCATCTTGATTTGATGATAGCCGGTTCGCCGGAAGCCCAAAATCGGGTTTGTAGCATCGATAATTTGATCGAGGGGAGAGGAAATGATCCTTGGGCAAGCCTTATTGAGGTCTTTAAAATTGACCGAGGCCGGGATTTATCCTTCTTGGTACCCACCAGTTTGCAGCCGTCCGGATGTTTGATATCTCTAATGAATCCGCCCAATAGTTTGGCTAGTCTTCTCCCATCCCGCTTTTGGGTTGAAAATCGTCAAGAGCCTGTTGAGCTTAAACTTTTTAGGATGTTTAGGTTTTTCGCCAACTCGGGGATTCCGGCATGTCCGGGATGCCAAAGAAGATATCCCAATTTTCCGGGAATTCGCGGGCGGCGCCTTTGGGGTTCAATTGTCCCGAGGAGGGTTTTGTTGGGTCCATTGATGGACCTGAATTTTTTATCTCATCTGCTGGTTTGAAGGAGGTGGACTTGGATCTTTTATCGAGTATCACATCGCCTGTCACCGAGGGCCGGGGGTGAGTTCTTCCCGCTAAGGCGGGATAGTGCCTCGAGGGCTAGTGCGGTTTTGTTTTCGGGCCGGTGCTATGTCCGGATCACTAGCGGAGTGATTATTCCACCGCCGCATTTTGAGCTTCATGTACCGTAATGAGGTATTGCTTGAAAAATTGTGAATGCCTTCGCCCCAATATGGCGGATACCCGCTGAACCGCACCACCGAACGTGACTTCCGGATCTGAATTGTCCGGAGGCCCTACCACATCAAAGGGATTTTTCCCAGCGCTTCCCGCAGGGATTATTCCTCTTTTCCGCTTCCCAAACGGCTCCAATCGATTTCCATTTTTGGAGTTTCTCAAATGAGGTTTAGTCCCGCCGCCATCCATGAGGACTTTTGTCCCAAAGCCGCCCACTATGGGACTAAGTACCGCGGGGAGCTCGTTGTTAATTTAGGCTCCGGGCGTTGGGTAATAGCTTGTCGCCCATGGTTTTGTTGCTACTTGGTAGACTTGGAAGTTTTGGATTGTTCCCGTATTGTTTGATCGAAGGTCTCAAATTTGATACCGTTTGGTTTGTTGGAGTGGTTTCGAGCTAGAAGCTCTTCCCACTTTTGGCCACCCCGAATATCCAACATGCTCGGTTATGTGTTGGGCGGCTCCTCAATATGAAGCTTACATGGTCCATTGAGCCATCCCTCCGACGGTTCCTTTTCCCTTATTGGGTTTTGTTTTTCGTTTTGCATCCGGGGCCCGGTGTAAAGGCGCCCTTTTGCTGGATGGGTTTGAGGCCGATTATCCCAAAATTGATTTTCGGTTTTCCAAGTTCCATCGCCGATTTTGATTTGGATGCCGTCGGGAACCGAATTTTGGGCTACCGAGCCTTGTCCGGCGTATTGGAAGATTGATATTGCTTTTTCCTCCCTCTTTATCCCGCCATAACCGAGGAATCCCCAAGGTGATGTCTGGGAGCCCTTGCCGATAGAGATAGATTATATGCCGGGCGGTGGGGGCGAAAATCCGGATCCCCTCCCATCTTGGGGCTCAAAAGGGGTTTAATTGAAGTTTGGCTTGGACACACCCAAAGAAGTCCGGCAATGCATGATTTTAAGCTCAATGCTCGATCAAGTCCGTCCCTGGGAATCCAGATGGAGGGTTGGGAATCCGACATGAATCATTTTAACACGGAAAGAGTTGCCGTTGTCCTCCACCCGCGATGTGGTGGGTGGCCTAGGGGAGTTAATCTCTCTGATTGGTTTTAAGCCCAACTGTTGTAGTCCGAAATCGGGCGGTCGGTCCAAGAGCTTATTAACAAAGAGCTCTATTGGGTCCAACTGTCGGCCTTTAGGGCTGGAAGTTGCTTTTCGACGCGAGGTCATTGTAAGCGGCCGGACGAGGTCATAAAAAACCACCAAGCCGGATAGTTTGGCCGGCCTAACCCCTTTAAAAACGCCGCTTTGAAGCGGGGAGGCATCCGCTTTCGGTGATGACCGAGGAACTCTCAATAAAGCACCAATGTCGTTCAAAACCGCGGATCTCGGTGGGGGTCCCTTTATGCGCCTAGGCGGATGGTAAGGAGACAAGGGAACGATTTTTACCGGTTGGGCCCTCTTGATGGAGGTAAAACCCACGCCCCGCTTGATTAATATTGATGATATTAGTACAAGAGTGGATCTACCACGAGATCAAGGAGGCTAAACCCTAAGAGCTAGCCTATGGTATGATTGTTGTAATGTATGGTCCCCGGATTAAAGCCCTCCGGTATATAGACACCGGGGAGGCTAGGGTTAACAGTCGGTTACAATGGTAGGAGATCTACATATCCGTTTGCGCTTGCCTTCCCGCCAAGGAAAGTCCCATCCGACAGGGCAGTCTTCAATCTTGTATCTTGTAGTCTTGGAGTCCGGGATAATGATAGTCCGCCGTCTGACACCCCCTAGTCCAGACTCCTCGGTTCAATGCTATTTAAAGTCCTGATCTCCAATCCCACTTTTACCTAATTTAGCATCAAGATCTAAAAACTCCAATCATTGGGGCCTTTTAACTAAAGTTGACTCATCTCTTCCCATCATTATTAAGATTCATATTGCAAAACAAGGTTTAATGGGACATATCAATAACTTTTAGATCTTCATCATTATTTTCATCTAATTTTTTCGGTTTGGCAGCCATCTTATGAAAGGTGGCTTGCTTATCGAAATTTGGGCTATCGATTTTCAAGCGGTAATTTGAGAATTCAAACCATAAAAGTCCTTAGACATATCATCAAGCTCTTTGATCATATACTCCATAAATCTTTTTTGTTCTTGCTTTTTCTAAAAAACTATTATGCTCAAATTTAAAGTCAGTCAATTCAATTCTTCCAACCTTCCAACCTTCTAAGATGAAGGTGGTGTTATTACAAAGCCATAAGAGCAAACAAGCACACAAGAAGACAAGGAGAAAGGAGATTGGGAAAGGAGGGCAATAAAACGGCAAGGGTGAAGTGGGGAGAGGAAAACGAGGCAAATGGCAAATAATGTAATGCAAGGAGATGAGTTTGTGATGGGTACTTGGTATGTCTTGACTTGAGCAAAGACCTCCCAAAGGCGCCGAAATCCTTCTTCTCGCCTTGAGCTTGCTTGGTTTTCCTTGAAGAGGAAATGGTGATGCACAAAGTAGCATAAGTATTTCGTTTTGAGAACCAAGGTATCAATCTAGTAGGAGGCCCTCAAAAGTCCCACGCCGCACAAACAAACAAGAACCTGCAACCTATGCAATAAAGGGGTTGTCAATCCCTTCACCACCACTTCAAGTGAGATCCGATAGAGATAAATGATAAGATAAATATTTTTGGTATTTTATGATATATATTGGAAAAGTAAAGATGCAAATAAAAGTAGATTGAAAACTTATATGATAAAAGATAGACCCGGGGCCAAGGTTTCACTAGTGGCTTTCCAAGATAGCATAAGTATTACAAAGGTGAACAAATTTGTGAGCAATTGATAAAAAGCAATAATTAGGATTATCTAGGCATGGTCATGTATATAGGCATCACGTCCATGACAAGTGACCACTTCTTGCATCTACTACTATTACTCCACACATGAATCAACATGCATCTAGAGTATTAAGTTCATAAAAAAGAGTAACACATTAAGAAAGATGGCATGATGTAGAGGGATAAATTCATGCAATATGATATAAACCCCATCTTTTTATCCTCGAAACAACAATACAACCGGCCTTGCGCCCTTACACCGAAAGGACCCAAGATTGAACCCAAAGCTAAGCACTTCTCCCATGCAAGAAAGAGCAATCTATAGGCCAAATCAAACGATAATTAAGAGACTTGCAAAGATAACTTAATCACAAAAAAGAATTCAGAGGAGATTCAAATATTTCTCATCAATAAACTTGATATTAAACCCACAACATCGGATCTCGACAAACACACCCAAAAAGAGTTACATCGAATAGATCTCCAAAGAAGATCGAGGAGAACTTTGTATTGAGATTCAAAAAGAGAAGAAGCCATCTAGCTAATAACTATGGACCCAAGATTGTGATAAACTACTCACAACTCATCAAGGGCCTTGGAGATGATGTAGAGGCCTTCCGTGGTCGATTCCCTCCGGACACCGTGAAGGCTCCAAGATGGGATCTCACATTAAGGTTCCGGGAAAATATTTTGTGGTGCCTCGATGGTTTTGGGGAGGGTATATATAGGAGGAAGAAGTAGGTCGGGGCCCGATGGGCCCACGATGGGGGGGCGCCCCACCCAAAGGGGGGCGGCACCCTTTGGCCCCTTTTTGTTGCCCCCCAAGTCCCTAGATCATGTTTGTTCCAAAAAGATCGCTCCAAGGTTTATTTGGGACCCGTAAAAAAATGGCAAAAATAAAAGCGAAAAGGCCCGGGTTTAGTTTTCCCCTTTAAAATTGAAACCAAAACACCAAAGGGGAAATTTTAGATTTTCCCCGAAAAAAAGGCCTAAAAAGGGCAAAAGGAAGGGGAAGGGAAAAAAAGGGAAACAAAAAAAAGGGGATTTTGGGGGGGGGAAAAATAAACGGGGAAAAAAGGGGGGGAAAAAGGGAAGGGGGAAAAAAAGAATAAGGGAATGGGTTTGTCTGGGTTTGGATGTTTCTTAGGAAGCTCCCCCGCCCCAAATCCTTTTTACCTTTAGACAGTTGGTTTTTAAGGGGGTATCCGTGCAAGTATTTCCCCGTTTTGAGAAAAAGTATAAAATTTTGGGGGTTTTTTGATAAAAAAAAAAAATAACCCAAAAAAGGGTGAAAAGGGGGTTTCAATTTTTAAAGGTTGAAAAAAGGGTGAAAAAATTTTTTAAGAAATTTAAGATAAAAAGGTTTTATGGTTTTGATTAGAAAATAAATTGCAAATTATTTAATTTAAAAATAATTAAAATATTAGAAAAATTTATAAAATTTTAAATAGCAAATAATTGAAATATTTTAAAACAAAATTAAAATTTTTCTGAAAAATAATCTTTGTCTTGGGAAATTAAAAAAACCCCAAAAAACCCTTTCTGATATAAAAGTTAAAGTAAAGCCCATAAACATCCAAAACGGGTAATATAATAGCATGGAACAATCAAAAATTATAGATACGTTGGACACGTATCAATAAGCTCCATGAGACGCCTCACCGAAGCTTATCAACGCGAGGTTGATCATGCCGCCCGCACGCCGCTCCGGGCGACCAGCCGATTCGCATCAAGATATGCTGTGCGCCATCGCCAAGATGTTGGGTGCTCGACCCACCACGCCACGCCACTCGAGAACCTCGCATCGCCTGTGTGGCGTAGACGAATCGAAGGGTGAAGGCGACGAGATTCACTACATGACCAGACACGTCCAGCAGCTCATCGACGCCGCAGTATCGAGATAGGGCCGCCAGAGTCCTCCCCACACCGAGAGCACGACAGACTTCCGACACCGACTATAGGCGGTGCCCACGAGAAAAAAGACAAGGAGTCGACTGCTAGCCACAGTCGGACGTGCCTCACCATCGAGCACGACACAGAATGCCGCCCTGAGCCATGGAGCGACGAGGCAATAACCTGCCTCCTCCTCTACCCCGCATGGAGAGATATCCCACCCCGCCTCCTGTTGAGAACCCGACGCTCAGCGGCCGGTTGGGCCACCGCGAAGGAATCGGCGAGAATGATGCCCGTCATCGGATCGACTGCCTGGCACGATTCCTGGCGCTAGAAGAAGAAGATTGCGGGCGCCGCTCGGGCTCGAGCACCTATGGGGCAGGGAGCCCTTCTAGTCCGCAAGGAGCGGAGGCGCGGGCAGAGCAGATCGAGGTCGGGCGCCAGGGAGACGGCAATTTTACCCACGGAGCTCTCCGGAGAGATAAAACTCCTACCGCTGCTTTGTGTTCAGATTTGATCTTGCTCAGCGCAGAGCATATGGTGGTGTCATGTGTCGACGGACCGAACCCCTTCTACGGCGCATGGGCCTCCCTTTATAGTCTCAAGGGCACCCAGTGGCAGTAGGAAGAGGGGTAAAAGGTAAAAACGCAGGTTGGTACAACAAGGATAACAAAGTCCCCTACCTAACTCTCGACGGCAGGGACAAGGGCATTTAATGCCCGTCCGGTCGCTCTAACAAAGGCAAAGAAACGACAGTTAGGTGAGCCACCGTTGCCACGATGGCTCCTGCACCGCTGCCACCTCGCCCGCATGGCTGCGCAACGCCTGCCACGTGCCTCGATGGCCCGGGTGACACGCTACCGATGCGCTGGATTTTGGTGGCATCCTTGCGCGCACGCCTTTGCCATGGCTTCTTTCTTGTTGTGCCGGGCAAGCTTGTCGTCGCCGCTTGCCGGACGCTACGCCGCGCAAGTCTTCTAGGAGCGCCTTTGTTATCTTCCGGCAAGCCCTTGCCGGGCCTTTGTTTTCTCGCTTGATACTTTGTTCTTGAATGGCAGTAATAGGAAATGATGGAGGGCCTTGGCGGCGCCGCAAGCCTTGCGCTGGTGTCGCGACCGCTGCAGACAAGTTCGGGTACTAAGGTACCCCTACTTTAGTACACCGACAGAGCCCCCGGCTCGGCCATACACGGTGCCGAAGCGTTGTTGGCCAGCCCAAAACGGTTTCGGGCACGCGCCCGGGTCCACACAAAATCGACTCCGGTCCACCGCGCTTCTCGCACCAGCGCCGATTGCGGGCGCTAGGAGAGAACGGGTCAATACTTAACCCTACGAAATGCGAGTGTTCACATCCCCGCTTATAAGCAGAGGAACGGGCCGTCCCACTTCCGCCACTTGCGCCTTCCTCCGAAGCTCCGCTTCTCCGCCTCCTGAATCGAGAGGAAAACAGCCGCCGCCGCCGTTGCCGCTGCCGCTCGCCCGCCATGGCTCAAGGCCGGAAGGCTAAGGCCGCAGCTGCGCGGCCGCGAATCGCCGAGGCGCTGGTGCTTGAGGCGCCGCGAAGAGTGTGCTTCCGAGCTCACTCCGAGGCGCTATGGGCGGAGTTTACCCTTCGTCGGGAAAGCGGCGCATCCGGCCGCCTGCTTCCCAGGTTTTCCAAATCAAGAAGTGCCCCAAATAAACTTCTTCCTGGTTCT